>CM028752.1:33620963-34020963 GCA_016801395.1 Leptodermis oblonga
TCTGAACTTAGTTTCTTGTCAAAAAGGGCCCCTCAATAAATTCACTTGTTTTTTCCACTAGGCTCTCGTTTTGTCATTCGAGTCTTTACCCTCAATTATTTAAAAGAATATAAAAAATATCTGACAATTTGCTTGTCAGATAGAAGCAACAAACACAGTTTAAGTCTTAATCGTACGTTGCCACTGTATTTGGTATTAATTTAGTTTGTAGCTTGGTTTATTACTATATAAATGTTGTCTCCAACTGTTCTGTTTGGCCTAATATGTTTGCTCTTTGCTTCTTTAGGCCCCCTCCCCCCTACTTTCTATTATTAGGAAACAGGGGAATTGGATACTTTCATAAAACAATAAGACAATAGTTGACGGTCCAACACGCCGCATATCAAATTAAGTTTATCAGATAATCTGATTATATTATAAAACGTATACTTAACGAGTTTAGTGTTTAATGTATCACATATTGAATTTTATTGCTAAAGTATTACATATCATACCGTCAGACGATAGAACATGAGAATCTATACTTAAAATATAAGGTATATGTGGCTAACTTTTTGCCGGTTCAATGGAAAAAAAAGGTTAATTAGATCTGTATATTCATTTATGCTGTTGTCATTTTATAGCATACTTTGTTCTGGAAGTAAAACGAAATCCATATTTTTAAACCACCCCTCCCAACCCAAAAATAAAAAATAAATAAATAATCAGTAATCATAATGAAGGGCAGAACTGTCATTGCAGAACATCGTCAAGGCAGGTTCCTGGATGTATACATTTAGCCAGCACACCGTTTTCTTCATCATTAACTAAAAGTTTGGCACGTATTTAATAAACTGTCATTTTCTTTCATACGAATCGTAAATCCAATTTTATGTTACTACGTTTCTGTGTGTTATTTACATATTATTTCAAAATCTATTTTATTTTATTTATTCGAATTAATGATATTTTTGCAATTTAAGATAAATAAAAACGAATTGCTTTAATTTAACTAATTTGATACATAAAAAGTGTACCGAGAGATTTTTCGCTCTATCGATCATGTATATTTGAATTATAGTACTCCTTTGTCTCATTAGATAATTTTTATTTTTTAAAATTTACAGTTTATGAAATTAAAGGCATACACTCAAAATAAATAATTTATCATAATTTTTTTCACTTTAAACCTTACTTTTTGTGTAGAATAATTGTGAATTATACATAATAATACATATTACTAGTAATTAGCAATATGAAAGTGAAAAAAAGGTAAATAAGTCTCTTTTATTAGGATAAAAATATTTTTTAAAATAAAATTCTTATAATGAGACGGAAGGAATAATATTCAAAATGAAGACAATTCAGCTTTTTTATTTTTTATTTATCATAAATAAATAAATAAAAACAAAACAAAAGAAAGGAAAGAATGAAGAAAAAAAGTTGAAGACAGGTTTGAGAAACGGAAGTAGAAAGAAATTAACTAATAATATAAACAGAGAAAATTTCAAATAATAAAACAAAATTTTGAGTCACAATTCCGACTGAAAGATAAAGTAGAATTTCAAGTTTTCAACCGTTGACCCACCCCCTACCAGATAATTGAATTGAAAATAAATAGAATTGCAACGGAATAAAAATATTAGCATTTGGGGGTGGGTGGTGGTTAGTGGCGGAGTCAGAAACTATATTTTAAAATTTTCAGAGGAGTTCAAAATATAAACAATTTTTTTTTAACAGTTAACTACATTATAAACTTTTTTTAATAAATAAATATACACTACTAATAAGAGTGTAGAAGGGAGTTGGAAACCACCCACCCCCTAGATCCGCCCATGGTGGTGGTTATCGGGTATTTAGTGGGGCTCACACATAAATTTCTCCTCTTTTGTCTTAGATGGTGTTCAAATTCGTTCATTTGTGATGAATCACTGCTTGATTAATTTCCAGAGTTTAACGATGTAAGAACCGATTAATGAATTTTGTAAAAAAAATTTTAAAGAAAAATTCGAGAAGGAAACAACAAAATCTCAAGTCCTTAAGTTCTTAGAGTTGACTATCACTCCAAAAATAAATAAATAAGAAACAAGAGTTGACTTGACTTTTACATGCATGAACGAGAATAAATTAATATTAATAGGAGTAGTGTCAAGTGTGTCCCTTTTGAACATAATTTTCCTTCCTAGCTGTATTCTCCATGTGCGTCTAATGCCAAAGCCAGTAAATATACTCTTCAACAATTTTCTCTAAATTAATTTGTGGCTTTTGAATTTTATTTATTTTCCTCTAATCACGTGACTTTTGAAATTTTGTAAGTTCCTCCTTACTCCACTTCATTTAATCGACAAAATATCTAGGTCGCTAATCGACATAACTCAAGCAGTAATACGTCCATTATTTGTATGGTATTCACAGTGTCTCAAATTTCACATATTTTCAAACGTTAGAACTTTAGAAATCATAGTTCCCAACAACAACCTGCGCTGCGTGTTGTTATATATTTATTTATAGTATTTTTATGGTTGATAACGTGCCAAATCCTTTAGTATTGCTGGATCCAAAGGTTACATGAGTTGACTAGGAGTTTTACATGTTAAAGTCATTCCTTCAAATCCATTTGATAAGGCATGTCAATATCGAATACGAATGAATGAATGATATTAATTCCAGCAAGAACACGAACTGAATTTAATTTATTAATTAATGGATTACCAAAGGTACTACTGTGAATTAGCTGGAAGTAGGGTATTGGGTTATTTGAAAAATTAATTAATGGAAAAAACAAAGCCAAGAATTTCCTTCAATGGGAGTGTATTAATTAAATGCATTTGGGTGGAAAATAATTAAAACAATCGACCGTCTGGATATGTTGCTTTCTTTTATTTTCTTCTTCTTATTATTATTATTATTTATTTATATAAAAACAACTCAATATATACATTAGGGTCAAGTAAATTCAGCTCTCCCGAGTTTTGGTGAAATTATAATCAAGTATTTCCTAAATTTTTTGACAACAACATTTACCTCGCTTGAGTTTTGATGAAATTACCGATCCATCCATCCGAGGGCAAAGAAAGAAATTCAAAAAAAAAAAAAAAAACACTTGAAGTTAATTGATTTATTTTTTTTCTGAGTAAGTTTTTGAACAAATCAGGGAATAAATGTTGTTGTCAGAAAATTTGGAAAAATATTTGTAGTTTCACTCTAAAACTTGAAAGGATAAATGTATGCCCTATAGATTATTCCCTATGTCTTATTGTAATATTTCTATTAAAAAAATGTTTAACGTTTTGTGAGTTTAATAAACCGCATTTAAAATAGATAATTTAATACTACTTTTTCACGTATCCTCTAGCTATATATCAAAGAAGTATTTTTTCCATTGACCAACCCATGGTTTTCTCCCCATTTCTTTTCATATTCACTCTCTCTGTTCTATTAGAAGAGTTAAGTTTTGATTTCTTACCTCTCATACCATTACTAATAAATCATGTGTGGTTCACAATTAATTTATCTTTGGAAACAATAGCGACAGATTACTTATTTAAAGTATTATACCTTGCAACTAATAAAAAATGTTGTACGTGAATTGTCTAAATTTAACTCTTTAATAGAACGATGAAATATAAATAAATAGGAGTTATGATATTTGTGTGACTTTAATAGGGAAATGACAATTTTGAACTTTATGTATGTCTATCTCATAAAAAATAATAAGTCTACAAGACATAAGTGGAAGAAGAAAAAAAGAAACAAAGGAAATTTCGTGGCTATAGGCGATAATGGTTGATATAATTAATGATCGTGGAGGTTTTATCATTGTTCTAAGTTGTTCGACTTGACTAATTATCAAATAAATTACCTATTCAATTACGAAATCATTTTATAATTTACCCTTTCTAATAATCTAGAGATGTAATAAAACAATTTTTCTTTAACATCAAATCTGAAAAAACTACAGTTTTTTCTACATATATAATAAAAGGACACAAGAACGGATAATAAGAGTGGAGGAGGGGGTTGGAGTGGTCCGGGAACCACCCGAAACCCCCTTAGAATCGTCCCTACTCCACCTTTATTAATAGTGTATTTTAATTATTAAAAGAAATTATATATATATTTAATTATCAAACAAAATTACTCATGTATTGGACCTGTCAAAAATTTTGTTTTGATCCCGCCACTAACGACCATGCAAGTCACACTATAAGATAGATCCATTAATATACATTACAAAATTAACATGGAGATTTTCCAAATAAAAGAGAGAAATTCTTGGACAAATTTTGTCAGAGAAAACTATTATATATATATATATATATATTAATAGGAGACACGTAAAAATATATAAATAGAAATTTTGTTATATTATTCTTGGCAAGTTACCTCACTACTGTCACCTGCTTTTGACTTGTAAAATGTCAAAAGGCAGAATTAATTTCATAGAAAGTTAGGCCTTTGAAGTTGAAAATTTCTTCAATTGCTTGGGCCTGTTGTTTACTTTTGGTTTGAATTTTGGGTTTTGAAAAATAATTTTATAACGTAAAATGTGTATTAAAAATATAAAAATATATAGCTCATGAATAGTAAAAAATTGTATTAAAAATAATAAAATTGATTCTAATATATTAAATTTACTGTTGAAACCGAAACCAAAACCAAAATTCAAACAAAAACGTAAAGAACAGGTTTTAGATATATATATATATATATATAATTAATTATGCATGGCTTCAACTTCAACAACACAGTATAATCCAGCTATTTATTACGTGATTTATTTATTTATTTATTTATATACTACAAATATTTGTCAAAAAATAAAGATCGGAGGCCATTTCTTCCTATAAATTAAATATTTGGGACTCAATTCTATTCATGAGATCAATTTGATACTCAATGATGAGTAATAAATTCTAGAAACCAATATTTGAATTGATATAATAATATTATTACACACGGTTTTATTCGCAATTTTCAACTCCACCATTAATTGTTAGATTCATTCTTACCATGCAAAATAATAGCTAGTTGGACTAAATCCGCAGGTTTCATACCAAAATTGATGTAAAACATTTTTTTTTTCTTTCAAATATATAATATATATATTTCGCAAAAACTTGCATTTGAAGCATATGATATGATACCTCAAAGATATCGTGTAAATATTATAAAAACAGGTATATCGAATTCAACATCTGATATATCGTGTAATAAATTTAGTCTTTGATGTATCGTTAATTGACTATAAAATGCACGTGATTATCTTTGATGATATAAATACGATCACAACTCAATAATATAATACGTACAAACCAAAACGTATAAGTGCATGGTAACAGTTTTAAAAGTTCGGGTCAAATAGTATTATTGTTAAGATTTATATATATGTTTTAAAACAAATGTTTGTTTTAAAGTTATAGAGTCGAGTCTCCGGCTAACATGGTGCAAACAATGGTGTTCAAATTACGTCACATGTATATTAAAACACATTATTTAGTGTATGTATCCTGGCGAATTCTATTAAATATCTTTAGAAAAAAGATTTTTTTTTTTTTCTCAGATCGCTGACATGTGAACACTTCGATTTTTTTTTTTTATCTTTAGAAGAAAAAAAAGACACAAACATCAGCCAATTTGGAAAATTGGACACCGGGCAATTGTATTTGTTCGGCCCGTCAAGTCAGAGTCGAGAAAACCCAAATAATGTAGAAGTAGTAGGTTGTAAAGTCTGCAGGTTTCTCACGTGGGGTATTTGTCGTTTCGTATAATATAATGGGGTTGACTTTTTTTTTAAAAAAGATTATCTTTAGTTTGACTTAAATAAATCTAAGTATTTTTCAATAGTCAATTTCACATTTTTCCCCATGGTGTGAAAATTCATCTTAATCTCAACGTAATGCTCGCAACAATAAATAAATGTATATAGTTCGTGCACCAATTATATTAAAACATGTTTTTTTTAGTACATACAGTGCTCTAATTCAGAATGTAGTTATTTTGAGGTCTCAATGTGAGTTGCATTGAATCTGCTTTTCGTTTTTAAAAAAGAGAAGAAGAAATCTAGGATAAAATTTAAAACACCCTTGAGGTTTGATAAAATTTTAAAATACTCTTGAGCTTTAGAAAACATTGAGAAAAAACCCTTAACCAAAATTATAATCCCTAAATTTGTATGAAATAACAAAACCGTCTTAAGATTTCAAACAAATGATACCCTATAAAAAGAAAATAAATTCCAGTTAAATATTTCAAGAAGCAAAGTACATGTAATTAAAGATGACAGTTTCTGACACGATACAAGAACACGACACGATATAAACGAATTAGGTTTGAGCTTTGGCGGGCTCGTGGGTTAAATAGGTCGACATGAATAACAAAACGAGTAAGGTTAGCGTTGAAGTGTGTTGACACAGGAACTCGCCAACCCGAAACCGATGACTCGGACACGACACGAGTTGCCACCCCTAAATCCCTAAATGTAATATACTAATTAATCACTCCAATTTATTACCCGTAGAACCAAAAAAAAGTAAAATATAAAACAGAAAGAAAAAAGAAATGAAGTAAAGGTCAGCCATGTTTGCATCTTTTAAACTTATCAAGAAATGGTCACAAACGTGCAGAGACTTTCAGTTCTAGAACTTTGACATATTTTAGATTGTTTCTCCTTAATCAACTCGCAGATTAGGTTGCTCTATTGTAAATTTTGACGCTTATGAATTATAGATCAAAGGTCATCCATGAAAATTGATTGACAGATTAGTTACCAATAATGAACACTTAATTCTTCTTCTTTTTGGTAAATTACATTTATCTCTTTGAGGTTTGGCTAAACTACCATTATCTCCTCCAAATATTTTGAAAAATTACCATCACTCTCTAAAGTTTTTTTTAACATAATAATTAGCGAAAAAATTATTAGAAGAGTGAAAATATAGAAGAAATGTATAGAGTGAATGATATGACAACACATGGCATTTACTCTTGGCGTTTTCCATGTGGATGCTACATCAATTGCTCGGTAGTTTCACTTTGAATGTTTATTGACTCTATTTATAATTAAAAAAAAGTACAATCATACAATTATTTCAGAACCATGCACAAAGTTTAACTCCGAACATGATTATTTATATGGACAAAAAAAAGGTATATTACACAAGCGTGTCCACCCATGAAAGGGGGGGTTTGCCAATTTGGATCACGAAATCAGACAATTATGCCTTTTAAAGGTGGCAAATTAACTAGATTGAACTGAACTAATTTAAGGAGAAAAACTAACGAATCAGTAATCATGAAGCATTTAGAATTATCTCCTATTTGTTTAATGTTGACTTAAGACTAGAAAATTATAAATGAAGAAAAAGAAGTGATCAAAAGGAGAAACGTAGAGAAATTTTAGTTGAAACCCTCCAATGATGACTAACTGTACAGGTTGGTACATCAGAATATGGACACCTTTTGTTGTTTTTGTTTTGTTTTTTTTTATGTGGAATCAAACGTTGGACTTTTTAGAGTGAAAAATTAAGGAGGAAAATGGAACAAGAAATGCCGGCACAATTCAGATATATATTATTTCTTGAGAAAATTTCCAAATTTCAACAAAGACTAGAGTGTTGCCTTTTTTTTTTTTTTTTTTAAATGATGTGTATTCTTAGTGGATTTTACCTTTAGATTATATTATTGTATAACATAAAATTTATTATTTTTATATTAAGAAAAATATTTTCCTCATTATTTATTAGTTGTGTTTCTAAAAAATTCATAGATTAAAAGATTTCATTAAATATGCAAGTTTTTATTTGAGCAACATCATGAGGTATTTTCCCCTTAAATAGCTTTGTTTCGTAGTTTTATTGATAATCTCGCGCCATCCATCAAAATTCTTTTAAGTTTTAATAGTTAATTTATCTTTTTACTGTTAATGTTTAATTAGTTGAGGGTATTTTTGTCCAAAAATACAATCCTTAATAGAGGAAGGTTTTAAAAGTCATTGCATTATATAGAAATGTGAGACTTATGGTTATGGGGGGCAAAAGACTTATTAAAAGAATACATGGGGACAAATGTCACACTCCCCTATAAACACAGAGGGGTTAGTAATATTTAAGCCTTAATTAAACTGGTGGTAAATATACTCGTCATATATTGGATCGGATTTTCTTTAATCTATGTTAGGGTTTATGTCTTGCAAATTTTACTTGGCATGGTTATATGATATGAAATTTTATTTATTATAAAAGCAATGAGTAAAAAAGTTGCAATTGAAATTTATGTGCATCAACTCGGCCAAGAAACAATTGGAAGGTGCAAATTTATTTTTTGAAAAGTATAGAAATGATGGTTTTATTCAGTGGCGGAGTTAGGTCCTCAAGGTCAGATGAAGCAAAATATTTAGCTCAAAAATATTATACTACATTAAAATTTTTTTTCCAAAAAATATGCGAAAATAACTACATTTATAACTTGTTGGGCGAATATTTAAACTCATATTTTGTTTTACCAAACTTAAAATTTACTAAGAATACTAGTATACATTCTAACAACAAACACACTTTTAATTAATCAAATAATAAATTATTTTATTTTTATAGTTGCCCCTATTTTTTTTAAATTTTTGATGGGGAAAAATCAATTATTTTATCTATTTTTTTCTAATTTTTATATAACAATCGGGATATTTCAAAAAATTTGAGGTGAGGCAAACTATATGCCTCCGCCTCTAGTTTTACTACATGTTCAACAATCACTAAAAGTCTTGCATGTGATATGAATATAGAGTCAATATTTTTAACAAATTGTCGTATTTTTAGGAAAAAATAATTTGATGAGAGAGTTGATGATGAAATTACACTGTCGCCATAAGAGTAATTTAAATTGATTATTTAGTAGTTGTTGTGGATATGGCAATTACTTCTTTGAAATGTAGATTTGAGCAAATGAAAGAATTTGAAAGTATATTTAGTTTTTTTTTAATTCTAAAACGTTATAAACACTGGATAATTATGAAAATTGAGAAAATATTGTGTCAATTTGAAATAGCCTCTTACTCATAACAATTGGATGTTGAGTTAAATGAAATATTCATGGAACTAAAAATATATACTGCAAGTGACTTTTCCAAATGAGATAACGACAGCAAATGATACTCTTGAATTTGTAAAAGTGTAGTTTGTTGTCTAAATGTTACAATTGCTTATAGGCTTATGTTGACTATGTTTGTTATTGTAGCATCGGCGAAGAAAAGTTTCTGAAAATTAAAATTGCCAAAAACATACTTGTAATGTCAATGTAGCAAGAAAATGAAATGGACTAGCAATCTTGTGTACTGAAAAGGAAATTTGGAAAATCTTAAAATCGATTCTATTATGGATGACTTTGTATCTAAAAAAGTTCGAAGAAGTCAGCATATATAGATGCTTTTTATATTTTCTTAAAATTTAATTTAGGGCCCTCTTTTAGTATCTCACACTGTACCTCCTAAATTTGAGGACGGGGGTTGATATTGAAGCATTACTTACCGTTTTTAAATGTTAAAATATTGTATTTAACTTTTGATGTATTGCATGTATGTTAAAACAACAAGTGTCTCATTGTTGTTTTTAATTATGTGCAGAAGTATTACGTGACATTTTTAAGTGTTGATTTTAATTTTAACATATGAAGTATTGAATTTAACTATTGAAATATTATAATTAATTATTACTTCTATCGAAAGAAAACATATGTATCGAAGTTAATATTGAATTATTGGCTATCAAATCGTCAAACGGTCAGTACGAGACTCCCTCCGTGTGTACTGTTGTGTTGAGGGAGACACAAAATGAATGAAGTTGAAATTTCAAGTGAGAGGCCAAAACGAAAATTTAATTCAACCAAATGGGCTCACGTCCAACATGTTACATCCAAATCCAATTGAAATAAAATGGCCACGGGCTCACCTATTCTTTTTAGTTCATTCAATGGGCTGAACCCAATAATCCGTGTGGTCCAACCATGATCTATGTCGAAACTCAAAAGATTAGAAGTTCTTTGATCTCCAAAAAAATATAAATTATTTTTTCAGCAGGAAAAGATAAATTTTTATTTTTACTTCTTAGAACATAAGGAATACATTAACTTCTTTTTAATCCATTCATATACATGCATATATGTATTGTGTTTCACATAACACGACAGGATAAGAGATACTATTTATCTGGACTTGCACTTGTGTTATGCAATGCATATTTTGTGCGATAACTCTAAAAATGACCGTGATTGGTTTTGAATCCAATCAATCCATAACCTCAAAGCTTAGGAGTATATTAACCAAGTGGCCATAGCTTATTGGGTGTGGAACATAAAATAATATTATTATACCGCAATATGCAATGGACAAATCTGTCAAATACAAACAGTTAACAAATTAACATGCTCTTGGACAGCTATTAAAAGAAGAGAAACACAAAACAAGAAGAATTAAAATGCAAAAGAGGGTGAAAAAAGATAATGAGAAACAGACACAATTGAGCCAAGGCTTTGTTTGGATTGTAATTCAAATAGAAGATTTTTTTTTTTTTGGGAGAAATTTTTTTTTTTTGATGGAATTGTTTTATAGGAAATTGTGTAAAAAAGAGGTAAGGGTGTTGTTATTTTTGAAATAATGTGAGTAGTAAATTTAAAATTTGAATTTTTAAAAAAGATGAAAGTATATGTTTATAAAGGTTTTTTTTTAAAAAATGTGAAGAATTTTCTTTAAAAAGTATCAAAACAAACGGAGAATCTACCTATTGATCTGTCAATGTCACAACATAAACTTTTTTAATCTTGAAAGCACTAAGAAAAAACGAAACAGAATTGTATTTTGATCCAAAGTTACGAATTTTATTAGATGGGGAAAAAAAAATCTACTATGTCAAATCAATCACAGGTCGGGAAAGTCAAAATTGCTCCACACCAACAACATTAGAGGTATAAGTAAGAACAAACATATCTTATAACATCGCAACATCAAACCACTATAAACACCTCATAACAACATGTCAACCACTATTAACGTCGGAGACGTAAACAAAAACACTCATATCTTATGACCTTAAATCACATAACAACAACGCATCATCTTTTACACACATCACATTTAGCCAAAAGGTTTTCTTACAGACAGCCCGAAGGCAGAGAGCCGAAAAGCTTCTACATATCTCTGACTTATCAAACTCTCTTCTCAGCTGAAATCTATACCACATAAGTTCTTTACATAGACTCACAATTACAAAATCTTTATCAGAAACTAGTTTCTCAAAACAAACTAAATTGAAATTAGAAACAAATGAAATTAAATAAGTAATTATTAAATCCTACAACAAATAGAATTTCCTAATTAAGTTGGTTTAATTTTCCAACAATTCCTCAGAGCTTATCTGACTCACGCCAAATTGGCATGGGTTAGGAGAAACGGTTGGATCCTTCCATAAATGTTATTCTAATTAAGATTGACGATTCGTGTCATATCCGAGTTTGCGAGTTTGAGTTGACGAATTACAGTGTTAATAGTGACAGAGTCAGGAAAATAATTTAGTGGAAACACATTTATATATATAAACTAAAATATATATTCTAATAAATTTTAATACATATACATTTAAAACAAATCTTCAAAACACATTTTTATAATTATTCTCTCTATTCCTTTCTTTAATTTTTTTTTCTTATTGTTTGAGCTAATATTAATGGCAGCTTTTGTTTTGTGGGGCACATATTCCTCAAAGCCAATTTAAGAGAAAATTTTCTCTAGCTATTTTCTTTTTTATATATATAAAATAAGTCTCATAATTGTGAGGTAATTAATAGTTGGGTAGTAGTAAAAATGATCATGTAACTTTAAAGTCATGATTTCAAAGTTTGTGAGTTGTTAAATAATAATAATAATAATAATAATAAGTCGGTTTTATCTAAATTATTTTAATAAATCCTTGAAGTTGAACAACAAATGTCGGAACGAGCTAGTGCCTCATCGATTATGACATATAGCGGGCCATCCAGATATCGAGGGTCCAATTCCGACATAAGGCTCCCCATTTTATTTTTCCTCTTCCCACAACCCTTGTCATCAATGTAATAGATAACAGGACTCTTATATATAATGATGCATTGAAAAAAAAAAAAAAAAACGAATTCGAGTGAAGAGGTATATATATATACCATGGACGATGAGTGAAAGGTGGTATTGCTATTAGCGGAAATGTTTTCTTAGCCAACTTGTTTTCACACTACCCCTTTTTTTTTTTTTTTTTTTTTTAAATGTGAGGAAAGACTAATTAAAGAGTCTTTTTTAAGTGAGCACCTGAGACTTGAAACTTTGAAAGCAGACCGGTGACTTTGATTATATATTAATCATACACTAAGGATATCTGATTTTAATGGTTAGATATTTTTCTATAATTTTCGTACACTGCTGTTAGTTTTCTGGTGAAGTTTTTCATTGGTTTTGATTTCTGTTTTGGAATTTGGCGCTTTCGTTGATTGTTAAAAGTCATATCTCAATTGTTTATTTTCTGAGAATTGTACTCTACTGTTGATTTGATTATAGTGGAGTTTTTGAGTGGACGAATAGTCCCGTGATTTTTACTCTTCACATTGAAAGGATTTCCACCTAAAATTCGTGTGTTCTTTCTGTTTAGTATTATGCTTTTGGCTTGGTTTATCTTTCATTGGTGATTAGTTTTTATCTTACTTAACGTTCCTACGTTTTTCTAACAATATTGGTTTATTAAAACCTGGTTCCTCCCAACAAAACTTAATATCTAAAATATTGCAAATATTGAATTTAAGGGAAAATTTATAGTCCAATTCTTTAATTTAACTTAACCTTAAGTCATAAGTTGGCCAATAAGAAGTTGCCACCTCATTAAGTGGTTTACTTGCTCAGCAAGTAAACTTACCTGCAAATCATATTTCTATTTATTTATATACACCAATAACTTTGAATATCTATTTTCCAACAAATATTTTTTTTATTTAAGCTCGCGACTTAGGAAAAAATTTCTCATCCTTCGCCTTGATTAAGTGAAATATGGGTAATTTTTCGGGAGCGAGAAACGTATTTTTGGGACACAATTGAGCGCTACCCTTCTACTTAATAGTGGCGGCCCTAATTTTTTCAAAGTCTGCCATTTCTGCTAATACTGATTGCCCTCCACCCCAATTTTTCATCAAAATAAGCTCTAAATATTATTTTTCATTTAAGTTTCTGACTTGGGGAAAAAATTTCTCATTTTTCTCCGAGATTAAGTGAGCTATGATTAATATTCCTGGAGCGAGAAAAATAAATTTCGGACGAAATTGAGTGCTACCTTTCCACTTAATACACATTGCCCTCTTTTTTTTTCAAAGGCTGCCCTTTCTATTGATACTGATTGCCATCAACCCCGAATTTTTTATCAAAATGAACTCTAAAATATTTTTTATTTAGGTTTTGGGACTTGGGAAAAAATTTTCCCATCTTTCTTTGAGACTAAGTGAGCTATGGGTAATATTCCGGAAGAGAGAAAAATATTTATCGGACGAAATTGAGCGATGCCATTCCACTTAATACTGGTTGCCTCCTTTTTTTTCAAAGGTTGCCCTTTCTATTCATACTCATTGCCCACCCCAATTTTTCATCAAAATGAACTCTAAAATATTTTTTATTTAAGTTCGAGACTTTAAAAAAAATTTCTTATCATTCTCCGAGATTAAGTAAGCTATGAGTAATATTGCAGGAGCGACAAAAATATTTTTTGGACAAAATTGAGCACTGCCCTTCCACTTAATACTGGTTGCCCTCATTTTTTCAAAGGCTACCCTTTCTGTTAATAATGATTGCCCTCCACCACAATTTTACATCAAAATAAACTCTAAAATATTTTTTTTATTTAACTTCGAGACTTAAAACAAAATTTCCCATCCTTTGCCGCTAATTAGCAATTTTCAGGAGGCAGAAAAAAAAATTTTCCGGCCAAGTAGAGCATTGCCCTTCCACTTAATACACATTACCCTTATTTTTTCAAAGGCTGCCCTTTCACTTATACTGATTGCCCTCCACCCAAAATTTTCATCAAAATGAATTCTAAAATATTTTGTATTTAAGTTCGGGACTTGCGAAAAAAATATCCCATCCTTCGCCATGATTAAGTGAACTATGGGTAATTTTCCGGGAGCGAGAAACATATTTGTTGGACGCAATTGAGCGCTGCCCTTCCACTTAATACTGGCAGCCCTCATTTTTTCAAATGCTACCCTTTATGTTAATACTTATTGCCCTCCACCCTAATTTTTCATCAAAATAAACTCTAAAATATTTTTTTATTTAAGTTCGGGACTTGGAAAAAATTTCCCATCTTTCTCCGAGAATAAGTGAGCTATGGGTAATATTCCAGAAGCGGGAAAAATATTTTTAGAACAAAATTGAGCGCTGCTCTTCCATTTAATACTAATTGCCCTCATTTTTTCAAAGGCTGCCCTTTCTGTTAATACTCATTGCCCTCCACCCTAGTTTTTTTTCATCAAATTGATCTCTAAAATATTTTTTATTTAATTTTGGGATATGGGAAAACAAATTTTCCATCCTTCTCCGAGATTAAGTGAGCCATGGGTAATATTACGGGCGCGAGAAAAATATTTTTTGGATAAAATTGAGGGCTACCCTTCCACTTAATACTGGTTGCCCTCATTTTTTTAAAGGCTGCCTCTTCTGTTAAAACTAATTGCCCTCCACCACAATTTTTCATGAAAATTAACTCTAAAATATTTTTATTTAACTTCGAGACTTTAAAAAAAAAATTCGCATCCTTTGCCGATAATTAATGAGCTATGGGTAATTTTTTAGGAGGAAGAAAAATATTTTTTCGACCGAATAGATCGCTCCCCTTCCAATTAATACACATTACCCTCAATTTTTCAAAGACGCCCTTTTTGGTAATACTGATTGCTCTCCAACCCAGTTTTTCATCAAAATGAACTCTAAAATATTTTGTATTCAAGTTTGGGACTTGGGAAAAAAAAAATCCTATCCTTCGCCTTGATTAAGTGAACTATGGGTAATTTTCTGGGAGCGAGAAACATTTTTTTTTGACCCAATTGAGCGTTGCCCTTCCACTTAATTATGGTTGCCCTCATTTTTTCAAAGATTGCCCTTTCTGTTAATACTGATTGCCTTCCGCCCCAATTTTTCATCAAATAAACTCTACAATATTTTTATTTAAGTTTGGGATTTGGGAAAAAAATTTCCCATCTTTCTTTGAGATTAAGTGAGCTATGGGTAATATTTCAGGAGCTAGAAAAATATTTTTATGATGAAATTGAGTGCTGCCCTTCCACTTAATACTGGTTGCCCTTATTTTTTTCAAAGGCTGCCATTTCTGTTAATACTCATTGCCCTCCACCCCAAAATTTTCATCAAATTGAACTCTAAAATCTTTTTTATTAAAGTGTTGGACCTAGTGAACTATGGGTAATATTCCCGGAGTGAGAAAAATATTTTTTGGACGAAATTAAGCGTTGCCCTTCCACTTAAAACAGATTACCCTCATTTTTCCAAATGCTACCTTTTTCTTAATACTCCACCCAAAATTTTCATCAAAATGAGCTCTATAATCTTTTTTATTTCAGTTTGGGGGTTGCTGGTTGTAGATCAAATTAGATTCTAATATCTCTCTCCCGTGACAATTCAAACCCAGAATCTTTTGTACATCTAGTGGCGTCACATATATTTTACTCCCAAGTACATAAAAGCTACATGTCTTGAGATCAAACCTATCTAATAACCAACGACATAAATGCCCATAAATAAGGGTGCATTTCATTTCTAATATTCCGCCAAACCCTATTTGTTTAACAACTTCCGTTTGGTCGGGGCCTAGGTTTTTAACACCATCAACCACACCTTGTGAAGACCCCTTGTTCGTAAGTTTTACCTACGGTATCAAAAAATATTAACAAATATTATTCCACCATTTAATATTGGAAAACTGAAATATTCTTTTTCTATATTAATTATTACTACGTACATATATTTGGTCAGCTGTAGCTGTAGTCGAATTCATCTCCATAACATTGACATCCCTGCAAATAAACAAAATTGTAGCATAAACCACTATAAGACTTACCTACAAACTTCTTCCTTCCCAAGTGCTTAAAAACTTCTTTAATTCCGTTCTTTGAAAAAACAAAAGCCCCCTAGGCCATAACTTTTTGGTCCCTCAAACCTATGCTTTGTATTTGAACTAGTGGAAAAAATAGAGTACGAAAGCGGTGTCATAAATAAAATATCAAGGCTAATTTGGGTTATTTATCATAGCCGCAGCCTCCTTAACATGGGCTTAGGGGGTTATGGAAATGTTCCCTCCAGACTTGAGGGGTTGAAGAATAGAAATCAACTAATGGACAAAACACGTACTGACAAAAAGGAAGGAACTCAACAGGATGTTTTTAAAAGTGAGGGGATAAAAAAGTGTACTTACTTCACTTTATTTTCCGATACCCTATGCCGCTTCATTTTGCTCTCTGCCGTGGTGCAACAGGGAAATCTGGTCTCCTGCAAGTATAATACAATAAAAACTATGTTAACAAATAGTACAAGTGTAATAATTAGAACAAATCAATCAAATACAATAAAAACTATATTAAAAAGCCTAACCAGCGCACCAACAAACCACATGACCTATTTTTAATTTGTCCACGAATTCCTTTCACATAAAATAGTCTTGGAATAAAACTCACCAACCAACGGTGCATATAGCATCATGAATAAGCATGAATATGGTCATGTTAACGCACTTCAATTAGGAATGATATCGTTCAATACAGTGGCCTCTCAGAAACAATCATGTTCTTTAATTTTCAAGCTCCCTTCATCTTTAATCACTCATACTGATTAGTTTCTAACTATTCAAATCTCCATTCTTATTCACAAAAGGTTTGCATAAGTTTCTCCATTCTTTATTTTCCTTTCTTTAGCTGAACCATCTTGTGCATCAATAAAGAATTTTCAAGTTCTGAAACTTGTAAAAATTATCAGCAAAACAGCATTTTATGCTCTTAACATTTTGGAGAAAATAGAAAGAAAATTTGCAGTATTTTTCATTGAAACAATAAAATTTTCTACTTCTCAAACCAACAGAAAACTGAACTAAAACAACACTTCAAGTCCAGTAGTTTTTTGAGGAAACATAATCCAAAAATTGCAGAAGTAAACATTAAAGGAACAAAGCTTTCTACATCTTAACATGTTCTCTTGGTCCTTAAGATGATAACAAGAAATAAAGAGGTTCCAGCCTAAAAACAATTCGCATGTCTTAGTTCTAGTCTAATTCCATCAAACATTATCTGCTCTAGCATTAACTCCACTTCATTGAGGAATTTTCACTAGCAAACTTATGGGAAATCAACTTAGGAAAAAGGTCTTAAATAATCAGACTGTGCGAAATCCCTTGTTTAGTCGTTAAGTTAATTTACAGTAATAACATATCCAAGAATCTGTTTCAACACAATTTCCACAAATCAACAAATATTCAGCTCTTAGAATTTTGCTCTACAAAATTTTTTTCAAGTAATTAAACAGGGATCTTACCGAAAGTTGCTTTTGAAAGCATGTACATGGAATCAATGAATTTTTTTCTTATCACAACGAAGGGTGATAAGAATATATAAGTTGCTGACATTGTTGTCACCACCATCGAAGGTTGGACTTTTTAGGTTTTCAATGTGCAGCTTTTGAACTACTCATGTTCCCCCATGTATTTAAGAGCGCATTGTTTGTGGTTAAATGGATGAACCCTTGTTAGTTTTGATTCTTAACTTTTTCAACAGGGAGACCTATTGCAGTAGCATATTTTGGTTTGAAGTAGTCAAGTTTTGTTAGATGTACTGAATGTTCTTCAACTCTCATGGTAGTAAATGTATTGAAACCTCTGCCTAGAGTTGGTCAAATACCAAGGATCATAGGATATTGGGTGAATCATGTGATGCATCATATCCAGAGGAGTGCAAAAAATGTAAAATTCCAACCAAGAATTGACATTTTAAATATTGCCTTTACAACTACAATAAAATTACAAGATGAAGCAATCAACTTGTTAAGAATGGCAGAGAAGCAACCAGATTTACTCTTGTTTCAGAACCAGGACAAAGACTTGTTAGAGGAACAAGAAATGGTTGTTTCTATCAGTGATGGTGAGACCATTGTTAAAAAGTTAAGTGTTAAGTGGGCAATATGGAACTGTGTCATGAAAAAAATCCCTAGATGGAGAACTCAATACCACTTAGTCTATCACAAACAACAGAGAGATGCAATAAACTATAGAGATCCCCATGAAGATTTTGCAGAAAACTGAAGGTGATGCTCCTAAGAAGAAAATTTTACATTTTAAAATGAAGACGAAATGTACAATGGTTTAGTTCCGTTTGTTTTAACCCCAAACACTGATAGAAGGGGAAAAGTCTCCCTTTTAAGGATCTGAGTGGGTGAATTGACACCAAAAAAAAAATATGGGTGACCGAAAGTTAACAATGGTGATAGTTGAATGGCCTCTAGTGTCATTTGCCCTTCTAATTTCTAAACTTGCCTAGTTCATATCTTAAACCATCGTTTACAACTTATGTTGTGATTATAAATAGGCAACACATCAAAGTATTGAGATAACTTAAAAAGATCCAAAAAAAAGTGTTAACAACTTACCTTCTCCCTTAGTTACATGAACTACTGTTCGTTCTCCCTCTTTTCCTCCTACTTGAGAGAGTTTTCTTAACATAAACACGCCTTTTAGAAACAAAAACTAAAATCATTTTAACATCCCAAGTTCTTTGGTATTTGTTTTCTTAACTTGTAGTAGCTAGTACCAAATGAAAAGATTATCTAAAACTAATCAATGCATTTGGTTTCCAAGCAGAAACAACAAGAACCCAACTGCAAAACACACCTCTAGTCAACGTTCAAGTTTCTTAGTCAAGATTAGTTCTGATATATTTCAGTCTAATTCCAGTGTAGGCTTTGATCCATTTAGGCCTTTTTTCAAATAGTTTGAAGACAATAAGTTAGGAAAAGATTATCAAACAATCAGGTCATATCCAGTCCCCAAATTAAGCGGATAAATTACAGCATCCACAGGTTTCAGAATGAGTTTAATTCAGCATTTAAGACCTAGTTCTAGCACTAGCCATTAGAGCCGAAGTTCCGTCCCTTTTTCAAACTCCATGGGTATACATTTCACAGCAAATTATCACAAACTAAACTAATTGTACTCCCTAACAAACAGAGCATATCATGAACAATTATCACAGCCTCGGCCTCCCAATTTCCAGTGTGAATATCGGTTCATTACACATTAGATGAAAGTGATCTATGATAATCGCATATATCACGGTAATTACCAATCAAAAATATCAAAGCAAGAAATTAAATAAACGAGCTCGTTCTTACGTTGTAAGCTCCAGCTCTAACTCACTTCGACGCCCTTACTTTCTTATGCTCGAATTCAGTTTCTTCCTTTCACCCGGTTGACGAACAAACCAAAAGCTTTGTTTAGGGGAATTGTTATGTGGGTGGAAGTTACTACTTTGCATCAGCAATGGAGGAAACAATGGGAAAAAATGGCTCTTTGTTTGGGGGCGATCGGTGATTTAGTGGACAAAGGGAGTAAGCAGGAGCAATGGAGGAAAAAGGGGAAGAAAAAAAAACCTCCTCGTCTGAAGTATAAGGGGAAGGAGAAAGCGATGAAATTCAAAAAGAAAAAGAAAAATACAAAACCATAACAAAACCTACTCTAACAGGTAACAGGTCATCTGTAAGTTGTGCATTATTTTTTCAACAGTTAGCAACCTATTTTTAATAGTCATTGGATTAGATCTAACGATTGTAATTGATTTAACTACACCTTATGTTAATTTAGCCAACTGGACTACAGAAGCTCCCTGAATTTAAGTGCTAAAATATATCATATTATTTTTAATGGTTAAATTATTGAATTTAGTTGATGAAATAAATGATTATGTTCAAACAACATGTATCATCTGTATTAAATAATATTTATCATTTCCTCTTAACGCGAGTTGTGAATGCCAATTTCGTCAAGTAATCCGCTAGACGCTTTCCTTTCCCTGTAATTTTGGTGCACTATCATGTCCGTAGGACTTAACGAGCTCTGTATAATCCAGAAAATATACTGTAAATTCCATTGTATGTATTCCCCATCACTAGGGAGTGATAACGAGACGAGCCGAGCCGAGCTTTGACGTGTTCATTTATTTAGCAAGGTTAAAATCTTTTTTATATTCGTTTATTTATTAATCGAGCCGAGCCGAACTTGTTTGTGAACATTCGTGTTCGTTCTATCTCGCATTAACTAATAGAAAATTGTAATGTTTAGTTAATTTATTATACTATATCAACTTACATAAAAATCAAAATTCAATTTAAACTCATATATTGATATCTTTGTACATATAAATATATATAAAGATTCAATTATTTGTATTATTTAATATTTTAATATTATATATACTTATTTTATTTATATTATATAGTTAATATTCTAATCGAGCTTGTTCACGAACATTAACGAGCTTTCAACATCTTGTTCGTGTTCGTTTATTATCGAGCATAAAAATTATGTTCGTGATCATTTTTATCTAACCGAACTCGAGCTTGTTCGTGTTCGTTCTTAGCCCTACCCATCACCCATGCACTGTCTCCACTGAATATCTTGAGTCTGTTTTAATAAGTACTTGTCGCAATACCAAGAAATGAATGAATGATACCTGGGATGAGTGCTACACTTTATCATTTTCTTTCCATACTTTCTCCCTGTAAACCCGTCATATAAGGGCATTCTTCAATCTAATTACATAAATGCAAGCATCAAATACAAAGTATACATACATATAGAAACAAAAGCTCTTCCATTGGATGACTTTTTGCATAGTTAATATTAAAATGAAGCATCAAGAAATATATTAACACCGCTTCCAAGGAAATGTATGAGGGGCTGATTTCCAAGCACCAGACCATTTTGTCTATGTTAAAAACCCTTCAGAAATAGTAAAATTGATATCTTTTGGTACTGATGTTGTTGCCAGAGCAATTGATTGGATACTATTTTTGGATTTACAAATAACTAAAAATCTTATACTATTTAATCATTTTAACAAAGAGAACAATAAAGATAAGTGTTTCGAAGATTTAAGATTACTAAATTTCTCAATTACTTAAAGTACAAGGAATTGATCCAGTAAATTGATCTTCTCGAACATTTAAGCATATCAAATTGGTGAGATTACCGAGTGGTATTGAAATTGATCCAGTGAGCATATTATTATATATGCTCAAACTTTGAAGTGCGGTTAGTTTCCCTATTTCAGGAGGAATGGGACCTGAAAGGTCATTATCGTTAAGATACAAGGACTCTAATTTACTAAAATTTCCAAAGGAAGGTGGAATTGAACCCGTAAACTGATTCTCATCCATGAAGAGTTCAATAAGGTTGTAAAGATTCCCTAACTCTGGAAGAAAAGAGCCCGAGAGTAAATTATCAAAGAGGTACAACTGTACCAAGTTTTTCAAATTGCCCAAGGAAGAAGGAATGGAACCTTTAAGATTATTCCCACAGAAATCTAGATCAGTCATTGAGCTTAGTTGTTCTATCTCACCAGGGATTGAGCCATTTAATTGATTCCCATTAAGCTGAAGTGTTTGGAGATTTTTTAGCCGACCAATTTCAAGTGGGATTTCATTAAACAACTGATTGTGCTGCAAATTAAGATAAAGGAACTTAGACAGGTTATCTATTTATGGTGGAATGCTGCCAGAAAGGTGAATTAAGCTAAGATCAATATACTCAATATTAGGGAGTGAAGAAAAAGGGAAGCTGTAAAGTGTAGCCCTAATATTCGATCTTCTTAAATTTAACATGTTGACACTTCCATTGATCCATGAAACACCATACGAAGAGCAATGGTTGCTGGCAATTGATGAAGAATGGGAAGAAGCATTTGTAGGCTGGAGATGCCATGAAGAACAAGAATTAAAAAATAAACCAATGTCTTTACTAATTAATAGTTTGGATGACGAAAATATTCAATTTTCTTCTGATTCATCCTCCTTGGATGATGAAAAGGATTTTTGTGAATGTAAACCAAAAACCACTAATATGATGACTACTCCGAAAAACTCAAGTAATAAAGATTTTTTATTTGATATTATTGAAAAAATTGATGATAATGAAGTAAAGGCAGAATATTTGAAAAAATTAAAATCTTTAGTTTTAGATAATGAGATTACTCCAAAAATTTCAGAACCATTTAGTTTATCAAAATTAGTGGATAAATTTGAAAAAAACAAGCAAATTTCAAAAAATTGGAAAAACTAATGATCTTTATGAAGAAATCCCAAAATAAAAAAAGGAAGTAAATGAAATAAAAGTTGAGTTAACTAAATTAAAAATAAAAGATTTAGAGTTAGAAACACAGTTACTTATGAAAAAACAAGATAGTAATTTTACTCAAGATGCTCCAGAATCCTCAGACAAAGGATTAAAAATTTCTGAAGAAGAACCAAAAGATGAACAATTTTTAAATGTATTAAGTAAAGTAAATATGGAAAAATGGTACTCATTTGTTACAATAGGTGTTGGAGATTTTTCTACTACTGTGGTTGCCCTGATTGACAGTGGTGCTGATCAGTCTTGCATTCGGTCAGGTATTGTTCCAAATATTTATTTATCTAAGTCTCGAGAACAATTACTTGCAGCAAATGGTACCCCAATGAAAATTAAAAAAGAACTTCCAAATATTTCCTATGATGTTGTTTTAGGAAATCCATTTTTATTCCAAATTACTCCTTTTAAAAAGACTACTGAAGGTATTTATACAAAAATTTTAGGAAATAAAGTCTGGTTTCCATTTATTCATCCAACTAAACAACTAGAAATGGATTTACTACAGTCAAACTCAATTTATAAACAAATTCATCTTTTACAATCGAAAAAGAAATCAATAATGTTTTTAAAAGAAGAATTAAGTTTTGGAAAAATTGAAGAACAGTTACAAAAAATTGACACTCAAAGAAAAATAAAAGAATTAGAAGAAAATTTTAAATCCAGTATTTGTTCTGATCATCCCAGCGCTTTTTGGGATCGTAAAAAGCATGTTGTAAATTTACCATATGAAAAAGATTTTGATGAAAAAATGATAAAAACTAAGGCAAGACCAATTCAGATGAATTCTGAATTATTGGAATTCTGTAAAAAAGAAATACAAAATCTTTTAGAAAAATCACTAATTAGAAAGTCGCAATCTCTATGGAGTTGTCCGGCTTTTTATGTCAATAATCAAAATGAAAAAGAAAGAGGTATTCCAAGGTTAGTTATTAATTATAAGCCACTCAATAAAGTTTTACAATGGATCCGGTATCCAATTCCAAACAAAAGGGATTTACTCAATCGTCTGGTATTAGCAAAAATCTACTCAAAATTTAATTTAAAATCTGGCTATTGGCAGATTCAAATTGCTGAGAAAGATAGGTATAAGACTGCATTTACAGTACCATTTGGCCATTATGAATGGAATGTTTTACCATTTGGTTTAAAAAATGCACCCTCTGAATTTCAGAGGATTATGAATGATATTTTTAATGATTACTCATCTTTTGTTATTGTTTACATTGATGATATTCTGGTTTTCTCTGACTCATTAGAAAAGCATTTTAAGCATTTAAATATTATTTTCCATGTAATAAAGAAAAATGGTTTAGTTTTGTCAGCAACTAAAATGAAATTGTTTCAGACAGAAGTCAGATTTTTAGGTCATGATATTCATTTAGGATTAATAAAACCAATTCAACGGTCTTTAGATTTTACTAATAAATTTTCAGATGAAATTAAGGATAAAAATCAATTACAACGATTTCTTGGTTGTTTAAATTATATTTCTGATTTTTTCCCAAAATTGCGAATTTTGTGTGCTCCTTTATTTCAGCGACTCCAAAAGGAACCTCCAGCATGGACTGATGTACATACTAATATCGTAAAAGAAATAAAAGAGAAAATTAAGACACTTCCATGTCTAGGTATCCCTCATCCACATGCATTCATGATTGTTGAAACTGATGCATCTGACATCGGGTATGGGGGTATATTGAAACAACGATTGTCAGATTCTACTCATGAACAGTTAGTTAGATATCATTCATGTGTTTGGTTAGGGCCTCAGAAAAATTACTCAACAGTCAAAAAGGAAATTTTTTCAATTGTTTTATGCATTTCAAAATTTCAAGATGATTTATACAATAAAGAATTTTTACTTCGGGTGGACTGCAAGTCTGCAAAAGAAATTTTGCAAAAAGATGTAAAAAATCTTGTTTCTAAGCAAATCTTTGCCAGATGGCAAGCAATCTTATCTGTTTTTTATTTTAATATTGAATTTATCAAAGGCTCATCTAATTCTTTACCTGATTTTCTAACTCGTGAATTTCTTACAGGTAAAGAAAATGGCTTTTAGAGATCGGGGTAAAGCCCCGACATCTTCCACACCTACTCCACCTACTCCAAAATCAGTCAAAGACTATGAAATGAAAAGGGAAGTTATCCCTAGACCCCTTACTCCATCCACTCAAATTCCAGATTTTCCTCCACTTACTTATATTCATGCCGCTCAAACTCCTTCTGCAAAACTTCAAAATACTCCAATCCAAAAACCCTCTACTATTCCTTATGTGACCAAAACTAAATTTGAATATCTTGTTCAAACTCCATATGCTACTCCACCAGATATTCCCACACTTAAGAACTTTACTCAACGATTATTTTTACCAAATTGTCAGTGGTTTGCTGATGATATCTCAAAAACTCAAACATATTATGAACTTATTCTTGTAGATACTAATTCTGTTGACATTACTCATATTCCGGATAAAAATAATCCAGATCGAATTTCTTACTCAAAGTTTATAATAAAAAATATTCGCCATCCCAGAGAATTTGACTCAATTCACACACGACACTCCTTCTCCATTAATTATGCTCCAGATGGATTTAACTACTTTGATTATATTCTTGCCTGGTCTCGGGCTCTTTACTACAGAGGTTTTGACCACTCCTGGTTCATTAATTTTTCTGCAAATTGTGAAAAAACTAATTTTCCTAATTGGTTCTTTGACTGGTGGGATTACTTTGGTCCTACTAATCAAATTTATACTCCAATGGCGGAAAAAGGCTTGGAAATCTATGCGAGAAACATGTCTTCTCGTTTGGGTTTTCGTATTCCAATTACTTTCCATGCAGAGTTCAGGGTTCCTTGGATTTTTGCTTGGAGTTTCCAGATCACGCCAATCACTCAGGGTCGTCCATGCGCACTCATCCGTGATTTCAGCATTAAATGGTGGACCAACTACAACAGCGATAATTGTGGACCCGATTTGGTTCTCAGTTATCTTAAATCTATTACGACACTCAAAAAAGCAGTCAAAGATGCTGCCAAGGCTAATCCTTCGCCTTCAATTTCTCATGATACTCCAGCTAAGGCACAATCCACTACTCCAATTGCTCAATCCATCACTCCAGCTTCTGACAAATTATTGAATCTTACTCAGATAATCCAATCTTCTCAAGACTCAACTGCTCGCACTCCAGAACGAACTCAAAAAGAAACTGATGATGAAGAATTTCAAAAATTCTATAAAATGTATAAACAATGAGAATAATTGAAAAAGATGAAAAACTCCCAGTAATTAATCTTTCGGATTCTGATGACCCTTTTGGTGGTCCTTTAGCTCAGGATCCATTTGACATGATGTAAAAAAAAAAAAAAGTATAAAAGTATAAAAGACCTGCAAAAATAATTAAGGGGCATTTTTGTAAATTCTCAGGTACTAATGACGTATGCAGTGACGCACTCAATGACGTAGGGCGGCGGACTCAAGATCGCGGACTCCAAATGAAGACGGACTCAAAGCAAAAATTAAATGTAGTTTATTCTGTAACTCTATAAAGGGAGAATGCATCTAACATTTGAGGGCATCGGTTGAAAACCTTAAGCCTACAATCACCCTCAAGCTTTTGTAAACATTTTCCTTCTTCCATACTTCCACTTGTATTCACTACTTCATCTTTATATTTCCTTTCACTCATCAATAAAAGGTTCGAATTTACTCCACATTTCTCTTCTTGATTTCCAATTTACTCACTCCACTTTTCTCTTCTTGATTTCCAATTTACTGCTTCTCCACTAAAACTAAAGATTTTAATTTTTTCAAATATTCTGCCTTTACTTAATTATCATCAATTTTTTCAATAATATCAAATACAAAATCTTTATTACTTGAGTTTTTTTTGGAGTAGTCATCATAATGGTTTTTGGTTTACATTCACAAAAATCCTTTTCATCATCCGAGGAGGATGAATCAGAAGAAAATTGAATATTTTCATCATCCGAACTATTAATTAGTAAAGACATTAGTTTATTTTTTAATTCTTGTTCTTCAGAAAATAAAGAATTAATTTTCTATTCTGTCTTACAATTTGGATTGATATGACCTAATTTACCACATTTAAAACATTTTAAATTCTTTTTATTTGAAAATCATTTTTTCTTTTTATAAAACTTTTTATTATCTTGAAAATCATTTCTTTTAGAATTTTATGAATATCTAGGTTTTTTATAACTACTTTTATATTTTCTATATTTCCTATTTTCTTTTGAAGGAGCTTTTATACCTGTAATGCCGAATGCTTGACAGAAGGAACCCATCTCTTTGCATTCCGAACCATATTTGTTCTGAATTCTGTGATCTTGACATAACTGTAGTCCTTCTTTTTTAATAAAAGCAAATAATTGGCCAAAAGAAATGTTAGAGAAATCAATATGATCTGTTCCAATTTCTTTTTGAAGATTAGTCATTACTCTTTTTGAAAATAAAGCTGGTAAACCAGTAATGAATTTTTCTTTCCAGAAAGCAGATCCACAATCTGGCCGTCTCATGACTTGAGTTAAAAACATATCTTTATACCATCTGAAATCTGTTAAAGTTGGACAATGTAAATTAGTAAGGAAGATCTTTGTACTTGCTAATTCCTCTTTTGGATTTCCAATAAAATGAACTGAAATAGCATAAATAAGAAATTCACTACCATCTGGAACTTGAACATATTCATCATTTTCATCTATCTGTTCAGTAGTATGATTTCAAAATTTAGATCAAAGATGTCAAGATAAATTGATTTCCGAATGGGTAAAAGAAGTTGAAAAATTAAGATTCAATTTTCCTTTCTTTAAGTGGTTAGATTATTTTTTACAAAAAGAAAAATTTAATGGAACTCCAACAATTGAAGTTCAAACAAATTTATATAAAAAATGGAATTTAATTTCAGGATAAGTAGTTACTTCAATACATCCTCCATTATCAGCTTTTACTATTTCAACTTCGGAAGGTAATATTACTGCCTATCCATTTAAACAAGGAAAAGAAAGAACTGAAAAAATTGACTCAGATGATTTTAAAAAGGTTTACCAACAAAATAATTATACAAATCAGATTTTACAAACAATAGCAAACCAAGTTGATTTGATTTCTACAAAATTAGAAACAATAAAACCAAAAGAAAAATTTCCGGTTGAAACAGCAAAGCCATTTTTTCAAGTTTCAAATTTATCACGAGAATTTGAAAAGAAGCTCTCCTTAGCTCCTAAGTATTCTGATCCAAGTTCTTCCAAACGAATCTCAACTATAGAGCAAACTACTCCATATCTAGATTCTCAGTCTGATGATTCAAGTTCTTTATTCTCTTCGGATGAAGAATTAGAAAATCAGATAAATAAGAAACAAGAGTTGACTTGACTTTTACATGCATGAACGAGAATAAATTAATATTAATAGGAGTAGTGTCAAGTGTGTCCCTTTAGAACTTAATTTTCCTTCCCAGCTGTATTCTCCATCTGCGTTTAATGCCAAAGCTAGTAAATATACTCTTCAATAATTTTCTCTAAATTAATTTGTGGCTTTTGAATTTTATTTATTTTCCTCTAATCACGTGACTTTTGAAATTTTGTAAGTTCCTCCTTACTCTACTTCGTTTAATCGACAAAATATCTAGGTCGCTAATCGACATAACTCAAGCAGTAATACGTTCATTATTTGTATGGTATTCACAGTGTCTCAAATTTCACATATTTTCAAACGTTAGAACTTTAGAAATCATAGTTCTTCAATATATTTATTTATAGTATTTTTATGGTTGATAACGTGCCAAATCCTTTAGTATTGGTGGATCCAAAGGTTACATGAGTTGACTAGGAGTTTTACATGTGAAAGTCATTCCTTCAAATCCATTTGATAAGGCATGTCAATATCGAATACGAATGAATGAATGATATTAATTCCAGCAAGAACACCAACTGAATTTAATTTATTAATTAATGGATTACCAAAGGTACTACTGTGAATTAGCTGGAAGTAGGTAGGGTATTGGGTTATTTGAAAAATTAATTAATGGAAAAAAAGCAAAGCCAAGAATTTCCTTCAATGGGAGTGTATTAATTAAATGCATTTGGGTGGAAAATAATTAAAACAATCGACCTTCTGGATATGTTGCTTTCTTTTATTTTCTTCTTATTACTATTATTTATTTATATAAAAACAACTCAATATATACATTAGGGTCAAGTAAATTCAGCTCTCCCGAGTTTTGGTGAAATTATAATTAAGTATTTCCTAAATTTTTTGACAACAACATTTACCTCGCTTGAGTTTTGATGAAATTACCGATCCATCCATCCGAGGGCAAAGAAAGAAATTAAAAAAAAAAAAAAACACTTGAAGTTAATTGATTTATTTGTTTTCTGAGTAAGTTTTCGAACAAATCAGGGAATAAATGTTGTTGTCAGAAAATTTGAAAAAATATTTGTAGTTTCACTAAAACTTGAAAGGATAAATGTATGCCCTATAGATTATTCCCTATGTCTTATTGTAATAGTTCTATTAAAAAAATGTTTAACGTTTTGTGAGTTTAATAAACCGCATTTAAAATAGATAATTTAATACTACTTTTTCACGTATACTCTAGCTATATATCAAAGAAGTATATATTTTTTCCATTGACCAACCCATGGTTTTCTTCCCATTTCTTTTCATATTCACTCTCTCTGTTCTATTAGAAGAGTAAAGTTTTGATTTCTTACCTCTCATACCATTACTAATAAATCATGTGTGGTTCACAATTAATTTATCTTTGGAAACAATAGCGACAGATTACTTATTTAAAGTATTATACCTTGCAACTAATAAAAAATGTTGTACGTGAATTGTCGAAATTTAACTCTTTTAATAGAACGATGAAATATAAATAAATAGGAGTTATGATATTTGTGTGACTTTAATAGGGAAATGACAATTCTGATACCAAAATAGACCAAGGAAATCAAGAAGAGAAAAGTGGAGTAAATTCGAACCTTTTATTGATGAGTGAAAGGAAATATAAAGATGAAGTAGTGAATACAAGTGGAAGTATGGAAGAAGGAAAATGTTTACAAAAGCTTGAGGGTGATTGTAGGCTTAAGGTTTTCAACCGATGCCCTCAAGAGTTAAATGCCTTCCCCCTTTATAGAGTTACAGAATAAACTACATTTAATTCTTTCTTTGAGTCCGACTTCATTTGGAGTCCGCGATCTTAAGTCCGCCGCCTTACGTCATTGAGTGCGTCACTGCATGCGTCATTAGTACCTGTAATTTTACTGAAATGCCCCTTTAATTATTTTTGCGGGTCTTTTATACTTCTTTTTTTTTTTTTTTACATCATATCAAATGGATCCTGGGCTAAAGGTCCCCCGAAAGGGTCATCAGAATCCAAAAGATTAACGACTGGAATTTTTTCTTCTTTTTCGAGTTTTTTCATTGTTTTATACATTTGATAAAATTTTTTAAAGTCTTCATCATCATTTTCTGTTTGAGTTCGTTCTGGAGTACAAGCAGTTGAGTCTTGCGAAGATTGGGTTATTTGAGTAAGGTGCTGCTGAAGCAACTTGTCAGGAACTGGAGTGGTAGATTGTGCAATTGGAGTAGTAGATTGTGCCTTAGCTGGAGTATCATGAGAAATTGATGGCATGATGCAGGATGAAAGTAGTATTAAATTATCTATTTTGGAGTAATCTCATTATTTTGGTATCAAAGCCATTTATTCAAAAGTTTTCCTACATAATTTCAAAATTTTTAAAGTTATTTTGATTACGGTGGGTTCATTCTGCATCTCGATTGCATTCATCCTAGCGTTGGTAAGCCGTGAGTCCGTTGGTAAGCCTTAGGTGGTGTTCCCGGCAGGTGTTCCCGTGTTCCCGGTAACTGTTTGCATTCATCCTGCATCTGCATTAATTAAGTAAGTTTTAAAAATGGCGAATAATGTTCGAAGATTTTTGTTTGGTGACTCCAGTACTAGAGCAACCCGGACTTCTAGAGTTTTACAAAGTCATGAAATCCAAGTAAATTTAGGTGTTCCAATTAATCAGATACTTCCATCATACTCATTTAGATCTATTTATCATATTGGTGTTTTAGAATTTTCAAAAGCATACTCAATTAAACTTCATGAAGAAGCTCTTCCATTACATGAAAGAAAAACTACAGTTCCACTACTTTCACGAATGGCGATAAATAACTATTTAAATCAAGGATATAATTATTTACATTTTGGCTTAATTCAAGTGGCTGTCCATCCACTCCAAAGAAGAGGAGTTGATGTTCCATTATTTCTTGCACTAAGAGATGATAGAATGATTAATTACAATGACTCATTACTTGCGATGATTCAAACTAATGCCTGTAATGGTACACCTTCCTTCTGGGGACATTGATCCAAAGCTCGAGTACGGTCCGTGCCCCGTTTTTCTTCTCTACCATGACGAATCAATTGATTTAATGTAGGCATCGCTCTTTCCTTTGTCCAAAACCCCGATTATTGCCCTATCACTAGTTTTTACTCCCGATACAAAGCACCCCTTTTCCATTCATAGAGAGATCCAATAGTCAAAATCAATAAAAAGGCCATCATGGACCAAGATCCAAACGGATCAATCTTGTAGTCCGTCTTGATTGTACTCCAGATTACTCAATCTGTTTATTTAATCCACTCATATTAAAATCTCTAATTCTAGATATTCATTTAGATCATAGTAAAATTGAACAATCATCATTGAATTTTACTCTTATTTATCGTATATATTTTAAACTAATGAAATCTATGATTCCTACCGCCTTGAGACTACCAATTTCAGATCGAGATCAATCGGTCTTTGTGACTACAAACTCAGACAGGACATTGACAAGAACTCAAACACCTCAGCTTTTACCATGGGATCAAATAACAATCCCTCGGGAATTCCTCATAGACAGACCAGAACCAAAACAAGAACCAATTGAACAAACAAGACAATCTGGACCAGTAATAATTGAAGAATATTCAGAAAGTGAACTTTTAGTTCGATTTCCTAACACTACTCCTGTTTATCCATCGTCTTCTTTTAGTTCTTACAGGTCAGCATCTTCCAGGTTTCCCAATGAAGAACATGTTCCAAGTTCTTGTAGAGCTCCTCCTCCTCCTAGGTACTCCTTCTCAGGACGGTCAAGGTACTCCTTTTCTGATCCTTCCTCTAGTTCTCAGGATCCAGTTTCTAATCGACAGGATACTCAACTCAAATTTAAAGCTCCTATGCCAGATATAGTTCGTCCACCTCGTAGGCCTTCTTCTCCAGAATCTCCAACTCAATCTCAAATGAAAATGTCCGAAATTTTGGTTTTAAATAAAGAATTTAAAATTAATTTTGATTTACTCAAAGAAGATTTTCAAAAACGAAAAGAATGAAAAAGAAAAACTATGGTTTCAAAATTTAGATCAAAGATGTCAAGATAAATTGATTTCCGAATGGGTAAAAGAAGTTGAAAAATTAAGATTCAATTTTCCTTTCTTTAAGTGGTTAGACTACTTTTTACAAAAAGAAAAATTGAAAAAATTTAACGAAACTCCAACCATTGAAGTTCAAACAAATTTATATAAAAAATGGAATTTAAATTCAGGACAAGTAGTTACTTTAATACATCCTCCATTATCAGCTTTTACTATCTCAACTTCGGAAGGAAGCATTACTGCTTCTCCATTTAAGCAAGGAAAAGAAAGGACTGAAAAAATTGATTCAGATGATTTCAAAAGGGTTTATCAACAAAACAATTATACAAATCAGATTTTACAAACAATTGCAAACCAAGTCGATTTGATTTCTACAAAATTAGAAACTATAAAACCAAAAGAAAAATTTCCAGTAGAAACTGCAAAACCATTTTTCCAAGTATTCAACTTATCACGAGAATTTGAAAAGAAGCTTTCTTTAGCTCCTAAGTATTCTGATCCAAGCTCTTCAAAACGAATCTTTACTATAGAACAAACTACTCCATATCTAGACTCTCAATCCGATGATTCAAGTTCTTTATCATCTTCTGATAATGAATTAGAAAATCAAATAAATCTCGTAGAAACGCAGTTTGATACTCAAGATCCATTAGAACTCAATAAGATATATAGGAAGCCGTTTAGGTCCAATAAAAATTCCGATAGAAAATGGCAATCCGGTCCAACTAGGAATTACTACTCTCGTCCAAGTCCTCCAGATATTCTCTTTGAAGAACGATCTCAATTCATAGCAAAAAACTATGATGGTACTTCTTTATATGAATGGAATATAGATGGTAAATCCGAATATGAAATTCTTAATACACTCCAAGAGATGGGTATGGCAAGGTTAGCCTATAAAGCAAAAACTAATGCTGAAGAATCTCATATTGCTTTTTGTTTAATTTCTGGATTCACAGGCCAATTAAAAAGATGGTGGGATAATGCTTTAACTAATGATGAAAATTTAACAGTCATTAATCATACTACTGAACAGATAGATGAAAATGATGAATATGTTCAAGTTCCAGATGGTAGTGAATTTCTCATTTATGCTATTTCAGTTCATTTCATCGAAAATCCAAAAGAAGAATTAGCCAGTACAAAAAGTTTCCTTACTAATCTTCGTTGCCCAACTTTGACAGATTTCAGATGGTATAAAGATATGTTTTTAACTCAAGTTATGAGACGACCAGATTGTGGTTCTGCCTTCTGGAAAGAAAAATTCATTACTGGTTTACCAGCTTTATTTTCAAAAAGAGTAATGACTAATCTTCAAAAGGAAATTGGAACAGATCATATTGATTTTTCTAATGTTTCTTTTGGTCAACTATTTGCTTTTATTAAAAAAGAAGGACTACAGTTATGTCAAGATCTCCGGATTCAGAACAAATATGGCTCGGAATGTAAGGAGATGGGCTCCTTCTGTCAAGCATTTTGCATTACAGGTATAAAAGCTCCTTCAAAAGAAAATAAGAAATATAGAAAATATAAAAGTAGTTATAAAAAACCTAGATATTCACAAAATTCAAAAAGAAATGATTTTCAAGATAATAAAAAGTTTTATAAAATGAAAAAATGATTTTCAAATAAAAAGAATTTAAAATGTTTTAAATGTGGTAAAATAGGTCATATCAGTCCAAATTGTAAGACAGAAAAGAAAATTAATTCTTTATTTTCTGAAGAACAAGAATTAAAAAATAAACCAATGTCTTTACTAATTAATAGTTTGGATGACGAAAATATTCAATTTTCTTCTGATTCATCCTCCTTGGATGATGAAAAGGATTTTTGTGAATGTAAACCAAAAACCACTAATATGATGACTACTCCGAAAAACTCAAGTAATAAAGATTTTTTATTTGATATTATTGAAAAAATTGATGATAATGAAGTAAAGGCAGAATATTTGAAAAAATTAAAATCTTTAGTTTTAGATAATGAGATTACTCCAAAAATTTCAGAACCATTTAGTTTATCAAAATTAGTGGATAAATTTGAAAAAACAAGCAAATTTCAAAAAATTGGAAAAACTAATGATCTTTATGAAGAAATCCCAAAATAAAAAAAGGAAGTAAATGAAATAAAAGTTGAGTTAACTAAATTAAAAATAAAAGATTTAGAGTTAGAAACACAGTTACTTATGAAAAAACAAGATAGTAATTTTACTCAAGATGCTCCAGAATCCTCAGACAAAGGATTAAAAATTTCTGAAGAAGAACCAAAAGATGAACAATTTTTAAATGTATTAAGTAAAGTAAATATGGAAAAATGGTACTCATTTGTTACAATAGGTGTTGGAGATTTTTCTACTACTGTGGTTGCCCTGATTGACAGTGGTGCTGATCAGTCTTGCATTCGGTCAGGTATTGTTCCAAATATTTATTTATCTAAGTCTCGAGAACAATTACTTGCAGCAAATGGTACCCCAATGAAAATTAAAAAAGAACTTCCAAATATTTCCTATGATGTTGTTTTAGGAAATCCATTTTTATTCCAAATTACTCCTTTTAAAAAGACTACTGAAGGTATTTATACAAAAATTTTAGGAAATAAAGTCTGGTTTCCATTTATTCATCCAACTAAACAACTAGAAATGGATTTACTACAGTCAAACTCAATTTATAAACAAATTCATCTTTTACAGTCGAAAAAGAAATCAATAATGTTTTTAAAAGAAGAATTAAGTTTTGGAAAAATTGAAGAACAGTTACAAAAAATTGACACTCAAAGAAAAATAAAAGAATTAGAAGAAAAATTTAAATCCGGTATTTGTTCTGATCATCCCAACGCTTTTTGGGATCGTAAAAAGCATGTTGTAAATTTACCATATGAAAAAGATTTTGATGAAAAAATGATAAAAACTAAGGAAAGACCAATTCAGATGAATTCTGAATTATTGGAATTTTGTAAAAAAGAAATACAAAATCTTTTAGAAAAATCACTAATTAGAAAGTCGCAATCTCCATGGAGTTGTCCGGCTTTTTATGTCAATAATGAAAATGAAAACGAAAGAGGTATTCCAAGGTTAGTTATTAATTATAAGCCACTCAATAAAGTTTTACAATGGATCCGGTATCCAATTCCAAACAAAAGGGATTTACTCAATCGTCTGGTATTAGCAAAAATCTACTCAAAATTTGATTTCAAATCTGGCTATTGGCAGATTCAAATTGCTGAGAAAGATAGGTATAAGACTGCATTTACAGTACCATTTGGCCATTATGAATGGAATGTTTTACCATTTGGTTTAAAAAATGCACCCTCTGAATTTCAGAGGATTATGAATGATATTTTTAACGATTACTCATCTTTTGTTATTGTTTGCATTGATGATATTCTGGTTTTCTCTGACTTATTAGAAAAGCATTTTAAGCATTTAAATATTATTTTCCATGTAATAAAGAAAAATGGTTTAGTTTTGTCAGCAACTAAAATGAAATTGTTTCAGACAAAAGTCAGATTTTTAGGTCATGATATTCATTTAGGATTAATAAAACCAATTCAACGGTCTTTAGATTTTACTAATAAATTTCGAGATGAAATTAAAGATAAAAATCAATTACAACGATTTCTTGGTTGTTTAAATTATATTTCTGATTTTTTCCCAAAATTGCGAATTTTGTGTGCTCCTTTATTTCAGCAACTCCAAAAGGAACCTCCAGCATGGACTGTTGTACATACTAATATCGTAAAAGAAATAAAAGAGAAAATTAAGACACTTCCATGTCTATGTATCCCTCATCCACATGCATTCATGATTGTTGAAATTGATGCATCTGACATCGGGTATGGGGGTATATTGAAACAACGATTGTCAGATTCTACTCATGAACAGTTAGTTAGATATCATTCATGTGTTTGGTTAGGGCCTCAGAAAAATTACTCAACAGTCAAGAAGGAAATTTTTTCAATTGTTTTATGCATTTCAAAATTTCAAGATGATTTATACAATAAAGAATTTTTACTTCGGGTGGACTGCAAGTCTGCAAAAGAAATTTTGCAAAAAGATGTAAAAAATCTTGTTTCTAAGCAAATCTTTGCCAAATGGCAAGCAATCTTATCTGTTTTTTATTTTAATATTGAATTTATCAAAGGCTCATCTAATTCTTTACCTGATTTTCTAACTCGTGAATTTCTTACAGGTAAAGAAAATGGCTTTTAGAGATCGGGGTAAAGCCCCGGCATCTTCCACACCTACTCCACCTACTCCAAAATCAGTCAAAGACTATGAAATGAAAAGGGAAGTTATCCCTAGACCCCTTACTCCATCCACTCAAATTCCAGATTTTCCTCCACTTACTTATATTCATGCCGCTCAAACTCCTTCTGCAAAACTTCAAAATACTCCAATCCAAAAACCCTCTACTACTCCTTATGTGACCAAAACTAAATTTGAATATCTTGTTCAAACTCCATATGCTACTCCACCAGATATTCCCACACTTAAGAACTTTACTCAACGATTATTTTTACCAAATTGTCAGTGGTTTGCTGATGATATCTCAAAAACTCAAACATATTATGAACTTATTCTTGTAGATACTAATTCTGTTGACATTACTCATATTCCGGATAAAAATAATCCAGATCGAATTTCTTACTCAAAGTTTATAATAAAAAATATTCGCCATCCCAGAGAATTTGACTCAATTCACACACGACACTCCTTCTCCATTAATTATGCTCCAGATGGATTTAACTACTTTGATTATATTCTTGCCTGGTCTCGGGCTCTTTACTACAGAGGTTTTGACCAATCCTGGTTCATTAATTTTTCTGCAAATTGTGAAAAAACTAATTTTCCTGATTGGTTCTTTGACTGGTGGGATTACTTTGGTCCTACTAATCAAATTTATACTCCAATGGCGGAAAAAGGCTTGGAAATCTATGCGAGAAACATGTCTTCCCGTTTGGGTTTTCGTATTCCAATTGCTTTCCATGCAGAGTTCAGGGTTCCTTGGATTTTTGCTTGGAGTTTCCAGATCACGCCAATCACTCAGGGTCGTCCATGCGCACTCATCCGTGATTTTCTGCATTAAATGGTGGACCAACTACAACAGCGATAATTGTGGACCCGATTTGGTTCTCAGTTATCTTCAATCTATTCCGACACTCAAAAAAGCAGCCAAAGATGCTTCCAAGGCTAATCCTTCGCCTTCAATTTCTCATGATACTCCAGCTAAGGCACAATCCACTACTCCAATTGCTCAATCCATCACTCCAGCTTCTGACAAATTATTGAATCTTACTCAGATAATCCAATCTTCTCAAGACTCAACTGCTCGCACTCCAGAACGAACTCAAAAAGAAACTGATGATGAAGAATTTCAAAAATTCTATAAAATGTATAAAACAATGAGACAAATTGAAAAAGATGAAGAACTCCCAGTAATTAATCTTTCGGATTCTGATGACCCTTTTGGTGGTCCTTTAGCTCAGGATCCATTTGACATGATGTAAAAAAAAAAAAAAAAGTATAAAAGTATAAAAGACCCGCAAAAATAATTAAGGGGCATTTTTGTAAATTCTCAGGTACTAATGACGTATGCAGTGACGCACTCAATGACGTAGGGCGGCGGACTCAAGATCGCGGACTCCAAATGAAGATGGACTCAAAGCAAAAATTAAATGTAGTTTATTCTGTAACTCTATAAAGGGAGAATGCATCTAACATTTGAGGGCATCGGTTGAAAACCTTAAGCCTACAATCACCCTCAAGCTTTTGTAAACATTTTCCTTCTTCCATACTTCCACTTGTATTCACTACTTCATCTTTATATTTCCTTTCACTCATCAATAAAAGGTTCGAATTTACTCCACATTTCTCTTCTTGATTTCCAATTTACTCACTCCACTTTTCTCTTCTTGATTTCCAATTTACTGCTTCTCCACTAAAACTAAAGATTTTAATTTTTTCAAATATTCTGCCTTTACTTAATTATCATCAATTTTTTCAATAATATCAAATACAAAATCTTTATTACTTGAGTTTTTTTGGAGTAGTCATCATATTAATGGTTTTTGGTTTACATTCACAAAAATCCTTTTCATCATCCGAGGAGGATGAATCAGAAGAAAATTGAATATTTTCGTCATCCGAACTATTAATTAGTAAAGACATTAGTTTATTTTTTAATTCTTGTTCTTCAGAAAATAAAGAATTAATTTTCTTTTCTGTCTTACAATTTGGATTGATATGACCTATTTTACCACATTTAAAACATTTTAAATTCTTTTTATTTGAAAATCATTTTTTCTTTTTATAAAACTTTTTATTATCTTGAAAATCATTTCTTTTAGAATTTTTGAATATCTAGGTTTTTTATAACTACTTTTATATTTTCTGTATTTCCTATTTTCTTTTGAAGGAGCTTTTATACCTGTAATGCCGAATGCTTGACAGAAGGAACCCATCTCTTTGCATTCTGAACCATATTTGTTCTGAATTCTGAGATCTTGACATAACTGTAGTCCTTCTTTTTTAATAAAAGCAAATAATTGGCTAAAAGAAATGTTAGAGAAATCAATATGATCTGTTCCAATTTCTTTTTGAAGATTAGTCATTACTCTTTTTGAAAATAAAGCTTGTAAACCAGTAATGAATTTTTCTTTACAGAAAGCAGATCCACAATCTGGCCGTCTCATGACTTGAGTTAAAAACATATCTTTATACCATCTGAAATCTGTTAAAGTTGGACAATGTAAATTAGTAAGGAAGATCTTTGTACTTGCTAATTCCTCTTTTGGATTTCCAATAAAATGAACTGAAATAGCATAAATAAGAAATTCACTACCATCTGGAACTTGAACATATTCATCATTTTCATCTATCTGTTCAGTAGTATGATTTCAAAATTTAGATCAAAGATGTCAAGATAAATTGATTTCCGAATGGGTAAAAGAAGTTGAAAAATTAAGATTCAATTTTCCTTTCTTTAAGTGGTTAGATTATTTTTTACAAAAAGAAAAATTTAATGAAACTCCAACAATTGAAGTTCAAACAAATTTATATAAAAAATGGAATTTAATTTCAGGATAAGTAGTTACTTCAATACATCCTCCATTATCAGTTTTTACTATTTCAACTTCGGAAGGTAATATTACTGCCTATCCATTTAAACAAGGAAAAGAAAGAACTGAAAAAATTGACTCAGATGATTTTAAAAAGGTTTACCAGCAAAATAATTATACAAATAAGATTTTACAAACAATAGCAAACCAAGTTGATTTGATTTTTACAAAATTAGAAACAATAAAACCAAAAGAAAAATTTCCGGTTGAAACAGCAAAGCCATTTTTTCAAGTTTCAAATTTATCACGAGAATTTGAAAAGAAGCTCTCCTTAGCTCCTAAGTATTCTGATCCAAGTTCTTCCAAACGAATCTCAACTATAGAGCAAACTACTCCATATCTAGATTCTCAGTCTGATGATTCAAGTTCTTTATTCTCTTCGGATGAAGAATTAGAAAATCAGATAAATAAGAAACAAGAGTTGACTTGACTTTTACATGCATGAACGAGAATAAATTAATATTAATAGGAGTAGTGTCAAGTGTGTCCCTTTAGAACTTAATTTTCCTTCCCAGCTGTATTCTCCATCTGCGTTTAATGCCAAAGCTAGTAAATATACTCTTCAATAATTTTCTCTAAATTAATTTGTGGCTTTTGAATTTTATTTATTTTCCTCTAATCACGTGACTTTTGAAATTTTGTAAGTTCCTCCTTACTCCACTTCGTTTAATCGACAAAATATCTAGGTCGCTAATCGACATAACTCAAGCAGTAATACGTTCATTATTTGTATGGTATTCACAGTGTCTCAAATTTCACATATTTTCAAACGTTAGAACTTTAGAAATCAAAGTTCTTCAATATATTTATATATAGTATTTTTATGGTTGATAACGTGCCAAATCCTTTAGTATTGCTGGATCCAAAGGTTACATGAGTTGACTAGGAGTTGTACATGTGAAAGTCAATCCTTCAAATCCATTTGATAAGGCATGTCAATATCGAATACGAATGAATGAATGATATTAATTCCAGCAAGAACACCAACTGAATTTAATTTATTAATTAATGGATTACCAAAGGTACTACTGTGAATTAGCTGGAAGTAGGTAGGGTATTGGGTTATTTGAAAAATTAATTAATGGAAAAAAAGCAAAGCCAAGAATTTCCTTCAATGGGAGTGTATTAATTAAATGCATTTGGGTGGAAAATAATTAAAACAATCGACCTTCTGGATATGTTGCTTTCTTTTATTTTCTTCTTATTACTATTATTTATTTATATAAAAACAACTCAATATATACATTAGGGTCAAGTAAATTCAGCTCTCCCGAGTTTTGGTGAAATTGTAATCAAGTATTTCCTAAATTTTTTGACAACAACATTTACCTCGCTTGAGTTTTGATGAAATTACCGATCCATCCATCCGAGGGATTTATTTGTTTTCTGAGTAAGTTTTTGAACAAATCAGGGAATAAATGTTGTTGTCAGAAAATTTGAAAAAATATTTGTAGTTTCACTAAAACTTGAAAGGATAAATGTATGCCCTATAGATTATTCCCTATGTCTTACTGTAATAGTTCTATTAAAAAAATGTTCAACGTTTTGTGAGTTTAATAAACCGCATTTAAAATAGATAATTTAATACTACTTTTTCACGTATACTCTAGCTATATATCAAAGAAGTATATATTTTTTCCATTGACCAACCCATGGTTTTCTCCCCATTTCTTTTCATATTCACTCTCTCTGTTCTATTAGAAGAGTTAAGTTTTGATTTCTTACCTCTCATACCATTACTAATAAATCATGTGTGGTTCACAATTAATTTATCTTTGGAAACAATGGCGACAGATTACTTATTTAAAGTATTATACCTTGCAACTAATAAAAAATGTTGTACGTGAATTGTCAAAATTTAACTCTTTTAATAGAACGATGAAATATAAATAAATAGGAGTTATGATATTTGTGTGACTTTAATAGGGAAATGACAATTCTGATACCAAATTAGACCCAGGAAATCAAGAAGAGAAAAGTGGAGTAAATTCGAACCTTTTATTGATGAGTGAAAGGAAATATAAAGATGAAGTAGTGAATACAAGTGGAAGTATGGAAGAAGGAAAATGTTTACAAAAGCTTGAGGGTGATTGTAGGCTTAAGGTTTTCAACCGATGCCCTCAAGAGTTAAATGCCTTCTCCCTTTATAGAGTTACAGAATAAACTACATTTAATTCTTTCTTTGAGTCCGACTTCATTTGGAGTCCGCGATCTTAAGTCCGCCGCCTTACGTCATTGAGTGCGTCACTGCATGCGTCATTAGTACCTGTAATTCTTTCTTTGAGTCCGACTTCATCTGGAGTACGAGCAGTTGAGTATTGCAAAGATTGGGTTATTTGAGTAAGGTGCTACTGAAGCAACTTGTCAGGAACTGGAGTGGTAGATTGTGCAATTGGAGTAGTAGATTGTGCCTTAGCTGGAGTATCATGAGAAATTGATGGCGATGGATTAGCCTTTGAAGCATCTTTGACTGCTTTTTTGAGTGTCGGAATAGATTGAAGATAACTGAGAACCAAATCAGGTACACAATAATCGCTACTGTAGTTTGTCCACCATTTAATGCGGAAATCACGGATGAGTGCACATGGGCGCCCCTGAGTGATTGGCTTGATCTGAAAACTCCAAGCAAAAATCCAAGGAACCCTGAACTCTGCATGGAAAGCAATTGGAATACAAAAACCCAAACGAGAAGACATATTTCTCGCATAGATTTCCAAGCCTTTTTCCGCCATTGGAGTGTAAATCTAATTAGTAGGACCAAAGTAATCCCACCAGTCATAGAACCAATCAGGAAAATTAGTTTTTTCACAATTTACAGAGAAATTAATAAACCATGAGTGATCAAACCCTCTATAGTAAAGAGCCCGAGACCAGGCGAGAATGTAGTCAAAGTAGTTAAATCCATCTGGAGCATAATTAATAGAGAAGGAATGTCGTGTGTGGATTGAGTCAAATTCTCTGGGATGACGAATATTTTTTATTATAAACTTTGAGTAGGAAATTCGATCTGGATTATTTTTATCTGGAATATGAGTAATATCAACATAATTAGTATCTATAAGAATGAGTTCATAATATGTTTGAGTTTTGGAGATATCATCAGCAAACCACTGATAATTTGGCAAAAATAATCTTTGAGTGAAGTTCTTAAGGGTTGGAATATCGGGTGGAGTAGTGTATGGGGTTTGAACAAGATATTCAAATTTTGTTTTGGTCACATAAGGAGTAGCAGATGGTTTCTGGATTGGAGTATTCTGGAGTTTGGCAGAAGGAGTCTGAGCGGCATGAATATATGTGAGTGGAGGAAAATCTGGGATTTGAGTGGATGGAGTAAGAGGCTTAGGGATAACTTCCCTTTTCATTTCATAATCCTTTACTGATTTTGGAGTAGGTGGAGTAGGAGTGGAAGACGCCGGGGCTTTACCCCGATCTCTAAAAGCCATTTTCTTTACCTATAAGAAATTCATGAGTTAAAAAATTAGGTAAAGAATTAGATGATCCTTTAATAAACTCAATATTGAAATTAAAAACAGATAAAATTGCTTGCCATCTGTCAAAGATTTGCTTAGAAACAAGATTTTTTACATCTTTTTGCAAAATTTCTTTTGCAGACTTGCAGTCTACCCGAAGGAAAAATTCTTTATTGTATAAATCATCTTGAAATTTTGAAATGCATAAAACAATTGACAAAATTTCTTTTTTGACTGTTGAGTAATTTTTCTGAGGTCCTAACCATACACCTGAATGATACCTAACTCACTGTTCATGAGTAGATTCTTGCAATTGTTGTTTCAATATACCCCTACACCCAATGTCAGATGCATCAGTTTCAACAATCATGAATGCATGTGGATGAGGGATGCCTAAACATGGAAGTGTCTTAATTTTCTCCTTTATTTCTTTTACAATATTAGTATGTACATTAGTCCATGCTGGTGGTTCCTTTTGAAGTCGTTGGAATAAAGGAGCATACAAAATTCGCAATTTTGGGAAAAAATCATAAATATAATTTAAACAACCAAGAAATCGTTGTAATTGATTTTTATCTTCAATTTCATCTGGAAATTTGTTAGTAAAATCTAAAGATCTTTGAATTGGTTTTATTAGTCCTAAATATCATGACCTAAAAATCTGACTTTTGTATGAAACAATTTCATTTTGGTTGCTGATAAAACCAAACCATTTTTCTTTATTACATAAAAAATGGTATTTAAATGCTTAAAATGCTTTTCTAATGAGTCGGAAAAAACCAACATATCATCAATATAAACAATAACAAAAGATGAGTAATCGTTAAAAATATCATTCATAATCCTCTGAAATTCAGAGGGTGCATTTTTTAAACCAAATGGTAAAACGTTTCATTCATAATGACCGAATGGTACTGTAAATGCAGTTTTATACCTGTCTTTTTCAGCAATTTGAATCTGCCAATATCCTGATTTTAAATCAAATTTTGAGTAAATTTTGGCTGACACCAAACGATTAAGTAAATCTCTTTTGTTCGGAATTGGGTACCGAATCCATTGTAAAACTTTATTGAGTGGTTTATAATTAATAACTAACCTTGGAATACCTCTTTCTTTTTCATTTTGATTATTTACATAAAAAGTCGGACAACTCCATGGAGATTGCGACTTTCTAATTAATGATTTTTCTAAAAGATTTTGTATTTCTTTTTTACAAAATTTCAATAATTCGGAATTCATTTGAATTGGTCTTGCCTTAGTTTTTATCATTTTTTCATCAAAATCTTTTTCATATGGTAAATTTACAACATGCTTTTTCCGATCCCAAAAAGCACTGGGATGATCGGAACAAATATTGGATTTAAATTTTTCTTCCAATTCTTTTATTTTTCTTTGAGTCTTAACTTGTTGCAACTGTTCTTTAATTTTTGCAAAGCTTAATTCTTCTTTTAAAAACATTATTGTTTTCTTTTTTGACTGGGAAAGATGAATTTGCTTATAAATTGAGTTTGACTGTAGTAAATCCATTTCTATTTATTTAGTTGGATGAATAAATGGAAACAAGACTTTATTTCCTAAAATTTTTGTATAAATACCTTCAGTAGTCTTTTTAAAAGGAGTAATTTGGAAAAAAAATGGATTTCCTAAAACAACATCATAGGAAATATTTTCTAAAATTAAAAATGAGTGTTTTATACAATAATTATCTTGACAAACAAAACCATTTGGAAGTTCTTTTTTAATTTTCATTGGGGTACCATTTGCTGCAAGTAATTGTTCTCGAGACTTAGATAAATAAATATTTGGAACAATACCTGACCGAATGCAAGACTGATCAGCACCACTGTCAATCAGGGCAACCACAGTAGTAGAAAAATCTCCGACACCTATTGTAACAAATGAGTACCATTTTTCCATATTTACTTTACTTAATACATTTAAAAATTGTTCATCTTTTGGTTCTTCTTCAGAAATTTTTAATCCTTTGTCTGAGGATTCTGGAGCATCTTGAGTAAAATTAATATCTTGTTTTTTCATAAGTAACTATGTTTCTAACTCTAAATCTTTTATTTTTAATTTAGTTAACTCAACTTTTATTTCATTTACTTCCTTTTTTAATTTTGTGATTTCTTCATAAAGATCATTAGTTTTTCCAATTTTTTGAAATTTACTTGTTTTGTCAAATTTATCAACTAACTTTGATAAACTAAATGGTTCTGAAATTTTTGGAGTAATCTCATTATCTAAAACTAAAGATTTTAATTTTTTCAAATATTTTGCCTTTACTTCATTATCATCAATTTTTTCAATAATATCAAATAAAAAATCTTTATTACTTGAGTTTTTCGGAGTAGTCATCATATTAATGGTTTTTGGTTTACATTCACAAAAATCCTTTTCATCATCCGAGGAGGATGAATCAGAAGAAAATTGAATATTTTCGTCATCCGAACTATTAATTAGTAAAGACATTAGTTTATTTTTTAATTCTTGTTCTTCAGAAAATAAAGAATTAATTTTCTTTTCTGTCTTACAATTTGGATTGATATGACCTATTTTACCACATTTAAAACATTTTAAATTCTTTTTATTTGAAAATCATTTTTCCTTTTTATAAAACTTTTTATTATCTTGAAAATCATTTCTTTTAGAATTTTGTGAATATCTAGGTTTTTTATAACTACTTTATATTTTCTATATTTCCTATTTTCTTTTGAAGGAGCTTTTATACCTGTAATGCCGAATGCTTGACAGAAGGAGCCCATCTCCTTACATTCCGAGCCATATTTGTTCTGAATCTGGAGATCTTGACATAACTATAGTCCTTCTTTTTTAATAAAAGCAAATAGTTGACCAAAAGAAACATTAGAAAAATCAATATGATCTGTTCCAATTTCCTTTTGAAGATTAGTCATTACTCTTTTTGAAAATAAAGCTGGTAAACCAGTAATGAATTTTTCTTTCCAGAAGACAGAACCACAATCTGGTCGTCTCATAACTTGAGTTAAAAACATATCTTTATACCATCTGAAATCTGTCAAAGTTGGACAACGAAGATTAGTAAGGAAAATTTTTGTACTGGCTAATTCTTCTTTTGGATTTCCGATGAAATGAACTGAAATAGCATAAATGAGAAATTCACTACCATCTGGAACTTGAACATATTCATCATTTTCATCTATCTGTTCAGTAGTATGATTAATGACTGTTAACTTTTCATCATTAGTTAAAGCATTATCCCACCATCCTTTTAATTGACCTGTGAATACAGAAATTAAACAAAAAGCAATATGAGATTCTTCAGCATTAGTTTTTGCTTTATAGGCTAACCTTGCCATACCCATCTCTTGGAGTGTATTAAGAATTTCATATTCGGATTTACCATCTATATTCCATTCATATAAAGAAGTACCATCATAATTTTTTGCTATGAATTGAGATCTTTCTTCAAAAAGAATATCTGGAGGACTTGGACGAGAGTAGTAATTCCTAGTTGGACCGGATTGCCATTTTCTATCGGAATTTTTATTGGACCTAAACGGCTTCCTATAGATCTTATTGAGTTCTAATGGAGCTTGAGTATCAAACTGCGTTTCTACGAGATTTATTTGATTTTGTAATTCATTATCAGAAGATGATAAAGAACTTGAATCATCGGATTGAGAGTCTAGATATGGAGTAGTTTGTTCTATAGTCGAGATTCGTTTTGAAGAGCTTGGATCAGAATACTTAGGAGCTAAAGAAAGCTTCTTTTCAAATTCTCGTGATAAATTGGATACTTGGAAAAATGGTTTTGCAGTTTCTACTGGAAATTTTTCTTTTGGTTTTATAGTTTCTAATTTTGTAGAAATCAAATCGACTTGGTTTGCAATTGTTTGTAAAATCTGATTTGTATAATTGTTTTGTTGATAAACCCTTTTGAAATCATCTGAATCAATTTTTTCAGTCCTTTCTTTTCCTTGCTTAAATGGAGAAGCAGTAATGCTTCCTTCCGAAGTTGAGATAGTAAAAGCTGATAATGGAGGATGTATTGAAGTAACTACTTGTCCTGAATTTAAATTCCATTTTTTATATAAATTTGTTTGAACTTCAATGGTTGGAGTTTCATTAAATTTTTTCAATTTTTCTTTTTGTAAAAAGTAGTCTAACCACTTAAAGAAAGGAAAATTGAATCTTAATTTTTCAACTTCTTTTACCCATTCCGAAATTAATTTATCTTGACATATTTGATTTAAATTTTGAAACCATAATTTTTCTTTTTCATATTTTTCATTCTGAAAATCTTCTTTCAGTAAATCAAAATTTATTTTAAATTCTTTATTTAAAACCAAAATTTCTGACATTTTCATTTGGGATTGAGTTGGAGAATCTAGTGAAGAAGGCCTACGAGGTGGAGGAACTATATCTGGCATAGGAGCTTTAAATTTAAGTTGAGTATCTTGACGAGTAGGATCCTGAGAACTAGAAGAAGGATCAGAAAAGGAGTACCTTGACCGTCCTGAGAAGGAGTACCTAGGAGGAGGAGCTCTAGATGAGGATGGAACATCTTCTTCCTGAGGAGACCTGGAACTTTGAGGAAACCTGGAAGATGCTGACCTGTAAGAGCTAAAAGAAGATGATGGATAAACAAAAGTAGTATTAGGAAAACGAACTAAAAGTTCACTTTCTGAGTATTCTTTAATAATTACTGGTCCAGATTGTCTTGTTTGTTCAATGGGTTCTTGTTTTGGTTTTGGTCTGTCTATGAGGAATTCTCGAGGGATTGTTATTTGATCCCATGGTAAAAGCTGAGGTGTTTGAGTTCTTGTCAATGTCCTGTCTGAGTTTGTAGTCACAAATACCGATTGATCTCGATCTGAAATTGGTAGTCTCAAGGCGGTAGGAATCATAGATTTCATTAGTTTAAAATATATACGATAAACAAGAGTAAAATTCAATGATGGTTGTTCAATTTTACTACGATCTAAATGAATATCTAGAATTAGAGATTTTAATATGAGTGGATCAAATAGACAGATTGAGTAATCTGGAGTACAATCAACACGGACTGTACCATTACAGGCATTAGTTTGAATCATCGCAAGTAATGAGTCATTGTAATTAATCATTCTATCATCTCTTAGTGCAAGAAATAATGGAACATCAACTCCTCTTCTTTGGAGTGGATGGACAGCCACTTGAATTAAGCCAAAATGTAAATAATTATATCCTTGATTTATATAGTTATTTATCGCCATTCATGAAAGTAGTGGAACTGTAGTTTTTCTTTCATGTAATGGAAGAGCTTCTTCATGAAGTTTAATTGAGTATGCTTTTGAAAATTCTAAAACACCAATATGATAAATAGATCTAAATGAGTATGATGGAAGTATCTGATTAATTGGAACACCTAAATTTGCTTGGATTTCATGACTTCGTAAAACTCTAGAAGTCCGGGTTGCTCTAGTACTGGAGTCACCAAACAAAAATCTTCGAACATTATTCGCCATTTTTAAAACTTACTTGATTAATGCAGATGCATGATGCAGGATGAAAGTAGTATTAAATTATCTATTTTGGAGTAATCTCATTATTTTGGTATCAAAGCCATTTATTCAAAAGTTTTCCTACATAATTTCAAAATTTTTAAAGTTATTTTGATTACGGTGGGTTCATTCTGCATCTCAATTGCATTCATCCTAGTGTTGGTAAGCGTTGGTAAGCCGTGAGTCCGTTGGTAAGCTTTAGGTGGTATTCCCGGCAGGTGTTCCCGTGTTCCCGGTAGCTGTTTGCATTCATCCTGCATCATGCATCTGCATTAATTAAGTAAGTTTTAAAAATGGCGAATAATGTTCGAAGATTTTTGTTTGGTGACTTCAGTACTAGAGCAACCCGGACTTCTAAAGTTTTTCAAAGTCATGAAATCCAAGCAAATTTAGGTGTTCCAATTAATCAGATACTTCCATCATACTCATTTAGATCTATTTATCATATTGGTGTTTTAGAATTTTCAAAAGCATACTCAATTAAACTTCATGAAGAAGCTCTTCCATTACATGAAAGAAAAACTACAGTTCCACTACTTTCACGAATGGCGATAAATAACTATTTAAATCAAGGATATAATTATTTACATTTTGGCTTAACTCAAGTAGCTATTCATCCACTCTAAAGAAGAGGAGTTGATGTTCCATTATTTTTTGCACTAAGAGATGATAGAATGATTAATTACAATGACTCATTACTTGCGATGATTCAAACTAATGCCTGTAATGGTACACCTTCCTTCTGGGGACATTGATCCAAAGCTCGAGTACGGTCCGTGCGCCGTTTTTTTTCTCTACCATGACGAATCAATTGATTTAATGTAGGCATCGCTCTTTCCTTTGTCCAAAACCCCGATTATTGCCCTATCACTAGTTTTTACTCCCGATCCAAAGCACCCCTTTTCCATTCATAGAGAGATCCAATCGTCAAAATCAATAAAAAGGCCATCATGGACCAAGATCCAAACGGATCAATCTTGTATCCGTGTTGATTGTACTCTAGATTACTCAATCTGTTTATTTGATCCACTCATATTAAAATCTCTAATTCTAGATATTCATTTAGATCGTAGTAAAATTGAACAACCATCATTGAATTTTACTCTTGTTTATCGTATATATTTTAAACTAATGAAATCTATGATTCCTACAGCCTTGAGACTACCAATTTCAGATCGAGATCAATCGGTCTTTGTGACTACAAACTCAGACAGGACATTGACAAGAACTCAAACACCTCAGCTTTTACCATGGGATCAAATAACAATCCCTCGGGATCTCCTCATAGACAGACCAGAACCAAAACAATAACCAATTGAACAAACAAGACAATCTGGACCAGTAATAATTGAAGAATATTCAGAAAGTGAACTTTTAGTTTGATTTCCTAACACTACTCCTGTTTATCCATCGTCTTCTTTTAGTTCTTACAGGTCAGCATCTTCCAGGTTTCCCAATGAAGAAGATGTTCCAAGTTCTTCTAGAGCTCCTCCTCCTTCTAGGTACTCCTTCTCAGGACGGTCAAGGTACTCCTTTTCTGATCCTTCCTCTAGTTCTCAGGATCCAATTTCTAATCGACAGGATACTCAACTCAAATTTAAAGCTCCTATGCCAGATATAGTTCGTCCACCTCATAGGCCTTCTTCTCCAGAATCTCCAACTCAATCTCAAATGAAAATGTCCGAAATTTTGCTTTTAAATAAAGAATTTAAAATAAATTTTGATTTACTCAAAGAAGATTTTCAAAACGAAAAGAATGAAAAAGAAAAACTATGGTTTCAAAATTTAGATCAAAGATGTCAAGATAAATTGATTTCCGAATGGGTAAAAGAAGTTGAAAAATTAAGATTCAATTTTCCTTTCTTTAAGTGGTTAGACTACTTTTTACAAAAAGAAAAATTGAAAAAATTTAATGAAACTCCAACCATTGAAGTTCAAACAAATTTATATAAAAAATGGAATTTAAATTCAGGACAAGTAGTTACTTCAATACATCCTCCATTATCAGCTTTTACTATCTCAACTTCGGAAGGAAGCATTACTGCTTCTCCATTTAAGCAAGGAAAAGAAAGGACTGAAAAAATTGATTCAGATGATTTCAAAAGGGTTTATCAACAAAACAATTATACAAATCAGATTTTACAAACAATTGCAAACCAAGTCGATTTGATTTCTACAAAATTAGAAACTATAAAACCAAAAGAAAAATTTCCAGTAGAAACTGCAAAACCATTTTTCCAAGTATCCAATTTATCACGAGAATTTGAAAAGAAGCTTTCTTTAGCTCCTAAGTATTCTGATCCAAGCTCTTCAAAACGAATCTCGACTATAGAACAAACTACTCCATATCTAGACTCTCAATCCGATGATTCAAGTTCTTTATCATCTTCTGATAATGATTTTACAAACAATTGCAAACCAAGTCGATTTGATTTCAAAAAATTGGAAAAACTAATGATCTTTATGAAGAAATCACAAAATTAAAAAAGGAAGTAAATGAAATAAAAGTTGAGTTAACTAAATTAAAAATAAAAGATTTAGAGTTAGAAACACAGTTACTTATGAAAAAACAAGATAGTAATTTTACTCAAGATGCTCCAGAATCCTCAGACAAAGGATTAAAAATTTCTGAAGAAGAACCAAAAGATGAACAATTTTTAAATGTATTAAGTAAAGTAAATATGGAAAAATGGTACTCATTTGTTACAATAGGTGTCGGAGATTTTTCTACTACTGTGGTTGCCCTGATTGACAGTGGTGCTGATCAGTCTTGCATTCGGTCAGGTATTGTTCCAAATATTTATTTATCTAAGTCTCGAGAACAATTACTTGCAGCAAATGGTACCCCAATGAAAATTAAAAAAGAACTTCCAAATGGTTTTGTTTGTCAAGATAATTATTGTATAAAACACTCATTTTTAATTTTAGAAAATATTTCCTATGATGTTGTTTTAGGAAATCCATTTTTATTCCAAATTACTCCTTTTAAAAAGACTACTGAAGGTATTTATACAAAAATTTTAGGAAATAAAGTCTGGTTTCCATTTATTCATCCAACTAAACAACTAGAAATGGATTTACTACAGTCAAACTCAATTTATAAACAAATTCATCTTTTATAGTCGAAAAAGAAATCAATAATGTTTTTAAAAGAAGAATTAAGTTTTGCAAAAATTGAAGAAAAATTACAAAAAATTGACACTCAAAGAAAAATAAAAGAATTAGAAGAAAAATTTTAATCCAGTATTTGTTCTGATCATCCCAGCGCTTTTTGGGATCGTAAAAAGCATGTTGTAAATTTACCATATGAAAAAGATTTTGATGAAAAAATGATAAAAACTAAGGCAAGACCAATTCAGATGAATTCTGAATTATTGGAATTTTGTAAAAAAGAAATACAAAATCCTTTAGAAAAATCACTAATTAGAAAGTCGCAATCTCCATGGAGTTGTCCGGCTTTTTATGTCAATAATCAAAATGAAAAAGAAAGAGGTATTCCAAGGTTAGTTATTAATTATAAGCCACTCAATAAAGTTTTACAATGGATACGGTATCCAATTCCAAACAAAAGGGATTTACTCAATCGTCTGGTTTTAGGAAAAATCTACTCAAAATTTGATTTAAAATCTGGTTATTGGTAGATTCAAATTGCTGAGAAAGATAGGTATAAGACTGCATTTACAGTACCATTTGGCCATTATGAATGGAATGTTTTAACATTTGGTTTAAAAAATGCACCCTTCTGAATTTCAGAGGATTATGAATGATATTTTTAACGATTACTCATCTTTTGTTATTGTTTACATTGATGATATTCTGGTTTTCTCTGACTCATTAGAAAAGCATTTTAAGCATTTAAATATTATTTTCTATGTAATAAAGAAAAATGGTTTAGTTTTGTCAGCAACTAAAATGAAATTGTTTCAGACAAAAGTTAGATTTTTAGGTCATGATATTCATTTAGGATTAATAAAACCAATTCAACGGTCTTTAGATTTTAATAATAAATTTCGAGATGAAATTAAAGATAAAAATCAATTACAACGATTTCTTGGTTGTTTAAATTATATTTCTGATTTTTTCCCAAAATTGCGAATTTTGTGTGCTCCTTTATTTCAGTGACTCCAAGAGGAACCTCCAGCATGGACTGATGTACATACTAATATCGTAAAAGAAATAAAAGAGAAAATTAAGACACTTCCATGTCTAGGTATCCCTCATCCACATGCATTCATGACTGTTGAAACTGATGCATCTGACATCGGGTATGGGGGTATATTGAAACAACGATTGTCAGATTCTACTCATGAACAGTTAGTTAGATATCATTTAGGTGTTTGGTTAGGGCCTCAGAAAAATTACTCAACAGTCAAAAAGGAAATTTTTTCAATTGTTTTATGCATTTCAAAATTTCAAGATGATTTATACAATAAAGAATTTTTACTTCGGGTGGACTGCAAGTCTGCAAAAGAAATTTTGCAAAAAGATGTAAAAAATCTTGTTTCTAAGCAAATCTTTGCCAGATGGCAAGCAATCTTATCTGTTTTTTATTTTAATATTGAATTTATCAAAGGCTCATCTAATTCTTTACCTGATTTTCTAACTCGTGAATTTCTTACAGGTAAAGAAAATGGCTTTTAGAGATCGGGGTAAAGCCCCGGCATCTTCCACACCTACTCCACCTACTCCAAAATCAGTCAAAAACTACGAAATGAAAAGGGAAGTTATCCCTAGACCCCTTACTCCATCCACTCAAATTCCAGATTTTCCTCCACTTACTTATATTCATGCCGCTCAAACTCCTTCTGCAAAACTTCAAAATACTCCAATCCAAAAACCCTCTACTACTCCTTATGTGACCAAAACTAAATTTGAATATCTTGTTCAAACTCCATATGCTACTCCACCAGATATTCCCACACTTAAGAACTTTACTCAACGATTATTTTTACCAAATTGTCAGTGGTTTGCTGATGATATCTCATAAACTCAAACATATTATGAACTTATTCTTATAGATACTAATTCTGTTGACATTACTCATATTCCAGATAAAAATAATCCAGATCGAATTTCTTACTCAAAGTTTATAATAAAAAATATTCGCCATCCCAAAGAATTTGACTCAATTCACACACGACATTCCTTCTCCATTAATTATGCTCCAGATGGATTTAACTACTTTGATTATATTCTTGCCTGGTCTCGGGCTCTTTACTACAGAGGTTTTGACCACTCCTGGTTCATTAATTTTTCTGCAAATTGTGAAAAAACTAATTTTCCTGATTGGTTCTTTGACTGGTGGGATTACTTTGGTCCTACTAATCAAATTTATACTCCAATGGCGGAAAAAGGCTTGGAAATCTATGCGAGAAACATGTCTTCTCATTTGGGTTTTCGTATTCCAATTGGTTTCCATGCAGAGTTCAGGGTTCCTTGGATTTTTGCTTGGAGTTTCCAGATCAAGCCAATCACTCAGGGTCGTCCATGCGCACTCATCCGTGATTTCCACATTAAATGGTGGACCAACTACAACAGCGATAATTGTGGACCCGATTTAGTTCTCAGTTATCTTCAATCTATTCCGACACTCAAAAAAGCAGCCAAAGATGCTTCCAAGGCTAATCCTTCGCCTTCAATTTCTCATGATACTCCAGCTAAGGCACAATCCACTACTCCAATTGCTCAATCCATCACTCCAGCTTCTGACAAATTATTGAATCTTACTCAGATAATCCAATCTTCTCAAGACTCAACTGCTCGCACTCCAGAACGAACTCAAAAAGAAACTGATGATGAAGAATTTCAAAAATTCTATAAAATGTATAAAACAATGAGACAAATTGAAAAAGATGAAAAACTCCCAGTAATTAATCTTTCGGATTCTGATGACCCTTTTGGTGGTCCTTTAGCTCAGGATCCATTTGACATGATGTAAAAAAAAAAAAAAAGTATAAAAGTATAAAAGACCCGCAAAAATAATTAAGGGGCATTTTTGTAAATTCTCAGGTACTAATGACGTATGCAGTGACGCACTCAATGACGTAGGGCGGCGGACTCAAGATCGCGGACTCCAAATGAAGATGGACTCAAAGCAAAAATTAAATGTAGTTTATTCTGTAACTCTATAAAGGGAGAATGCATCTAACATTTGAGGGCATCGGTTGAAAACCTTAAGCCTACAATCACCCTCAAGCTTTTGTAAACATTTTCCTTCTTCCATACTTCCACTTGTATTCACTACTTCATCTTTATATTTCCTTTCACTCATCAATAAAAGGTTCGAATTTACTCCACATTTCTCTTCTTGATTTCCAATTTACTCACTCCACTTTTCTCTTCTTGATTTCCAATTTACTGCTTCTCCACTAAAACTAAAGATTTTAATTTTTTCAAATATTCTGCCTTTACTTAATTATCATCAATTTTTTCAATAATATCAAATACAAAATCTTTATTACTTGAGTTTTTTTTGGAGTAGTCATCATATTAATGGTTTTTGGTTTACATTCACAAAAATCCTTTTCATCATCCGAGGAGGATGAATCAGAAGAAAATTGAATATTTTCGTCATCCGAACTATTAATTAGTAAAGACATTAGTTTATTTTTTAATTCTTGTTCTTCAGAAAATAAAGAATTAATTTTCTTTTCTGTCTTACAATTTGGATTGATATGACCTATTTTACCACATTTAAAACATTTTAAATTCTTTTTATTTGAAAATCATTTTTTCTTTTTATAAAACTTTTTATTATCTTGAAAATCATTTCTTTTAGAATTTTTGAATATCTAGGTTTTTTATAACTACTTTTATATTTTCTGTATTTCCTATTTTCTTTTGAAGGAGCTTTTATACCTGTAATGCCGAATGCTTGACAGAAGGAACCTATCTCTTTGCATTCTGAACCATATTTGTTCTGAATTCTGAGATCTTGACATAACTGTAGTCCTTCTTTTTTAAAAAAAGCAAATAATTGGCCAAAAGAAATGTTAGAGAAATCAATATGATCTGTTCCAATTTCTTTTTGAAGATTAGTCATTACTCTTTTTGAAAATAAAGCTTGTAAACCAGTAATGAATTTTTCTTTACAGAAAGCAGATCCACAATCTGGCCGTCTCATGACTTGAGTTAAAAACATATCTTTATACCATCTGAAATCTGTTAAAGTTGGACAATGTAAATTAGTAAGGAAGATCTTTGTACTTGCTAATTCCTCTTTTGGATTTCCAATAAAATGAACTGAAATAGCATAAATAAGAAATTCACTACCATCTGGAACTTGAACATATTCATCATTTTCATCTATCTGTTCAGTAGTATGATTTCAAAATTTAGATCAAAGATGTCAAGATAAATTGATTTCCGAATGGGTAAAAGAAGTTGAAAAATTAAGATTCAATTTTCCTTTCTTTAAGTGGTTAGATTATTTTTTACAAAAAGAAAAATTTAATGAAACTCCAACAATTGAAGTTCAAACAAATTTATATAAAAAATGGAATTTAATTTCAGGATAAGTAGTTACTTCAATACATCCTCCATTATCAGTTTTTACTATTTCAACTTCGGAAGGTAATATTACTGCCTATCCATTTAAACAAGGAAAAGAAAGAACTGAAAAAATTGACTCAGATGATTTTAAAAAGGTTTACCAGCAAAATAATTATACAAATAAGATTTTACAAACAATAGCAAACCAAGTTGATTTGATTTTTACAAAATTAGAAACAATAAAACCAAAAGAAAAATTTCCGGTTGAAACAGCAAAGCCATTTTTTCAAGTTTCAAATTTATCACGAGAATTTGAAAAGAAGCTCTCCTTAGCTCCTAAGTATTCTGATCCAAGTTCTTCCAAACGAATCTCAACTATAGAGCAAACTACTCCATATCTAGATTCTCAGTCTGATGATTCAAGTTCTTTATTCTCTTCGGATGAAGAATTAGAAAATCAGATAAATAAGAAACAAGAGTTGACTTGACTTTTACATGCATGAACGAGAATAAATTAATATTAATAGGAGTAGTGTCAAGTGTGTCCCTTTAGAACTTAATTTTCCTTCCCAGCTGTATTCTCCATCTGCGTTTAATGCCAAAGCTAGTAAATATACTCTTCAATAATTTTCTCTAAATTAATTTGTGGCTTTTGAATTTTATTTATTTTCCTCTAATCACGTGACTTTTGAAATTTTGTAAGTTCCTCCTTACTCCACTTCGTTTAATCGACAAAATATCTAGGTCGCTAATCGACATAACTCAAGCAGTAATACGTTCATTATTTGTATGGTATTCACAGTGTCTCAAATTTCACATATTTTCAAATGTTAGAACTTTAGAAATCATAGTTCTTCAATATATTTATTTATAGTATTTTTATGGTTGATAACGTGCCAAATCCTTTAGTATTGCTGGATCCAAAGGTTACATGAGTTGACTAGGAGTTGTACATGTGAAAGTCATTCCTTCAAATCCATTTGATAAGGCATGTCAATATCAAATACGAATGAATGAATGATATTAATTCCAGCAAGAACACCAACTGAATTTAATTTATTAATTAATGGATTACCAAAGGTACTACTGTGAATTAGCTGGAAGTAGGTAGGGTATTGGGTTATTTGAAAAATTAATTAATGGAAAAAAGCAAAGCCAAGAATTTCCTTCAATGGGAGTGTATTAATTAAATGCATTTGGGTGGAAAATAATTAAAACAATCGACCTTCTGGATATGTTGCTTTCTTTTATTTTCTTCTTATTATTATTATTATTTATTTATATAAAAACAACTCAATATATACATTAGGGTCAAGTAAATTCAGCTCTCCCGAGTTTTGGTGAAATTATAATTAAGTATTTCCTAAATTTTTTGACAACAACATTTACCTCGCTTGACTTTTGATGAAATTACCGATCCATCCATCCGAGGGCAAAGAAAGAAATAAAATAAAAAAAAAACACTTGAAGTTAATTGATTTATTTGTTTTCTGAGTAAGTTTTTGAACAAATCAGGGAATAAATGTTGTTGTCAGAAAATTTGAAAAAATATTTGTAGTTTCACTAAAACTTGAAAGGATAAATGTATGCCCTATAGATTATTCCCTATGTCTTATTGTAATAGTTCTATTAAAAAAATGTTTAACATTTTGTGAGTTTAATAAACAGCATTTAAAATAGATAATTTAATACTACTTTTTCACGTATACTCTAGCTATATATCAAAGAAGTATATATTTTTCCATTGACCAACCCATGGTTTTCTCCCCATTTCTTTTCATATTCACTCTCTCTGTTCTATTAGAAGAGTTAAGTTTTGATTTCTTATCTCTCATACCATTACTAATAAATCATGTGTGGTTCACAATTAATTTATCTTCGGAAACAATAGCGACAGATTACTTATTTAAAGTATTATACCTTGCAACTAATAAAAAATGTTGTACGTGAATTGTTGAAATTTAACTCTTTTAATAGAACGATAAAATATAAATAAATAGGAGTTATGATATTTGTGTGACTTTAATAGGGAAATGACAATTTTGATACCAAAATAGACCCAGGAAATCAAGAAGAGAAAAGTGGAGTAAATTCGAACCTTTTATTGATGAGTGAAAGGAAATATAAAGATGAAGTAGTGAATACAAGTGGAAGTATGGAAGAAGGAAAATGTTTACAAAAGCTTGAGGGTGATTGTAGGCTTAAGGTTTTCAACCGATGCCCTCAAGAGTTAAATGCCTTCTCCCTTTATAGAGTTACAGAATAAACTACATTAAATTCTTTCTTTGAGTCCGACTTCATTTGGAGTCTGCGATCTTAACTCCGCCGCCTTACGTCATTGAGTGCGTCACTGCATGCGTCATTAGTACATGTAATTTTACTGAAATGCCCCTTTAATCACGCAATCGCCTGGCTGCCCCAGATATAAAAGGCTCGGCCCCCTCTCCTGGACATCCCAAGCCAATAGCTCCTTTCCTATCGTAAGCAGTCTCTCATCGCCATCCGCACGGCATTTTCTAACTGAGCCCCGCGTTTTTCAGCTCTATCACCAAAGCCGTCTGCACTATGTCTCACCTTCCGAACCTCAGAACCCGCCACGGACCCGGTCCCGTATCGGTGGCGTTCGGCCCTTCTCTTCGCTCGCTCAGTCCCCACAGCCCAACCGAAGCCGTCCGCCCCCAGGGCTATGTAGACACTCCGCAGATCATCAACTCGGAGTGGAACATCAACGCTGGCGGGATCGCCTCAAAACTGGGCACTCTGCCCTCAGTCTTCGAAATATGCCTGATTGGCGGCGGCATCAGCAACGTCATTGCAGCCTTGGAATTTCGCAAGGCCGGCGCAAAGGTTACCTTGATTGAAGCCCGCAGCGAGGTTGGAGGCCGGACCCTCTCGGTTAAGACGTCGGACGGCGTCAACATCGCAGAGCTAGGCGGAATGCGCTTCCCCCCCTCCGAAGATATTCTTTATTACTACGCCGCCGCCTTCGGCTTCACCTTCCTGTCCAATTTCCCCGATCCCGGCAAAGTTCCCACGCTTGTCTCCTATAGAGGCTCCCCCTACAGCTGGGTCGTTTTGGCTAGACCCCCGCCGGGCTTCGAGACGGTCTACCGTGGTTGGGTCGCTTTCATCAACGATGGTGTTGTTGCATGTGGAAGGAAGGTTTTGGAATAGGCGGAGCAGCTCACTAAATGGTTGCAAGCCTCTACTCTGGAAGAGCGTACGCAGGTCATTCCGGCGTGGCAGGCTTATCTGGATACATTCCGTTTCGCCAACTTCCGTGCCGGCCTGGAACGCATCTTCGATCAAGATCACGAATGGGACGTTCCGGGCGGTCAGGTCTGGACCGATGCCGATTTCGAAAAGTTTGGCGCTCTTGGCCTTGGCTCCGGCGGTTTCGGAATGTTCTATCCAGTCGGCTTCAACACTGTGTTCCGCCTCGTTGCCAACGGTCTGGAAACCGATCAAGCGACGTTTGCCAAATGCGTCGGCGCGGATGCAAAGCCCGCTGCTATTCAAGACTTGACTCGGGCCATCTGGCAAAAGGCGTCAGACCTCGGCGTCACGACCAAGTTCAACACCACCGCCAGGGTCCGTGACTCAGTTAGTGACGCGAGCGGCTGGCCAACGGTGACCGTCGAGGAGGTGCCGGTGAACGAAGTCGCGAGCTCGACGCCCTATAATCTGGTTATCGTCGGAACCACAAACCGTGCCATGGATGTCGGAATATCCCTCACCCGCTATGGCGCATCTCAGCTTCTCGACCCCGCCACCAGCGCCGCCGTTAACACCACCCATATGGCCTCCTCCTCAAAGCTCTTCATCAGAACGCGCAAATTCTGGGCGAACATGCCCCCCGACTTCCCTCGTGACATTCTGTCCGACACCAAGGCGCCATAGCTCTATACTTTGTACTACGGCCACAAAGAATACGGCATGGGAGGATCTTTCCACTCAGCTCATGGGAGTTGGCAGCCCCGCCGATCTCCTCGCTATGCTGAAACGCCAAATTTGCGATATCATGGCACCGACCTCCTACTCCAACTACGCGGACCATCTTGTGCCCGTGACGCCCGACGACATCTACACCATCCACTGGCAGCTCGAACCGGAGGCGCTTGGCGCCTTCACGTTTGCGCACGCGGGTCAAGACAAAGGGATCGCCAGGATGATCTACGACTTCGAGAAGTTCCGGACCGGTGAAGACAATATGGGCGTCCTTATCAACAGCGACTGCACCTCTTTCCATGGTGGCTGGATCGATGGTGGTCTGCAATCCGTGATGAACAATGTCTCTGCGGTCCTGAAGAAATACGGGACTCTCGACGAGAAGTCTGCTGCATTTGCGCCCGTCAACTTGATTAGATCGAATACATATAAGTACTGATCGATATATATATAATATACTCGTCATATATTGGATCGGATTTTCTTTAATCTATGTTAGGGTTTATGTCTTGCAAATTTTACTTGGCATGGTTATATGATATGAAATTTTATTTATTATAAAAGCAATGAGTAAAAAAGTTGCAATTGAAATTTATGTGCATCAACTCGGCCAAGAAACAATTGGAAGGTGCAATTTCATTTTTTGAAAAGTATAGAAATGATGGTTTTATTCGGTGGCGGAGTTAGGTCCTCAAGGTCAGATGAAGCAAAATATTTAGCGCAAAAATATTATACTACATTAAAAAAAAATTTCCAAAAAATATACGAAAATAACTACATTTAAAACTTGTTGGGCGAATATTTAAACTCGTATTTTGTTTTACCAAACTTAAAATTTACTAAGAATACTAGTATACATTCTAACAACAAACACACTTTTAATTAATCAAATAATAAATTATTTCATTTAAGTAGAAGGATGAGAAATTTTAAGTCGCGAGCTTAAATAAAAAAATATTTGTTGGAAAATAGATAGTCAAAGTTATTGGTGTATATAAATAAATGGAAATATGATTTGCAAGTAAGTTTACTTGCTGAGCAGGTAAACCAATTAATGAGGTGGCAACTTCTTATTGGCCAACTTATGACTTAAGGTTAAGTTAAATTAAAGAACTGGACTATAAATTTTCCCTTAAATAATTCGGGAGCGAGAAACATATTTTTGGGACACAATTGAGCGCTACCCTTCTACTTAATAGTGGCTGCCCTCATTTTTTCAAAGTCTGCCATTTCTGCTAATACTGATTGCCCTCCACCCCAATTTTTCATTAAAATAAGCTCTAAATATTATTTTTTATTTAAGTTTCTGACTTGGGGAAAAAATTTATCATCCTTCTCCGAGATTAAGTGAGCTATGATTAATATTCCTGGAGCGAGAAAAATAAATTTCGAACGAAATTGAGCGCTATCTTTCCACTTAATACACATTGCCCCTTTTTTTTTCAAAGGCTGCCCTTTCTATTGATACTGATTGCCATCCACCCCGATTTTTTTATCAAAATGAACTCTAAAATATTTTTTTATTTAGGTTTTGGGACTTGGGAAAAAAAATTTCCCATCTTTCTTTGAGACTAAGTGAGCTATGGGTAATATTCCGGAAGCGAGAAAAATATTTATCGGATGAAATTGAACGCTGCCATTCCACTTAATACTGGTTGCCCTCCTTTTTTCAAAGGCTGCCCTTTCTATTCATACTCATTGCCCACCCCAATTTTTCATCAAAATGAACTCTAAAATATTTTTTATTTAAGTTCGAGACTTTAAAAAAAATTTCTCATCATTCTCCGAGATTAAGGAAGCTATGAGTAATATTCCGGGAGCGACAAAAATATTTTTTGGACAAAATTGAGCACTGTCCTTCCACTTAATACTGGTTGTCCTCATTTTTTCAAAGGCTACCCTTTCTGTTAATAATGATTGCCCTCCACCACAATTTTACATCAAAATAAATTCTAAAATATTTTTTTTATTTAACTTCGAGACTTAAAACAAAATTTTCCATCCTTTGCCGCTAATTAGCAATTTTTCAGGAGGCAGAAAAAAAAATTTCCGGCCAAGTAGAGCATTGCCCTTCCACTTAATACACATTGCCCTTATTTTTTCAAAGGCTGTCCTTTCACTTATACTGATTGCCCTCCACCCAAATTTTTCATCAAAATGAATTCTAAAATATTTTTTATTTAAGTTTGGGACTTGCGAAAAAAATATCCCATCCTTCGCTATGATTAAGTGAACTATGGGTAATCTTCCGGGAGCGAGAAACATATTTGTTGGACGCAATTGAGTGCTGTCCTTCCACTTAATACTGGCAGCCCTCATTTTTCCAAATGCTACCCTTTATGTTAATACTTATTGCCCTCCACCCTAATTTTTCATAAAAATAAACTCTAAAATATTTTTTTATTTAAGTTCGGGACTTGGAAAAAATTTCCCATCTTTCTCCGAGATTAAGTGAGCTATGGGTAATATTCCAGAAGCGAGAAAAATATTTTTAGAACAAAATTGAGCGCTGCTCTTCCATTTAATACTAATTGCCCTCATTTTTTCAAAGGCTGTCATTTCTGTTAATACTCATTGCCCTCCACCCCAATTTTTTTCATGAAATTGATCTCTAAAATATTTTTTATTTAATTTTGGGATATGGGAAAAATAATTTCCCATCCTTCTCCGAGATTAAGTGAGCCATGGGTAATATTACGGGCGCGAGAAAAATATTTTTCGGATAAAATTGAGGGCTACCCTTCCACTTAATACTGGTTGCCCTCATTTTTTTAAAGGCTGCCTCTTCTGTTAAAACTGATTGCTCTCCACCACAATTTTCATAAAAATTAACTCTAAAATATTTTTATTTAACTTCGAGGCTTTAAAAAAAAAATTCGTATCCTTTGCCGATAATTAATGAGCTATGGGTAATTTTTTAGGAGGAAGAAAAATATTTTTCCGACCGAATAGATCGCTCCCCTTTCAATTAATACACATTACCCTCAATTTTTCAAAGACACCCTTTTCGGTAATACTAATTGCTCTCCAACCCAGTTTTTCATCAAAATGAACTCTAAAATATTTTGTATTCAAGTTTGGGACTTGGGAAAAAAAATCCTATCCTTCGCCTTGATTAAGTGAACTATGGGTAATTTTCTAGGAGCGAGAAACATATTTGTTTTAGGCAATTGAGCGTTGCCCTTCCACTTAATTATGGTTGCCCTCATTTTTTCAAAGGTTGCCCTTTTTGTTAATACTGATTGCCTTCCGCCCCAATTTTTCATCAAATAAACTCTACAATATTTTTATTTAAGTTTGGGATTTGGGAAAAACATTTTCCATCTTTCTTTGAGATTAAGTGAGCTATGGGTAATATTTTGGGAGCTAGAAAAATATTTTTCTATGAAATTGAGTGCTGCCCTTCCACTTAATACTGGTTGCCCTTACTTTTTTCAAAGGCTGCCCTTTCTGTTAATACTCATTGCCCTCCACCCCAATTTTTTCATCAAATTGAACTGTAAAATCCTTTTTATTAAAGTGTTGCACCTAGTGAACTATGGGTAATATTCCCGGAGCGAGAAAAATATTTTTTGGACGAAATTAAGCGTTGCCCTTCCACTTAAAACAGATTGCCCTCATTTTTCCAAATGTTGCCTTTTTCTTAATACTCCACCCAAATTTTTCATCAAAATGAGCTCTATAATCTTTTTTATTTCAGTTCGGGGGTTGCTGGTTGTAGATCAAATTAGATTCTAATATCTCTCTCCCGTGACAATTCAAACCCAGAATCTTTTGTACATCTAGTAGCGTCACATATATTTTACTCCCGAGTACATAAAAGCTACACGTCGTGAGATCAAACCTATCTAATAACCAACGACATGAATGCCCATAAATAAGGGTGCATTTCATTTCTAATATTCCGCCAAACCCTATTTGTTTAACAACTTCTGTTTGGTCGGGGCCTAGGTTATTAACACCATCAACCACACCTTGTGAAGACCCCTTGTTCGTAAGTTTTACCTACGGTATCAAACAATATTAACAAATATTATTCCACCATTTAATATTGGAAAACTGAAATATTCTTTTTCTATATTAATTACTACTACGTACATATATTTGGTCAGCTGTAGTTGTAGTCGAATTCATCTCCATAACATTGACATCCCTGCAAATAAACAAAATTGTAGCATAAACCACTATAAGACTTACCTACGAACTTCTTCCTTCCCAAGTGCTTAAAAACTTCTTTAATTCCGTTCTTTGAGAAAACAAAAGCCTCCCAGGCCATAACTTTTTGGTCCCTCAAACCTATGCTTTGTATTTGAACTAGTGGCGAAAATAGAGTAAGAAAGCGGTGTCATATATCAAGGCTAATTTGGGTTATTTATCATAGTCGCAGCCTCCTTAACATGGGCTTAGGGGGTTATGGAAATGTTCCCTCCAGACTTGAGGGGTTGAAGAATAGAAATCAACTAATGGACAAAACATGTACTGACAAAAAGGAAGGAACTCAATAGGATGTTTTTAAAAGTGTGGGGATAAAAAAGTGTTGGCCAATATGAAAGTGACCAGTCTTGGAGTTTAGTCTAAATATAATATGAATACAAACAAACTAGAAAGAAATAATTCGATGTACTTACTTCACTTTATTTTCCGATACCCTACGCCGCTTCATTTTGCTCTCTGCCGGGGTACAACAGAGAAATCTGGTCTCCTGCAAGTATAATACAATAAAAACTATATTAACAAATAGTACAAGTATAATAATTAGAACAAATCAATCAAATACAATAAAAACTATATTAAAAAGCCTAACCAGCGCACCAACAAACTACATGACCTATTTTTAATTTGTCCACGAATTCCTTTCACATAAAATAGTCTTGGAATAAAACTCACCAACCAACAGTGCATATAGCATCATGAATAAGCATGAATATGGTCATGTTAACGCACTTCAATTAGGAATGATATCGTTCAATACAATGGCCTCTGCAGAAACAATCATGATTCTTTAATTTTCAAGCTACCTTCATCTTTAATCACTCATACTGATTAGTTTCTAACTATTCAAATCTCCATTCTTATTCACAAAAGGTTTGCATAAGTTTCTCCATTCTTTATTTTCCTTTCTTTAGCTGAACCATCTTGTGCATTAATAAAGAATTTTCAAGTTCTGAAACTTGTAAAAATTATCAGCAAAACAGCATTTTATGCTCTTAACATTTTGGAGAAAATAGAAACAAAATTTGCAGTATTTTTCATTGAAACAATAAAATTTTCTACTTCTCAAACCAACAGAAAACTGAACTAAAACGGCACTTCAAGTCCAGCAGTTTTTTGAGGAAGCATAATCCAAAAATTGCAGAAGTAAACATTAAAAGGACAAAGCTTTCTACATCTTAACATGTTCTCTTGGTCCTTAAGATGATAACAAGAAATAAAGAGGTTCCAGCCTAAAAACAATTCGCATGTCTTAGTTCTAGTCTAATTCCATCAAAGATTATCTGTTCTAGCATTAACTCCACTTCATTGAGGAATTTTCACAAGCAAACTTATGGGAAATCAACTTAGGAAAGAGGTCTTAAATAATCAGACTGTGCGAAATCCCTTGTTTAGTCGTTAAGTTAATTTACAGTAATAACACATCCAAGAATCTGTTTCAACACAATTTCCACAAATCAACAAATATTCAGCTCTTAGAATTTTGCTCTACAAAAATTTTTTCAAGTAATTAAACAGGGATCTTACCGAAAGTTGCTTTTGAAAGCATGTACATGGAATCAATGAAGGGTGATAAGAATATATGAGTTGCTGACATGGTTGTCACCACCATCGAAGGTTGGACTTTTTAGGTTTTCAATGTGCAACTTTTGAACTACCCATGTTCCCCCATGTATTTAAGAGCGCATTGTTTGTCGTTAAATGGATGAACCCTTGTTAGTTTTGATTCTTAACTTTTTCAACAGGGAGACCTATTGCAGTAGCATATTTCGGTTTGAAGTAGTCATGTTTTGTTGGATGTACTGAATGTTCTTCAACTCTCATGGTAGTAAATGTATTGAAACCTCTGCCTAGAGTTGGTCAAATACCAAGGATTATAGGATATTGGGTGAATCATGTGAGGCATCATATCTAGAGAAGTGCAAAAAATATAAAATTCCAACCAAGAATTGACATTTTAAATATTGCCTTTACAACTACAATAAAATTACAAGATGAAGCAATCAACTTGTTAAGAATAGCAGAGAAGCAACCAGATTTACTCTTGTTTCAGAACCAGGACAAAGACTTGTTAGAGGAACAAGAAATGGTTGTTTCTATCAGTGATGCTGAGACCATTGTTAAAAAGTTAAGTGTTAAGTGGCAATATGGAACTGTGTCATGAAAAAGATCCTAAGATGGAGAACTCAATACCTCTTAGTCTATCACAAACAACAGGGAGATGCAATAAACTATAGAGATCCCCATGAAGATTTTGCAGAAAACTGAAGGTGATGCTCCTAAGAAGAAAATTTTACATTTTAAAATGAAGACGAAATGTATAATGGTTTAGTTCCGTTTGTTTTAACCCCAAACACTGATGGAAGGGGAAAAGTCTCCCTTTTAAGGATCTGAGTGGGTGAATTGACACCAAAAAAAAAATATGGGTGACCAAAAGTTAACAATGGTGATAGTTGAGTGGCCTCTAGTGTCATTTGCCCTTCTAATTTCTAAACTTGCCTATTTCATATTTTAAACCATCGTTTACAACTTATGTTGTGATTATAAATAGGCAACACATCAAAGTATTGAGATAACTTAAAAAGATCCCAAAAAAAGTGTTAACAACTTACCTTCTCCCTTAGTTACATGAACTACTGTTCGTTATCCCTCTTTTCCTCCTACTTGAGAGAGTTTTCTTAACATAAACACGTCTTTTAGAAACAAAAACTAAAATCATTTTAACATCCCAAGTTCTTTGGTATTTGTTTTCTTAACTTGTAGTAGCTAGTACCAAATGAAAAGATTATCTAAAACTAATCAATGCATTTGGTTTCCAAGCAGAAACAACAAGAACCCAACTGCATGACACACCTCTAGTCAACGTTCAAGTTTCTTAGTCAAGATTAGTTCTAATATATTTCAGTCTAATTCCAGTGTAGGCTTTGATCCATTTAGGCATTTTTTCAAATAGTTTGAAGGCAATAAGTTAGAAAAGATTATCAAACAATCAGGTCATATCCAGTCCCCAAATTAAGTGGATAAATTATAGCATCCACAGGTTTCAGAATGAGTTTAATTCAGCATTCTAGACCTAGTTCTAGCACCAACCATTAGAGCCGAAGTTGCGTCCCTTTTTCAAACTCCATGGGTATACATTTCGCAGAAAATTATCACAAACTAAACTAATTGTAGTCCCTAACAAACAGAGCATATCACGAACAATTATCACAGCCTAGGCCTCCCAATTTCCAGTGTGAATATCGGTTCATTACACATTAGATGAAAGTGATCTATGATAATCGCATATATCACGGTAATTACCAATCAAAAATATCAAAGCAAGAAATTAAATAAATGAGCTCGTTCTTACGTTGTAAGCTCCAGCTCTAACTCACTTCGACGCCCTTACTTTCTTATGCTCGAATTTAGTTTCTTCCTTTCACCCGGCTGACGAACAAACCAAAAGCTTTGTTTAGGGGAATTGTTATGTGGGTGGAAGTCACTACTTTGCATCAGCAATGGAGGAAACAATGGAAAAAAAGGGCTCTTTGTTTGGGGGTGATCGGTGATTTAGTGGGCAAAGGGAGTAAGCAGGAGCAATGGAGGAAAAAGGGGAAGAAAAAAAAAACCTCCTCGTCTGAAGTATAAGGGGAAGGAGAAAGCGATGAAATTCAAAAAGAAAAAGAAAAATACAAAACCATAACAAAACCTACTCTAACAGGTAACAGGTCATCTGTAAGTTGTGCATTATTTTTTCAACAGTTAGCAACCTATTTTTAATACCCATTGGATTAGATCTAACGATTGTAATTGATTTAACTACACCCTATGTTAATTTAGCCAACTGGACTACAGGCTCCCTGAATTTAAGTGCTAAAATATATCATGTTATTTTTAATGGTTAAATTTTTGAATTTAGCTGATGAAATAAATGATTATGTTCAAACAACATGTATCATCTGTATTAAATAATATTTATCATTTCCTCTTAACGCGAGTTGTGAATGCCAATTTCATCAAGTAATCTGCTAGACGCTTTCCTTTCCCTGTAATTTTGGCGCACTATCATGTCCGTAGGACTTAAAGAGCTCTGTATAATCCAGAAAATATACTGTAAATTCCATTGTATGTATTCCCCATCACTAGGGGGTGATAACGAGCCGACCCGAGCTGAGCCGACCCGAGCTTTGACGTGTTCATTTATTTAGCAAGGTTAAAATATTTTTTGTGTTCGTTTATTTATTAATCGAGCCGAGCCGAACTTGTTCGTGAACATTCGTGTTCATTCTATCTCCCATTAACTAATATAAAATTATAATGTTTAGTTAATTTAGTATACTATATCAACTTATATAAAAATCAAAATTCAATTTAAACTCATATATTGATATCTATGTACATATAAATATATATAAAGATTCAATTATTTGTATTATATAGTTAATATTCTAATCGAGCATGTTCACAAACATTAACGAGCTTTCAACACCTTGTTCGTGTTCGTTTATTATCAAGCCTAAAAATTATGTTCGTGATCATTTTTATCTAACCGAACTCGAGCTTGTTTGTGTTCGTTCTTAGCCCTACCCATCACCCATGCACTGTCTCCACCGAATATCTTGAGTCTGTTTTAATAAGTACTTGTCGCAATACCAAGAAATGAATGAATGATACCTGGGATGAGTGCTACACTTTATCGTTTTCTTTCCATACTTTCTCCCTGTAAACCGGTCATATAAGGGCATTCTTCAATCTAATTACATAAATGCAAGCATCAAATACAAAGTATACATACATATAGAAACAAAAGCTCTTCCATTGGATGATTTTTTGCATAGTTAATATTAAAATGAAGCATCAAGAAATATATTAACACAGCTTCCAAGGAAATGTATGAGGGGCTGATTTCCAAGCACCAGACCATTCTGTCTATGTTAAAAACCCTTCAGAAATAGTAAAATTGATATCTTTTGGTGCTGATGTTGTTGCCTGAGCAATTGATCGGATACTATTTTTGGATTTAAAAATAACTAAAAATCTTATACTATTTAATCATTTTAACAAAGAGAACCATAAAGATAAGTGTTTCGAAGATTTAAGATTACTAAATTTCTCAAATTACTTAAAGTACAAGGAATTGATCCAGTAAATTGATCTTCTCGAACATTTAAGCATATCAAATTGGTGAGATTACCGAGTGGTATTGAAATTGATCCAATGAGCATATTATTATATATGCTCAAACTTTGAAGTGCGGTTAGTTTCCCTATTTCAAGAGGAGTGGTGATAGGACTGTCGTTAGCCCTATCAAATACAGTAAAAGTACTGTATAAACCTGCAATAATTAGCTATAAGTAGCACAATGATAACATGGTCGATCTCACAGGGAACGGACTGCTTAAAATCACAAAACCTATTAATTCCTAAAAAGTTTTTGGTTCGCAACCACCTTTATTGCTCAGAGAGACTTTGTAAAAATTATTGAAAACTAAATACAAATTTAAATTAAGAAAGAGAATTTAATCAATGAAATAAAGTATTCCAGCAATATGTAAATCACAATAATCACGTGCATGTTAATCATCAACTCAACAATATATTAAATAGCATGTCATCAATCAGTTATAGGTTACCGTGAATCCGCATCAGACATAACCCAATCTCCCCTTACTTTATCGACAATTACCGTGAATCCGCACAGACATAATTGCTACTCTAATTAACAAGGAACAGGCCGTAAGGCATCGACACCTATTAACCAAGTTAACAGCCTTAAGATCTAGGGAAACCCGATTTTAGTTATTCTTATTGAATTAACATCTAAGAATTACTAACCCCTTATTCTCTATTACCTGAAGGTAACTTTACCACTAATTAATCTTGCCCAATAAATATTATGTTATTTAACTGGGAATTAATTGGCTCTACCTAATTCAACTAAGGTGATCAAGCTTAATTAAATATCAGTAATCAAAGTTATGAGCAGAGAATAAGAAGGAACACATGCAATTTAATTTAAGCACAATTCGGCTTCATAACATGCCCGGATTAATTGCTATTACATTATGCCGGAATAAGAAATTTAGCTACTCATAATTAAACTAACTACGAACATAATTATTATATGAATCATACTGAAAATAGTTGAAAAGAATAAAATAAATAAGAAAGGAATACTTGATTTGCGATCTGAAAAATAGTCTCAGAGTATGCAACGTCCCGTTTGGGCAAACGGGACCTTGTCCTGGCAGAATTTCTCAAAACGCGAGAACCGAAAACTACTGCTCTAAAATCTGAAATAGCTATGAAAATATGGAATAATATTCTACTCTCCAGAACGTCCTTCTGTTCTCTCCCTTCTATCCCTTTATATAGGTGTAGAATGGAGAGAAGAACTAATAGTAAACTACAAAAATTCTGTTCCATGTAGGATACTACCAAAAATAATTTCCAAAATAAAGAAGGACAAATAAATTAGGCAACAGCCCATGCGCAGCATTCATGCTGATAAGAATTCAGATTCCATTCCAATTTCTTCCTACGGTGGTCACTTAATTGGGCATGGGCCTATTTTCTTTATTGGGCTTTCTTCAACTTCCTTGGCTGCTTCAACTTCTTTGGGCTGCTTGTTCTTTTCTTGCTCTTTTTTTGCATCTGCTTTCTCTAATTATTCTTTTTCCTAAACCCTGCATTTATCTAACAAAAACTTGCACATACCCGTGAGATTTGCCACAAATATGTTCTAAAATTCAGCAGCTAAAGGACACCTATCAAGTGGGACCTGAAAGGTCATTATCGTTAAGATACAATGACTCTAATTTACTAAAATTTCCAAAAGACGTAAACTGATTCTCATCCATGAAGAGTTCAATAAGGTTGTAAAGATTCCTTAACTCTGGAAGAAAAGAGCCCGAGAGTAAATTATCAAAGAGGTACAACTGTACCAAGTTTTTCAAATTGCCCAAGGAAGAAGGAATGGAACCTTCAAGATTATTCCCACAGAAATCTAGATTAGTCATTGAGCTTAGTTGTTCTATCTCACCAGGGATTGAGCCATTTAATTGATTCCCATTAAGCTGAAGTGTTCGGAGATTTTTTAGCCGACCAATTTCAAGTGGGATTTCATTAAACAACTGATTGTGCTGCAAATTAAGATAAAGGAGCTTAGAGAGGTTATCTATTTGTGGTGGAATGCTGCCAGAAAGGTTAATTAAGCTAAGATCAATATACTCAATATTAGGGAGTGAAGAAAAAGGGGAGCTGTAAAGTGTAGCCCTAATATTCGATCTTCTTAAATTTAACATGTTGACACTTCCATTGATGCATGAAACACCATACCAAGAGCAATGGTTGCTGGCAATTGATGAAGAATGGGAAGAAGCATTTGCAGGCTGGAGATGCCATGAATCTAGCAGGGAGTTATTTGCATTGTGAAAGCTAGATTTCCAATTGAGAAGAACAGCTTGTTAGAATTATCAATCCAGGACTTACATCCAGCCCTTGTTGCTTGAAGAAGATTTAAAATTTCCACTTGAAAGTATTCCTATCCTGCAACCAAAATATATAGAGAAAAGTGTTTCTGGCCTTTCACCTATGCGTCAAACTGAAGACGACTGATGTGATGGAATCACAGGCATACATATATATAGGTAAGGCAAGGACCCTTCCTCGTTAACTGTAATATATCTCTTCCATCAAGAGATAAAACCCACATTAAGTGAGCTATTTATTATACTTAATGTATTGTGACAAAGATAACATTTAATTGACAAAGATAACATTAATTTATAAGACGTAATTGTTATCTTAGTAATTAATCTAAAGCACAATAAATTAATTAATAACTCTTATAGTAATAAAACTAATAACATATGTGACTCATCAATAACTGGATTTAACATTCTCCCACTTGGGTCACATACCAAAAATTAAATTCCTCATAAGTGATCGAACGTATGGCCATAGACTTTATTGTCACTTCATAAAGTTACTAATTACATTTTATGGATACTTAAAAGCAACTATTGCATGAATTATGATGGTTGTACTCTCAAAAATCAAGCATTTTCTTCCATCATTACAATGCATTTCATTGCTAATTAAGCACCAAACTTGTATGAACAACTTACTGTAAGTTATTCAGGGTCCAATATATTAGATCAAAATATCATAATACTTAATGTGCACAAGAAAAGAAAAAACAAAAATAGTCAGAGGAAGTATCTTAAAATGGACTAGTAAGTCCCATATGAGTTACATGATCTTTGAAAACTTTAGCCGGCAATCCCTTAGTCATTGGATCAGCGATCATTAACTCTGTCTTGATATGCTCTATAGAGATTTCTTTATTCTTTACATGTTCTCTGACTTTCAAATACTTTATGTCAATATGCTTGCTGCGACTCCCACTTTTGTTATCTTGGAAAAGAATACTGCAGCTGCATTATCACAATATATCTTCAATGGTCTACTAATAGTATTGATGATTTTTAGACCTGATATGAAGTTTTTTAACCATATCGCCTGTGATGTAGCTTCATAGCATGCAATAAATTCAGCTTCCGTTGTGGATGAAGCAATTATGGATTGATTTATACTTCTCCAAGATACAGCACCTTCAGCAAGAAGGAAGATATATCCAGAAGTAGATTTGCTTGTATTCAAACATCCAGCTAAGTTTGAATCTAAATATCCAACTACCTCCAAGTTGTTAGATTTTTTTGTAAGTGAGCATGTAGTCCTTGGTCCCTTGTAAATATCGCAAGACTCTTTTAGCAGCCTTCCAATGATCCATTCAAGGATTACTTTGATATCTACTAAATATTCCAACCGCAAATGCAATATCAGGTCTTGTGCAGACCAATGCATACATTAGACTTCCAATAAGTGAAGCATATGGAATACTTTTCATTTGCTCTTGTTCCAATGTATTTTTAGGACACTGGTCTAAACTTAATTTTTCTCCTTTGACAATAGGTGCTGCAATGGACGAGCAATTTTGCATCCCAAACTTTTCTAGAACTTTGTTAAGATTAGCCTTTTGAGATAAGCTGAGCATTTTTCTTGCCCTGTCTCGATTAATTTCTACGCCAACGACATAAGAAGCTTCACCCATATCTTTCATATCAAAGTTTTGTGAAAGGAATTTCTTAGTTTCATGCAACAACCCTAAATCACTGCTTGCAAGTAAAATATCATCCACATATAGGACTAGGAGAATATAATTACTCCCATTTACCTTGAGGTAAATACATTGATCAACGATATTCTCTACAAAACCAAATAAAGAGACAACATTGTGGAATTTCATGTTCCATTGCCTAGAAGCCTGCTTAAGTCCATATATAGATTTTCTTAACTTGCAAACTAGTTTATCTTTGCCAGGATTGACAAAACCTTCTGGTTGACTCATGTACACCTCTTCAGCAAGATCCCCATTCAAAAAAGCAGTTTTCACATCCATTTGATGTAACTCTAAATTATAATGAGCTACCAATGCCATTATTATTCTTAATGAATCCTTCTTTGAAACCGGTGAAAATGTTTCATGGTAGTCAATGCCTTCTTTTTTAGTAAAACCTTTGGCAACGAGTCTAGCTTTATATCGTTCAACATTACCAATTGAGTCTCTTTTGGTTTTAAAGAACGAGTTCCCAGACTTCATTTTTAGCCATGGATTCAATTTCATCCTTCATGGCATCGTACCAAAGTGAAGAATTCTCACTATTCATAGCTTGTGAAAACGAATAAGGATCTTGTTTGAGTCCAATGTCATAGTCAGACTCTTGGATATACACAACATAATCACTAGAAATTGCTGGTTTCTTAGTTCTTGAAGACCTGCGTACTCCCATTGTTTCAGTGAGAACTTGATTTGTGGGTTCAATATCGGGTGTCAGTTCTTGATGTGATTCCTCAGTTTGATTATGCACAACTGACTGCTTTTCAATAGCACTAGTATCATTATACTGATCAGCAATCAAATTGTCTATATGTAAGGCTGTATCCCTTACCTCTTCAAACTGTGATTTTCTTATTGAATCACTCCCACTCATTTTGTGCTCCTCAAGAAATTTAGCATGTTTAGCTTCAACCACTTTTATATTATAGGAGGGACAATAGAATCTAAATCCCTTAGAGTTAACTGCATAGCCTATAAAATAACCACTTATTGTACGTTCATCCAATTTCTTAAGAGTGGGGTCATATACCCTAACTTCAACTGGACAACCCCATATATGTAAATGGTTTAAACTAGGTTTCCATCCAGTCCATATTTCAAAAGGTGTCTTAAGAACAGACTTGGATGGAACCCTATTTAAAATATACACAGCGGTTTTTAAAGCTTCACTCCATAAGGATATAGGCAAATTTGAGTTACTTATCATGCTTCTAACCATGTCCATTAGTGTTCGATTCCTTCTTTCGGCAACACCATTTTGCTGTGGTGTACCTAGCATTGTATATTGAGGTACAATACCTTCTCCTTCAAGGAATTTAGCAAACGGACCTAGTGCATGTCCTTTTTCTGTGTACCGTCCATAATATTCTCCACCCCTATCTGAGCGGATAATTTTTATCTTCTTGTCCTTTTGATTCTCAACCTCTAAAAATGACACTGAAATTCTTTGAATTCTGGAATTTGGCATGGCAGGAAAGCCAAACAAAACTGCATCAAAATAAATCAACGATATAATTTTTTTCAAATTGTGTGACAATTGATATAGTACAACAAAGATAAATTATTAATTTATAAGTGCAGCGGCATTGATATAATCAATTATATTAGCCCACAATTGTAAAAAATAAAGAACCAAAAAAAAAAAAAAAAAACAACAACAACAAACACCTCAAGGAATTCGTCATGCAAACCAGTTGATGTTATGGTTATTAAAAAGTCTTAAAGTTGACCTTGGTATTCATAAGTTTAAAATTAAAAAAAAAAACATTAGTTTAAACAAGTTACAACACGACCAGAAACTTAGAGAAGGAATCAACTAAATAGTTCAAAACACAATTTTTCCATATCAACCAACATGGCTAAAGTTTGGCTCTGATACCAATTGTTAGAATTATCAATCCAGGACTTACCTCCAGCCATTGTTGCTTGAAGAAGATTTAAAATTTCCACTTGAAAGTATTCCTATCCTGCAACCAAAATATATAGAGAAAAGTGTTTCTGGCCTTTCACCTATGCGTCAAACTGAAGACGACTGATGTGATGGAATCACAGGCATACATATATATAGGTAAGGCAAAGACCCTTCCTCGTTAACCGTAGTATATCTCTTCCATCAGGATATAAAACCCACATTAAGTGATCTATTTATTATACTTAATGCATTGTGACAAAGATAACATTTAATTAACAAAGATAACATTAATTTATAAGACTTAATTGTTATCTTAGTAATTAATCTAAAGCACAATAAATTAATTAGTAACTCTTATAGTAATAAATAAAACTAATAACATATGTGACCCATCAATAACAGGATTTAACACAGCTTCCTCTTGGGCTGAAGCTAAAGCTCCCTGGAGACAAAATAATGATAGAAAAAATGGAACCGAATGATACATAATGAAAGCCTTTTCCATTGAGAAAGAAGCCATGATGATGTGATCAACTCAAGTATGAACAACATATATATATGCCATCTTGATTTTTCTCCTCAGGTCTTACCATCTAAGACTGAAGAAAACCATTAAATAAATAAACACAAATTGGAATTTAACTTGCCATTGCCAATGGAATATTCAGAGGAACAACTCATAGCCTAGTTTAATTTAACATGTTATTTCACGTGTTGACATTTTTAGTTTCAATAACTGGTAGCACTCGATTTTGTAGGTCATCTGAGTCAAAATGCAATTTTGAAATTTACACAATCACCCGAAAATGACCTACAAAATTGGTTATTGTCGGTTATAAAGACTAAAAGTCTTAACACATGAAATAGTAGGATTCACAAGTGCAACCAAGAATAGAAGAGGGACCAAAAGTGTAACAAGTGTATAAAAGATGCACCAAAAGTGCGATTTTCCCCTCATCTCAACTAATTCATCACAACTTTTCATAGCACCTCATGTGTCATGCATTCATTGGCTATAGTTTTATGAAATACTTACTCCATTCCACTAGAAGAGTCTATTTTGACAAGGTATAACTTATTAGCTAATTTGACATCATTTATTCTATTTATATACTTAGGCTACGTTTGGACAAGTACTTCAAAAACATTTTTATAAAAGTGTTTTCCCAAAAATATTTTATAAAATATGTTTTTGAAGTTTATTTTAACGAAATACAAGTACTTTATAAAAACGTTTTTTGAGTTAAAAATAGTTTAAAAGATATTTGGACAAGTATTTGAAAAAAATATTTTTAAATTATGTTTGATGCGGGAAATTATATAAAAATTATGCTTACTCATATGTATACACAAATTTGTTTTTTCTTTTGGGTGGGTAGGGGTCGGGTCCAGGTCGAGGTCGCGCTGAGGTCAGGGTCAGGATCGGCACTCGGGTCCTGGGTCGGGGGGACGGGGCGTGGTCAGGTTCGGTGTCAGGGCTAAGGCCAGGGAGGGGTCGAGTCCAGGGTCGGGGCGGGTACGGGTCAGGGCGGGGTGGGGTCGGGTCCGGGGGTGAGGTCGGGGCCAGGTTCGTGGTTAGGGTCAGGTCAGGGATGGGGTCAGAGCCAGGTCGGGGGCAAGGTTGGAACGAGGGCCGGGCCGGGGTGAGGTTGGGGTGGGGCCGAGGTTTGGTCGGGGGCAAGGCCGTGGTTTAGGTCAGAACGGGGGTGAGGCCGAGGTCTAGACAGGGTCGAGGCCTGGTCGTGGTGAAGCCGATGTCGGATCTGGTACAAAGCCGAGTCGAAATGGGGTGGGGCAGGGCGGGGCGGGGTCGAGGCGAGGTCGGGGTAGGGGGCGGATCGGGGGGCAGGACATGACAACATGCGAGTTTAACTTAAAATGACTTTTACATTTTTTAAGTATTTTATAAAACATGTTGAAAGTGTACTTTAAATACATTTTACTATTATTTTTTAAAAACATTTTGCAATTTATTGTCCAAACATCATTTTAAAGTTTTTTATACTCTTAAAACAGTAAAAATGTTTTGAAGTACTTGTCCAAAAAGGACCTTACTTTTTAAGTATGGACTAATTGTAGACCACACATGATTATATTTGTAAGGGTCGGAGGAGTAAAAAAATTAAAAATGGACTCTTCTAGTGGAACAAAAAATATTTTTCAAAATAAACTCTTTTAATGAAATATAAGGAATAATTATGAGTATCACAATTTCTAACGTGGTAAGTAAAAACACGAGACGAACATGACGTATTAAACTGACATGTTAACTTATATACAACCTAAATCGAGTTGTCATCTCTAATAGATAATTTTTGATGATTTATGATATAACACGAGTCCAATATTTTAAAAGTGACTCGTTAATGTACATATGATCTAAATTGTCACACCTACATAAATCCATCCTTGAAAAAACAAAAAGAGAAAAAAGAAAAGCAATATATATATATATATTGAGATATTATAATTCTTTTACACAACTATTAATTAATTAAATAATGACACATGACAATGATAATATTTTCCTACATTTTGAACTTAACAAATAAATATTGGGCTCTAAATGTTTAAAAGAAGAATTATGTGGATCACGCTTTTCATTTCAAATTTGGGCTAGGACTAGTAGCTATGGTAACTATCCAAACTTAACCCAGAGCCGTTAGTTTGAGTTTGGACTTTGAACCAAAAGAGATTAGCTCCACATACTGCTGCTACCTATCCATTGGGTTTAATATGATCCTTTTTCCTCTCCTTCCCAAAGAGATTGGGCTGTCGCATATTTACTACTTCTGAAGTTAAATATTACGGGAAAATGGTATTTTTAGTCCCCTTACGTTTTTTTTTTTTTTTGTGACAGTTCTAATCCATTTTGTTTGTTTGTGGCGATTACGGTCCCTTTTGTTTCTCACTGTGGTAGTTTTAGTCTCATTTACCTTTAATTAAAAGCTGAACAGATCACTTGGGGCATTTTACAAAATTTATAAATTTTGAATTAAAACATGAACCGTAAAACTAAGAAACTGAACTTTTGGGTATCAAAAATGGGCATGGAAAAAGGCAATTTTATAATAATTAAAAAATTGTAAATATTAAGGTATCAAAAGTTCAATTTTTAATTTTACAGTTCATGCCTTAACTCAAAATTTATAAATTTTGTAAAAATGCCCCAAATGACCTGTTCAACATTCAATTATAGGTAAAAGGGACTAAAACTGTCACAATGACAAACAAATGGATTAAAACTGTCACGAACCTAAACGTAATGACTAAAAATGTCATTTTTTTTTTTTTCTAAATATTACTCTTTAGGTCCTATCGAGATGTTCCATTTCAAAAAACAAAATTTCGGGTAAATCGGAGGAAGACGAGTTCGGATCCCACACCCATAGAGGACTTCTGTTTCCGCTGCAAATTTTTTTTCTTTCTTTTTGTTGAGATTTGGTCTAAATAGAAAATGAATTTCGTGATTTTCCAAAGTTGATGAATTCCACTGCAACGCTGATATGGAAATTTAAGGCCTGAGTTTTATTTAATTTAATGGATTTGGTAGCATTTGTAATAAAGCGCGTACACACAGTTAACTTTTAGGATTTACTAATTGATTTGATAGCGATTTTAATATATATAAATATATATTTTCTAAACATTATGAATTAAATATACACATATATTTATTAAAAATCTAACACCAATCAATTTGCCCCAGACACGATTTTAACTAGGCGTATAAGATCCAAGACACGTTTTTCTTTGGCCCCGAAAATCTCCGACACGTTTTATCCTTATGTGCTAAGGAAGTCGTATTGATGTCAATTTTTGGTTTTTATTAGTCAAAACTGCAACTCACAGCTGGGCTCTATTTTATGAAGATGTACATTCCGTATTAAGTTATCCAAACATATTTTAATTGTCGCTGATGAGAGACTATTATTACATGTAACATTAATGAGGATACATTTGTACTCCCGGTTAAAATAATATTTAAGCTCTGGGTTTTTATTTTTTATTTTTAAATTTCATTCTGCAACATTTAATGAGAAAAGTAAAAAATTTCTAAAATTTTTTAATCTATGTAGTGACAAATTTTTAAATTTTCCTTATTAAATATACAAGTTTGTTAGCATTAATTGAAAAAAATAAAAATAAAAAAATACAATATTCATTAAAGACAAACATGATACTCCCTCTTTTCCAATAGAATGGTCCACAATGTACAACTTATTAAGATGTCTAGGTACAACATTTAAAATAACTAATTTGACACAATTTATTCCATTTATATCTTTACATTTTATGTATTGACTAATTGTGTATCACACATGATTATATTAGTTAGGATACGAGGAGTAAAAAGAAAAAAAAAAGAATTCTTCTATTTTATTAGAATAAAAAATATTTCTCAGAAAAGTAATTTAGAGTTTTTCTTAACATACAGAGTATCTACCTACATTCATTAGTATTCATCTTTGTTTAATTTGTGTTCTTGTTTTTTGTTGTCTCCCTTGTGGAGTTTTCTTTGTCTCCTCTTGTGGGAGTTTATTGTCTCCTTGTATGGGAGTTCTCTTCCTCCTTCACCTTTTGATGGAGATTTTTTTTTTTGTTTTTGTTTTGTTCTTGTCTTTGTTTGTATGAATTTTTCCGAATATGTTATTTGTGATTATTTAAGTTCGTACAGTGATAAAAGGAAAAAATGGTGGAAAGTAAAGACTAATATGATGCTAATCTGATCAGAGAATCGGGCTTTCTACGTTGTTGTTCACTGAAGAGAAAATACAATTTGGAATTGGATCTGTGCTTAGAATTCAAGATTTGAAAATGTTACTATGGACTTGGAGTTAATAGCTATTTATATGGAGTTTTAGTTTCAAGTTATGTAGTAGAAATTTTTACTAATACTGTTTTTGTTAGTTTTTACAATAATATTAATTTTCATGCTAATAATTTTTTTACTAAAAACTTATTTCTTATATGTCAGTTTAACTTGTCGACATTAAAAAATAATACTAGGAAATAAAATTAAAATATACAAGTAATGAAAAATAAAAATTTTAATAAAGAAAGCTTTCCCCTTTTTTACCACAGGATGTGAAAGAAAACTATTTCAATTTTATTATAATTTATTATTAGTACTTTTCTTAAAACAAATAATTTTAAGGTAGGACTTTTTTGTTTTTTTTTTTTTGGAGGAATTTTAAGGTAGGACATGGTTTCAAATCAAATTAAGAAAGAAACATACTGCATTAGGATAAAGTTTCCATTCAAAGAAAGCAACATAAACACGCGCTTTGTTACCTAAATCCACTACACTTATTACTTTTGTTGGAATATCAGAAGATATTATGCCATCATGCGTGACGTCATAAACATTTTATAACAAAAAAATGTTGGGATAATAACTTTGTTGGTCCTTAAACTTGGTCTTATGTCGTACTTTCATATCTGAACTTGAAATTGTACATTTTCCTTCAATTTTCAAACTTGGATTTTCCATCTCCATTAGTTCATTATCCAAATTCCGACCAAAACCAACCCAACACTGATAGACGCATGATGACACAACTGACATAATATTGTAATCTTATAGAATAATGAAGGTAGTGACAGAGTTGAAAGAAAAAAATGACAAATCGAATGTCCCAATTTTGGTTACTCTAGGAAATATGGACGATAGACTAAATGGAGATGAAAATTTTAAATTTGAATATTGAAGAGAAACAGTTGCAAGACGGGAACGAAAATACGACATGAGGCCAAATTTGAGGACTGAAAAGAAAGAATTTTAAATTCGGGATGAAAGTGCGACGAGCCCAAATTGAAAGACAGACGAATTTATTATCTCAAAAAAGTTATACTACCTCGGTTTCAAAATATAAGTGTCAAATTACTAGGTTTCTTTACACAAATAAATAAAACGAATGAAATAATTATAACAATGTGTTTGTCTTGTTAAATAACAAACATGTAGTGTTTCAAGATATCATAATTACATGTGTACATATTGTTTTAGTATATACATGATACAACATAAAATGAATTCTCTAAATTTCATCACTAGAAAATGATACACAGGAGATCTGAGTCATCGAACATATAACTTATTCACAATTTTAGTCTTTAGTCAATAATTGTTGAACAATTTCGACATGTACTGAATATATATCCTAAACTCTAAACCCTAAATTTTTTTTTTTTTTTTATAAAAAAACTAGAAAATAAAGGTTCCGACATGGATAAAGAAAGAGTTCTTATAGAGTAGGATTTTCCGACAAAATATATCATTAATTAGTAAGCTTCCTACTAGATATCCTTAAGTTATAGGGTTGGCAATCTCTAACACAACGACACGAATTCGACACGATATAAGCGGGTTAGGGTTGAGCCTTAGTGGGTTCGCAGGTTATATGAGTCTACCTGGATAATACGAATAATTAAATGCATAAAGTTAGGGTCGAGAAAGTCAACACGAACCCGACACGAGAAATTTATACTATAACACGAAAACAGGACAAGAACACGAAATATTCGCGGGTTAAATGGGTCGACACTAATAATTAAATGGGTAAATTTAAGGTTGAGGGATATCGACATAGGAACCCGCCAACCCAAACCCGAACACGACACAAATTATCATCCCTATTCAGTTCCAATATTTGCACTCATTCTCTTGGGGCAGTATCCTTGAATTTCGCCACATTCTCTGGGATAAAGCGCAAAATCCACGAACACGCATGTACGAGAACAGTGAATCTAAATTTCTTTCTGTTATAACAGAATCTTTTGTGCATTTTGATTTGGTCTTTGACGCTAACATCATGAAAATGAAATAATTAAGGTTAACTAAAGCAAAACAAACAGAACGTAAGAGAGGTTTTTGTGATTTATAAAACGACCATATTAATTAAGGATTGAATTCAACTCATTCACACCTCCCTCTGTTTTGACTTAATTATATATGATCATCGATGTGGACCAAGGAATCTATTCCCTTGCCTAGTTAGTTATATATTAATATTTATTTTGTTCCATTAAAAGAACTCAGTTATATAACTGTTTATGAATTTTAAGTTGACTGCACTCGTTACACGCATGATCAGATTGTTAAACAGTCGAACACAAATTTTTAAAAAACACTAAAAAACCTGAGTACTTCTAGACAATCTATAGCACTTAAAAAATAAATAATATATATATATTTATATATTAAAGATTTAGGATTAGAAAATACATAATATAATTATTATGACTTCCACAAGTTGATTATAAGTAATTGAACAAACAGTCCAATTTGATAACTAGGAAAGGCACTCTTCAGAAGTGAGTTCGACTTCAATTATTACTTAAAAAAGTGAGTTCGAGTACTCCAACACCATGGCTGGAGAAAGCCAATTGTTTTTAGAGTCTACTTTGGGAGTGTGTCCTCTTATAGCTGTGACGGAATTTATTGAAATAATATTGGATGAATCAACTAATAATGAACTTTATGATTAAACACTTTATTCAACAATTAATTTACGAAAAAAGTATATTAATTTACTTAAAATTTGTAAACCCCCCTCCCCTCCCCCCCCAACCCAAACTTAGTCACAACCAACATTATTTTATGATATTATAATATTTTAGCAACTCTGTTCATTATGTATTCGTCGGCGCATAGTTCGCTTTTGTTTTGGGGACTTTGTTCATCATGTATATGTTAGTACATGTTTGGTTTGGTCGAAATTTATGTGACAGACTACATAGGGATGGAAAATCAAAATATGGATACTGAAGAGAAATAATTTCAAATTCGAGAATGAAAGTGTAATATGACACCAAATTTGGGGACCAATGGAGTTGTTATCTCAATTAAAAAAAATACAACTTAGTTTATAACCCTAGAATTGTATATATAGATGATGATCACCAAAGTTTCAAAAGGCAAAACACACTTTTGATACATAAAATTCCAAGTCTTCTCGATCACCATGAACTCCAATTTCCTCCCACCATCAGAATTACCAGATCATCATGGCACCATGCCGTTCCCTTGCCCTAATAACCCTGCTGATTATTACTTCAATTATCGTTTAGGGCCTCAAGAACTTGCCAATCATCTTGAATTGGAACTTGAACAGCCACTGGTTATGGCGAATTCTACTTTTGAAGCTTCAAATTCCATCTTCTTTAGTACTACTACAGAACCATTTGTGTGGTCGTCCCAAGAAATGGCGCCCGGCGCTAGCATTACTGGTTCTTTTGATGGCATCGGCATGCCATTCCCTTGCCCAGGTAACCCTGCTGATTATTACTTCAATCATCACTTAGGGGTTCAAGTACTTCATCACCATCTTGAGTTGGAAGAAGTTGAACAGCCACTAGTTACGGGGAATCCTACTTTTGAAGCTTCGAATTCCAGCTTCTTCAGTACTACTACCGAACCATTCGTGTCGGCGTCTTCCCAAGAAATGGTGCCCGATGCTTGCTGTACTGCTGGTTCTTTTGATGGCATTCTCCGCACGCCATTCACTAATGGTCATCACCTGCAACAAGAGTTAGTGATTGATTATGCTTCATTTTCGTTATTAATATGCAAAAATAATCATTCAATATACTTTGTGTTTGATGCTTGATTGTATGTATATGCGTAATTAATTAATTAGACTGAAGATGAGGGATGATCATGAGCAGATCATGAGTGGTAAGGTTGAACGGCATATTGTTGTAATTCGTACGCAAACACGACTGGAGACCTTATATGACGGGTTTAAATGGAGAAAGTATGGAAAGAAAATCATCAAGAGTAGCCCTCATCCCAGGTATATCATTCATTCACTTCAATATTATATGCCTTCAAACCCTATGATATGATCTTTATTTGTGATTTATATATTCAGGGGCGGAACCTAGGGGTGGGTGGTCTCCGGACCCTCCAACCCCTTATCCACCCTTATTAACACAAGATATATAGATATATATATATATATATATATATATTTTGAAAGGTTGGATTTGGGGTTATAATATTTGATACCATTTGCTTCCGCTATTTCTATTTTCTTTGTTTTCAGTTCTGAAATTTGAGTCATTTTAATCATGTAGATTGAATTGTATCGTCATGTTTTATGTTTGTGTTAATTACGTAAAAAATTACCTTTTGTTTTGGTCTGAGTCGCCACTTGCATGCTTCTTTCTGCAAATTAAAGCCATTGTGATTGACTCTAGGTAGTTCAGCAGTACCCATATATAGCATCCATAAAACCAACCCCAGAAGTACTTCAAGATCCTTTCGCAGCCTCCCTGCACATAGATCAAATCCTCTGTACCACCTACCCTATATCAAAGTACTTTGCCGGACCGGACATTGTGGTGTATATATATATATATAGAGAGTTGGTTCAGAATAAGCGATAACGAACACTCTTGTGATAACAGTGTTTTTATATTTTGGCTGATTCATTATTCATTCCACTCTTCTGTAAAACTTCCTCAGCTTTTAATCAAGGTAGCTTTCTCTCCATTAAAACTTTCCACATTAATCACGTGATGTTTTGGACGGTGTTTTGCTGATTAATGTGTTAATCAAATCTTGAAGTTTCAAATTTGTTATGCAGCTAATATCATGCACGCATGCATGCAGACCGATTCACCATGTAATGTAATTGTATTTTTCCACACATATGCATAATAATGTCTCCGTCCTATCCTATTAGAAGAGACTACTCCGGTCTTTAATATAGTTATGTGTGAATTGTTGAATCCCAAATTAGAGCCGAACTCAACTGATATCGCCTCTCTGCTGGTTCACCAGCTTTTGGGACTAACTTCGGAAGCTTAAGTAAGAATAGAATAGAAAAATAGATCGTAAGACTAATCCAGAATTAGACCGAGAATTTATAGGCAGGGGAAGAAGAGATCACGTGAGAATATCTCCTTGGATGACGTATCTACCTCCTCATGGGGGATTCCATCCTGATCCTTTCATAACCGCCTCCTTGATTGGCGTGATAGGCCCACTATAATACGACACGTGTTCCTCATTTACGGGCTCTTCTCACTACGTGGGGCCTTTGTCAAGGAGCCTTTATCTTGCGGCCCACGCTTACTCCCAGGTGTGCCAAAAGAGGTTGACCTCGGCAACTTTCCTATATCCAACATGAATCACAATTAATTTATTTTTAAAAAGTAAGAACATTAGTAGAAAACTGGTAACAAATGACATAATTTGGGCATTATACCTTATAACCCATTAAAAAAAAAATTTATATTTCTGAAACTGTCATCTTCTAATAAAACGAGTAGATAACATATATTTTGGGACTGATTTCCCGTTATTTGTTTATTAATTGCTGAAATCTCATAAGTTAAATATTTGAGCTGGCTTCCATATTTGGTGCAATTAATTAATATATATAAATTAATTTGGTGTTTATTTTGATTGGACCAACAGGCATTACTACAGATGCTCAACTAGAGAATGCCAAGTCAAGAAAATAGTTGAAAGAGACGTAGAAGATTCAAGCTTTTTGAGGACCACTTATGTAGGGAAACACAACCATGCATGAACTTTTTTTTTTTTTTTTTTTCTCATTACCAGGAAGGAAGCTTAATTATTAATTAGTCATCCTTTGCACTATTTTAACTAAGGTTGTCTAATCTATAATACGTAATCTTTGTGTCTAATCCAGCTGGGAACACATTTGTGTTTAAGTGATCAAGTATAAGATCGAATTTTTTTTTTTTTTCTTTCTTTTTCTAAATACGGGACAAAGAAAATGATTATTGGATTTTGCAGCGGGTAAAGTTGGAACTCCTTGGTTCTTGACATTGAGATCGAGCGGATCTTTAGTCCATGAAATTCTGTCCAAACCGCTAAACCACGTCGTTTAACTTTGTTTTCATTCCTTTATCCTATGTTTCTTTATGTTCTTCTTTGGGCACAAACCCTTTTAACCAAAAACACCATAGCAATATCTATTGTGTGCAGTTCGATCTCGCAAACATACAGAACTGATTTCACCAAAGTCTTTGACGACAAAGTTTAATTCACCATCTGGATAATAAAACACATTTAAACCCAGAATTCAATTCGAAGCTTAATTTATTGAACTTTGTAAGGATTTCATTTTGGTCCAAACTTCTTGTTAATTTATCTGCTGGTTGCTTTAAAATGTTCCCAGCAGTTTCAGAAAGTTACTGCAGATGGTGAACGGGAAAATTACACAGATATTAAAACGACCATGGATAAACAGTATTGTTGTGAAACTTAGATTTTTATCAAGATTTTATCATAAATTTTTAGCATTTATTGTTAAGGATTGGACCATAAGGATATATAAGTAGATTCAGTCCATTTTGATTTCTTTCAATTGGATTTGATTTCAACATGTTGGACGTGGAGTAGAATGCCCATTTGGTTGGATTAAATTTTCATTTTGGACTCTCATTGAAATTTTCAATTGATTCGTTACCCAAATTCACAATAAAAAAAAACGCCTATATTTTTTTTGTATACAGAATACAGTACTGTTGCATAGATTACTCTGTCTCACGAGAGACTAATTCATTGGATTAAGGACACAACTCAAGTTTGTGTGCATAATTTGGGATGTGAATTAGAAGAGAGAAGGATTACCGGCCGATAGTAAATTGGGGATGTATTGCTGTAAATTAAGAGGGAAAAATATATATATAAAGAGTCACCAAGTCCGTCAACTATTTAATCGGATGTCACGCATAGAAATACAAGTTAATAAGATTCATTCAAAGTAAATATGTCAATTGAATTATAGGTATGCTTATCACCTTCGGTTCCAAAATTTTCAATTCATTCTCTGGTCATTTTCCTCAAATTTTGGCACGTTTAAAAATTTGTCAAATAATTATTACTCCTTTGTACGATTACAAGAGTGCGCTTTGAAAAACATTTTTCGTTCTAATACAAAATATCACTTTCAAAACGTTTACTCCTCATACTCATACTAATATAATCATGTGTTGTACACAATTAGCCCATACGAAATAAATAAGAATATAAATAGAATAAATGCTATTGTATCTTGATACTCATAATAAGTTGTGCATTGATTAAAATGAATTTTTCTAATGAAACAGGAGAGTATTAAAGTAAATTTATATAATTTCATATATACATTGTTTTGATTGATAAATTACTATTATGCCAATAACATTACTCTTAAAAGCCTGATGACAATTACACTAGCACTAAAGTTTAAATGGCAGTTACAAAAGAATTAAAATTTGGTAATAGTTACACAAGTATTCCAACAAACATAAACAGTAAAATTACTCTATAAATAAATGCATGGGGGAACAAGGGTGTGAGGTTGACAAAACTATCAAAACACCCTTAACCCAACTGCACTCTTTGTTTCTTATTCCAATTCTCTAATTCACTCACAAATATCTTTCTCTTAAAAACTTTGAAAACACCCTTAACCCAACAACTCTTAAAAAGTAGCACTAATAAAATCAATAACTTAAAAGAAAGTGGAATGTGATATTTTAGAAGAATAGCAGTAATGGTTTAGAAAAGAAAGAGTGCTACTCTTACATAATAACACTGATACTTTTTAAGAGTGACACTAAAAAAAAGGAAATGAAAAATAGAAACAAAAACTAAAAGTTCCGCTTTACAAGAATAGCAATGATATAGAAGAGTAAGGCTACTCCTAAAGAGTAACACTGTTACTTTTTAAGAATAGCACTAAGAAAAACAGAAAATAAAATTGAAAGTCCTACTTCAAAAGAGTAGTACTAATACTCTAAAAAAGTATACGCGTAACTCTTAAAGAAAATGAAATAATATTATAATAATAATAAAAAAACAACTACGACTATTGTAAGTTAATCAATCTATGCGCAACGGAATAAATATAGATTGAACATGCCAAGATCACTTTGCAATCATATGAATAATATAATATACTAGATCAGATATTACCTCGAACGCAAATCCATCAGCAATATTCAGGGCATCCACAAACGATATGCATGAAGATGAAACTGATCACGAGCCGCACAATTGTCCAGCCTCTAATGGTATCCACACGAACAACCGTAATTGGAATCCTTCCAAATGATTGATCAGTCAGAGGATTGACAGCTAGATCACAAGGTGTTGTTGTTGTATCTCATTCCAATTAATGACTAGGGCTTTATTTATAGATATCTTAATGTTACAAACCTATTACCAGTAGGAAACCTAATATAATAGAAAACCTAACATAAATAAGAAACCATTATTAGATATTTATTAATAAGTCCTTATAGTTAATTTATTTAATAAATTAACTCATAATATATCATTTTAACCCAATCAGTTATTCTTATGTGTGTGACCCTTTAGGTTTATACACACGTTGGCAATAAATATAAATGATAATTCCATAATTTAATTGGCTTTAGGACATAAAACCAACAAACTCCCACTTGACCTAAAGACAATAGGCCATGTGATTTTGGAATTAATGTACTTATATTTATAGATTAAGATTGGCCTCTAGCCAGGCATCATGACCACCCAAGTATTAGGAAAAAGTCATGTGATCGACTTCACCTTTCTATGAACGGATTCCGTGTAATTTACATCCTTTCACCATACCATATCCCAATTAGTTCAAAAGTAAGGGTCTGTGCCAACTCTTAATGAACTAATTGTTTCTTTGCTTGTTCCCGAAATATAACTCATTGAAGTCGAATTTAGAACTATTCTAAAATTACTTCTAGTTTGCGCAAACATTTTAAGTTATACTTCAACAAGTGGCCATAACTGGATATACTCTTCCTACTATTGGAAGTGGTGAATTCTTTATTGACCATAAACTTCCATCCATGTTTTTACTATACTCAACTCTTAAATCACACATAACCAACTAAGGTTAAGGACCAAAAGAGTGAAAGTATATAATCTACACTCTGGATACACTTATGATCTCAAGTCGAAGGATTTATTTACATTACCATTATGTAGAGATTTATTTCATTGGCACTTAAATAGATCACCTCATGAAAATCTCTAGACGGGTCAATCCAATGAACTTGTTCTCTTAACAAGCATCCACATATTAGCTTTTGTGTCCCACACAATAGTCAATGAGATCAACTATTTCCTCATTTAGAAAGAAAACATAAAATGTGCTAGTCTATCCGTATTGTCCTATCTTATTAACACTATGACTAGAGATTATTTAAGAACAATATATAAGTAGAGAAAGAATCTCGTTATAATAACCCTTATGATTTCTTTCATACAAATATTATTCTAGGGACTTTATTATATATCTAATGTAATAAAACAAATAAGATAAATGATAAATAATTCCATATCATCAAATTTTGCATAAATTTGAAAATATAAACATAGTGTAAGGATAAGATCAATTAGTTTTTATCCATCCCACTAACTCTCCCACTTGGACTAAGACCAATTTATAGTAATTGTTTTAGGTCCACTGATAAACAAATTGTCTTGAGAGAATATCAACTCTGTCATTGATCAACATCAATTGACAATGCCTAATACATAATTGGATCATTGATGAGACTTCAATTTCCATTTTCAAACTAGAAATTCTTATGCAAGTTCAATAAAGAACTATATCCAAACAGTTTTCAAAACTCTTTAATGTATTATGGCATATGATGTAGAATAGTCATAGTGTTTGGCGTGGAAGTATTCCAACATTTAACACTATTACAAAGAGTATGTATGCAAATTCTTTCTATCTTCGCAAGATAAAATTGCATAAAATTTGACTAAGTTTGTTTGGCCTATTATAAAAAGAATAATTTTATAATATTTCCAAAATATTTATAAGATTCTTAACTGTCATCATCAAGTGATTCTCACTTGAACCAGCTCAATTTGTTCGCAACAATTAGAGCATAACATAGTTGACTACATACGATAATATACCAATATAATCCAACCATTATGTATGGAAACAATTGTATATTACCTAGCGACATGCTACACTTAGCATCCTGCGTATGTACATCGAGCAATATTTACAATCTATGTTACTAGATTTTGACTTCCAAAGTCTATATTGCTTCCATAATTCAAAAATTTTTCTTGAACTATCATACCAATAAATACTACTTTAAAGCATAGTTGTCGAATCGCGATACGTATCGTGTATCGAAAACCAAATTTATGATACGCGTATGTATCGTGTATTGTATCGTAAGATACGTTTATATATAATAATATAATATAAAATTTATATATTATTAAAATAATATAATATAAATTTTATATATTATTAAAATAAATTAAAACTATATATTTTTTTCATTATATATTATGGATTACATATAAGAATAAATATTTACTTTAAAATAAACTTTCATAAGTTTATAAAAATGAATTTTTATGTGAAAATCATAAAAACTATAAGTTAAACTTGAACTTAAATAGTATTATTTGAATCATATCATAAATTTACAATACAGTCCACAATCTTTTTTAAATTAAATTTAAAAAATATTATATTATTAAATTAAATAATTAATATTCTCATCAAAATAAATATACTAGTGATATTATTATTTTAAATCACTAAACAAATATAAAGATGATTAGTATTGTATCTCTATTTCGAAAATGTATTTGGGATGAAAATATGCTTTAGAAATGAATTTTAAAATTTTTAAAGTGTATTAAAAACATAAAATGTGTATTTAAGATGTAAAAAATGTATTAAAAATGATGAAAATTGTTACAAATTTTTTAATATATTTTACAAAAATAAAGCGAAACAAAAACCAATACTACCAAATAGGAAAAATGTGAGATAATAATTATAAACAAATTTTAAATAAAAATAACATTTTTATAATAATTGAAATAATATCTTATATTTAATATAGAGTAAAAGTTACTTTTATAAGTGAAAAAATATAAATTAGACATTTAAAATTGAATTTTAGACACATTTAACGTATCGCACGATACGCGATACGTATCGTATCGCACAAATCGCACACAATTGCACGATTCACTACCACTTACGATACGCATGTGCGATACGTATCGAAAATTACCTTTCATGATACGTATCGTACGATACTAACTATGCTTTAAAGGTATTCCTTCTCCGTATACAATGTGTCCAACACAATGTAATGGAAAATACTTATTCTCCCACTAATTGATTTGTATGCATAAGATTCGTAATCATTTTGACAAAATCAAATGCTTTGAATTTTACTCAAAATATTAGAATCCATATAAAATTTCTTTTATATTTTATACCTTATTACGGTCATTGGATATAAAATTGAATTATAATATATAATTCATTACGCCGAATGCAATTTTATATATTTTGATCATAACATGAGACCACTTGATTCACCTTTTATGTGAAAGTTTAGGTCTACCATACCATCATGTTATTAAACATATTGTTCCATAAGTTGATTTTACAAATTTGCGGTTATGAATAATTCATTTGTATATTATTTCTCCCACTAACCTTTCTAGAATAAATGATTTACACTAGAAAGATAATTTGCCATAATAAAGCTTGGGCTCCTGAAATAATATCTGTAACAAAATCAAATTTGGATACTCCCACAAATAGGTAACTGATTAGATTTAGTCATAATACAATCTACTAGTAATTAACTATTTCATGTGAATTTGTTAACTCAAATATTTTTTAAAATTTGATTAACTGTTAACCTTTTTCATATATGGTATCAACTTGTCGACTAGAATATGGTATAACAAGTAGGAGATAAGTATAACGGCATAAATGGATTGATTGAAAATTGCATAACTTACAACTGATCAAATATATCAAATATATTATATCTTATTTTATACAACACCAGATATATATATACATATCAAGTGTTTATCAATTATAAGAAAATCACATTTTATTTAGAGAACACCATCCTTGAATAAAGTATATACTATTGCAATGTCATTGCAAAAATACTTTTATCAAACTTTTCAAAATTCATTTTTGAACAAATCAAAATTCCAAAACACTTAGATAAGTGTAAACCTGAGACAAAATGAATTAAGAAAATCACATTTAGTAAAATTATCATAAAACTACATACATAGAATGTATTAGTTAAGATAATTTACAATGTTTCTACCTTTTACCAAAAAGGGTAATTTGGTCGATTTGACTAGTGCATGAAATTTACATATCACAATTGATTCCAAACCAAAGTCTCAAATTATAATGATATAATTTGAATAAATGTAAATATAGTCACACGACCAAATAAGCTGTGTTATCTAAATTTGACTTTTCTAGGATTAATAAAATCATTGAATTTAAGGAACAGTTTAAAACTGGACTCCGCCAATATAAAATCACTTATATATGAGTCAATCCATCCTTACATGATAAACATAATGTAGGATTATTTTAGTCCAACTAAAACATTCAATGATTTTTAAATCCAAATGAAATACAATAATTCTCATAGCCAATATTGCAATACCTGCTTTATTTATTAGCTATAATTATTTATTTCATATTAATTTATCAGTCTACTTATTTTAGACCATATATATGCCAAGTATATATTTAACTTGATATCATATATATCATAGGTCTAAACTTCAAATAGAGAGATAAATATCCATTTCATTTGTACTACAAAAGAAATTCAACAATTTCTTTATAAATTTTTGCACTCATTTTTCAATCACTTTGGCTTATTTAAATCAATGATTGCTCACATCCTTTTGAAAGACTGAACTATCATATCTTATTCTTTGTCTCATAAGAATAACGATTTACTGCATATTCAAATAAAATTTGAACATTTGCCCAGCTAAGATTGCAAATTAAATTTCAAATCTCACTATGTATCACTTAAGATACTTAAGTAAGCAAGAAAATTTAACCATTTGCCTGTGTCAACAATTTAGAATTAAAAGTTTTCCTGATATAAATCTTATATCATTCCAAACTTAATGCTTACTATAAACATTCCAATTGTCTAGACATCATCTTAGCCATAAAATCAAAATAGCCAAATAACTTTAGATTGAGAGACATTCCCAAAATTTATGCCAACCGATAATCAAGAAAATTTAGGCCATCTACTTAGTAAATTCTAAAAGAATACTCATATAATTCCACAACATAAATATTAAATAAATAAATTAGAATATTTTATTTATGCATTTAACAAAACCAAAGTATCAAAGATATGGATAATGAATAAATTTTGATTTTGCTCCCACTATTTTGTTCAAATCAATAACCCTTAAATATTGATTCGAGAATTATCTCATAATTCTTAGTGGGCTAGGATCCCCGTTAATTATTTTGACCTTGATAAATACCAACAAATCAAAATAATGTCATAAGGTAAATAATTCTTCTATCAATTGCAACTATTGCAAGTCCCAGATCATTAGGTTACCAGTCCTTGGTATACACAATATATGTCACCTAATCCTTACCTCAAAATATATAACCTTGATAAAAACCAACAAATTATATATTTTGTTAACTTAGACTCATTATCTATAACAAATAACTCATTAATGATTGAACAACCTTGGAAAAATCCAACAAATTATTCGCATGAAAACAATTATTTCGCTATACTAATGGAAGGCATAATGACATAATATATGCTGCCTGAAAATATAAAATATGAATATTCTCAAAATTTTATATTTCAATAATTAAATCCATTTCACGGAGATCGCATCTCAAAAGCCAAAAAATATATTATCAATAGAACAACCTTGATAAAAATCAACAAGTTAATTCCAACAATAATATCATAATTTGCTACGTTAATGGGGCAACAACTTAAGGGATTTTGTTTTAAACAATTACAAAATTGTATCAATTATACGCAACATATAAATAATTGACAAATTTGGCATACCATATGCAATCATATAACTCAGTACATGAACAAATTATCACATCAAATATTTAATTAAATGTTGCATATAAACATGTAATTAAATTAAGCATATTTAATATCTAATCATGGATCTATGTGTATACTTATTTCTAATCCAATTAGAAATAACATTATTCTTGAATTATTTTGAGAAGTCATTAGGGGTTTTTCTTCAATTAAATCTAAATAAAGTAGGTCGAGAGTTAAAATTAAAATTTCCAAAATTTAAATTAAACTCTCATGGTGTGAGACTCATTTCTCCCACTTTTTTTTTTATTTAATCAAAAACCATTTTGGAATTTAATTTAGAACCTTTTCCATAAGATTAATCCAATTAAATTATGGAACTTTTCTAAAACCAACTCTCAAAATTTTAAATCCAATTTAAAATTTACAAGTTTCCAAAATACAGTCAATACCTCAATCCAATTGATAATTGACAAATTCACAAGATTTTCAATCAAAATTACAATTTTTTAACAAACTTAAATGTGAGTAATTTTGAGCTGAACACTTATGAAATTAAACGACATTTAAAATTATTAATTTCCAAAATTAATAAATTTCTAAATTCCAATCCAATTGAAATTTATTAAAATGTCCTTCAAATTAAAATTAACCCGTAATTTAAATTTGAAATACTTTGAAATCTACTAAATCTAATTTAGAAAATTTAAACATCATAAAACAATCAAATTAATCACTAGTTATATCTTAATCCAATTAAAATATAACACTTAATTTAATTTATTTTATAATTAAAATATTTTGTAAAATAATTTTACAACAAGAAAATCAGATTTAAATATTTAAAAGACAGCCCAATAATTAAATCTTGTCAAATAATATTTGAAAAAAAAAATTTGAGCTCAGCCCAAGATTTAAAATAGGCCAAAATTTTATTTATCAAAGCTGATCTGATTTTTAGAACCCAGCCCAGAGGGAAAAACAAAAGAACAGGCCCAAAATTTTAATCAGCCCAACACTTTATAAATATATGCTTTAAATTTTAAAGGCCCACTCTTAATTAAATTGAATTGGACTGAATGGCCCAGTTTGATTCTGGCCTGTTTGTGCTGGAAACGGGGAAGGAAACCTTCCCATTTCCGCCGCACACCTGCAACCCGAAGCGGTTGCAATGGCTTCTTCTCCAGCGACGCTTTCGCACTGCCAACGCCCACGAAAAACCGCGACCAGAATGGAATTGGTTGCACCGGCTTTGCCAATAAGAAAAGTAAATACGGAGTAGAATCAGACCAGCGGTGACGTCATCGATGTCGTCACCTCGTCTTCTTCCTCTCTTCGCCGCCCAGCACCCTTAACCCAACAACTCTTAAAAGTAGCACTAATAAAATCAATAACTTAAAAGAAAGTGGAATGTGATATTTTAGAAGAATAGCAGTAATAGTTTAGAAAAGAAAGAGTGCTACTCTTACCTAATAACACTGATACTTTTTAAGAGTGACACTAAAAAAAAAGGAAATGAAAAATAGAAACAAAAACTAAAAGTTCCGCTTTACAAGAATAGCAATGATATAGAAGAGTAAGGGCTACTCCTAAAAAGTAACACTGCTACTTTTTAAGAATAGCACTAAGAAAAACAGAAAATAAAATTGAAAGTCCTACTTCAAAAGAATAGTACTGATACTCTAAAAAAGTATACGTGTAACTCTTAAAGAAAATGAAATAATATTATAATAATAATAACAAAACAACTACGACTATTGTAAGTTAATCAATTTATGCGCAGCGGAATAAATATAGATTGAACATGCCAAGATCACTTTGCAATTATATGAATAATATAGTATACTAGATCAGATATTACCTCGAACGCAAATCCATCAACAATATTCAGGGCATCCACGAACGATATGCATGAAGATGAAACTGATCACGAGCCGCACAATTGTTCGGCCTCTAACGGTATTCACACGAACAACCGTAATTGGGATCCTTCCAAATGATTGATCAGTCAGAGGATTGACAGCTAGATCACTGTATACAATGTATTGTTGTTGTATCTCATTCCAATGACTAGTGCTTTATTTATATATATCTTAATGGTACAAACCTATTACCAGTAGGAAACCTAATAGAATAGGAAACCTAACATAAATAGGAAACCATTATTAGATATTTATTAATAAGTTCTTATAGTTAATTTATCCAATAAATTAACTCATAATATATCATTTTAACCCAATCAGTTATTCTTATGTGTGTGACCCTTTAGATTCCTACCCACGTTGGCAATAAATATAGATTATAATTCCATAATTTAATTGGCTTTAGGACATAAAACCAACAACTATTCCTTCAAGTGTAGCATGATAATTCGTCAACAACAAAGTGATACGCGAGTTCTCTTCATGTAGTATGAGTTAGGTCTAAATGCTAATTTGTCAACGATAAAATGATATGCGGGTGCTCTTCATAGAGTATGAGTTAACTTTAACTGCTACTTCGTTAACAGCAAAATAATACACGAGTTCTCTTGTCTTTATGAAGTATGAGTTAGTTCTAACTGCTACTTCATCAATATCAAAGTAACATGCGAGTTTGCGAAAAGAAAAAAAAAAAAACAACAACAAACAAACAAACAAAAAGGCGCGTGTGTATGTCGCGCCGTTCCATGTGTAAATTCCAATGTATATGTAAATCCGTTTTATATGAATTTTTGAATAGAATTAAAATTCTTCTTAGAATAGAAGGAATATATTAAATTATTGTGAGTTGCTAGAGTAAGTAATAATAATAATAATAATAATAAGTCGACTCAGGTGATCTAAATTATTTAATTGATCCTTGAAGAGGTATTGAGTCTAAATTATTTAATTGATCCTTGAAGAGGTATATATAGATACCATGGACGAAAGGTGGTATTACTAATAGTGGAAATATTGTTTTCTTAGCCAACTTGTTTTCACACTACTTTTTTAAATTAATTAATGTGAGGAATGACTAATTAATAAGTCTTTTTTTAATTAAGTGAGTACATGTGACTTCAAAAGAGGACCGGTGACCTTGATTATATATTAATTAAGTTGACCCCATTATCTTTATACTTTGACTCAAAATCTTTTTTTTTGTCCTTAAATTTAAAAGTCACTCGCAATAGTTTTATAATTTTGATCAAACACTCTTGAATGATCCAACTTGTACTATTTGACGAACCAGATGTTTCAAGTTTCGGTTTTGAATTATCACAGCCATTCTGAAAATTACGTATCGAGTTTTGTTTATCATGTAGCATAACTTATAATCTGTCGTGATTATATTAAAACACAAGTATTGAAATAACATGCATATATATCAAATTTAAACAAATGAACTATCGCGTATTTGATTGTACAAGATCTCATACACCCACATTTTAAAATTCTACCTGATAATGTCTTTTGAAGATATTGATAACTTTGTTTTCGTATATTTGTTTGTATAAAAAACTAATTTTCTTTTTTAAACTTATTTATTTTTCTTTCAAAGAATTCTTAATTGAAAGCAAAATGTTCTTGCTCATCATCATCGATGGGTTTGATTGGGATGAAATATGAAGCTCTCACCAATTATAAAAGTTTTATTTTAGAAACTATTATTATTCGGTCCCAAAATCGGAACCAAGTGAGGGTTGATGTGGGTTCCAGCCCCCACCAAGCTCACCGGAGGTTCAATATATATACATTTTTAATATGAATGAAGCCTTTAGTTGGTGTATTCATTGTTGTTTGGCTTAGCAATTTTGCGACTGGAACTATATTAGTGATTCTTCTTGCGGGTGTTTTTGGGCATGGACGTATTCAGGGGGTTGGTCCCCGGACCCCTCCAACCCCCTCTTCCACCCTTATTAGTATTGTATTTTTTAATGGGAAAAAGATTTATACATGTATTTTACTCTAAAAAAAATTTGTTTGTATGTTGGACCCGTCAAATATTTTGCTCTGGTTTCGTAACTGTTTCCGGGTGCGTGGGCCAGTATTTTAGTAATAATTAATCTAGGGGTTAGTGTAGGGAAGGAGTTAACCGGTTAGTTAATTTAGGTTTAAATATCTTGAAAATTAGAAGCATAAATTTAAACGATTGGTTGAAGGGAATAATGATAAATTCGTGGTTTTAAGACCAAAACATTGTCAGAATGAATGAATTTAATCTTTAATTTACTCAATAGAGTATAACTATAATGAAATTGTGATTAATTAGTTTTTTATAATATTCCAATAGAAGAGTTCACTTTAAAATTATTTACTCCTCCTACCCTTACTAATATAATTATGTGTGATTGACAATTACCCCATACTTAATACGTAAAGATATTAATAGAATAAAAGATGTCAAATTAGCTATTTTAAGTGTTGTACATTGAGCAAAGTGGACCCTTCTAATTAAACAGAGGAAGTATATGATTTACATATATATATATATATATTTCAAGTATTTATATATATTTTTTATTAACATATCTCAAGTATATTAATGTAGACTATAGATATATTCATTAAACATAAACGAGATTGAAGCCGTGGCTCCTAAAAAACAGTTGTCTTACCTTCGCTGCAAAAATTGTTGTTAGGGATGGATGGGGCGGGTGGGCGTGGGCAGGGAGTGGAGGCGAGGGTGAGGGGCGGGGCGGGCGAGGCAGGTCGAAGGTTGGTAGGGATGGATGGTAGTTACACTTTGGAAAGAGTGCCAAAAAAACTATAGAGACAAGATTTTTTAAATTGATAATAATTTTAAAAACTTTATAACACATGTTACATTTGTTTTTCAAAAACTTACTTGATGTACACGTTTTTTCGAGAAATATATTTTTTCAAAAATTTATTGTTTTTTTTTGGTCCAAACTCAATTTTTTAGTTTTTATATATTTATAAAACACTAAATTTGTTTTTGAAATACTTGTCCAAACGCAACCTAAATGAAATATTCACTAATACAAGTAATTATATAATCTTTCTCTTCCATTAGAATAGTCCACTTTATAATATTGTTTTCAATATTACAAAGTGAACGTTTGTAAGAGAACAGAGAGAGTAATAAATTTATTTATTAAAATATTTAAAAATATAATGAAAATATGAATAGTCTTTTAAAATATTTGGGATTAATTTATTATTTATTTTGGAAGAAAAAGAAGTACATTAGAAAAGAAAAAATAAATAAATCTTGTGTTCCAAGGAATTTTGTTTTTTCAAAATACGGAAAATCATAGTTTGTAAGATCGCGATCCATTATGATCTTACAATTTCGAAATACAAATCGATGTTAACCCTGACTCAATCCAATCCAAATTTTGTGTACTAAAATGTTTTAAATAGAAGTAACTTTTACAATTTTCTAGAAATTTTACACATACATTAGAAGATCTTACGACCCTATGATCTAATTTCATCGAACTCAATCCTACATCAAATCGATCACGCTTAAAATCATGATTTGCAAAACTAGAGTACAATTCCTGTATCATTTATCATGTTGATCATCCTCTTGTCACACCTCATCTATATATCCTTAATATTGTTGTATTTAGTTAAAGTCTTGCCCCCACCTAGAAATAAGCAGAATATCTCAATGCATTTATAATAGGTTGTCATTTATGTGACCTTTCTAATTATGTCAAGAGTTGGGGAGTTGGAATATTACATTCTCTACTCAAACTACTGTATTTTACTGTATTCACTATATATCTTTACTCAACAATTTTCTTATCTTTTACTTTATTGAAACTACTATCTCTCTGGACACAATAAGACACGAGTTTATTCGGTACATCCGTTGAATCGCGTAGGATTATGCAGCCAGTACATTAAGGGGGGAAAGAGTGCTCTTTTGGGAGAATTAAAACATATGTACATGTATGTGGGGGACTCATGAATGAAAATAAAAATCAGAATTATCGACTCATGATTGATTGGTTGTACTATTTTCGAGGATACATCCGATGCAACGCACGGTAATTTGGATAGAGGATCTGAACTCGGACTTTACCCACCACAAAATCCAATAACTCATGTCTTAAAAAAAAAAAGAAGAAAAGAATTGGTCTAATACTGGAACACTAAAAAGCCGTGTTCCCAGCTGGCTCCATATATATAATCAGTTCGAAGATTACGTATTAGCTAGAGTACAAATTGATTGCATTATAGATTATACAACCTTACTTAAAATAGTGAAAATATTAATTAGTTAATTAATTAAGCTTCCTTCCTGGTAATGATACCAGGTCGGCGGATACATGAGAAAAAGGCTTAAGTTGATGCGTGATTGTGTTTCCCTACATAAGTGGTCCTTAAAATACTATAATCTTCAGCCTCTCTTTCCACAATTTTCTTGACTTGGCATCCTCTAGTTGAGCATCTGTAGTAATGCCTGTTTGGTCCAATAAATAAACACCAAATTAATATATATTAATTGCCCCAAAATATGGAAGCCAGCTCAAATATTTAGCTTATCGGATTTGAGAATAAACTAATAAATGGAAATATAAAAATTATTATGGGGTTAAAATAAGTAATTTGTCACGGGTTTTCTACTAATGTTCCCACAATGTAATTATATTATATAAAAGTAATACTAATTAGAGATGGGAATAATCTCTTCTAATAGATAATATTTATGTGTATGTGTACATGGTCAATTAGGAGTGCATGCATGCATGATATTAGCTGCTGGATGTTGAAATCCTCCTAACTTGAAACTTCAACATTTGAACAAACAAATTAATTACTCCTTCCATTCTATTTGGTTATGAAAGTCTAGTGATACGTATAACTGTTTATGAGTTACAAAATAGTAGTATCATTTTAAAGTGGACTTTTTTAATGGAACCGAAGGAGTAGTAGTAATTAAGGAGCTCAAATATAGGTGGAGAGAGATGTTTCTGAGCTCAAAACGTCCAAAGAGAGCAAATTTTAATGGAGATCGAAAGCAAGCTAGTTAATTAAAAGCTGGGGAAGTTGTACAGAAGAGTGGAAGGAATAATGAATCAGCCCAAATAAATATATACTTGCTAGCAAATATTCACAACATGGTCAGCCCACTGTATGTTATCACTTATTCTGAATCAACTCTATATTATACATACCACATTAGCATACGATACAGCAAAATAAGTTTTGGTATAGGAACAATTGTGGAGCGCACGGGCATGCATTAGGTTCTGTATGGTAATTAACAAGCGAAGTTCAATCTCAGTCTATAACATAACAGAGTTATCTAATCTTTAATACAAGAGATTAATAATTATGATTATGTCCCGTGTATATAAATATATGTACTTCACAACTAAAAGATCATATCATAGGGTTTGGAGGCAAATAATATTGAAGAGATCAATTAGAGAAATGAATACCTGGGATGAGGGCTACACTTCACCATTTTCTTTCCATACTTTCTTCATTTAAACCCGTCATATAAGGTCTCCAGTCTTGTCTGCGTACGAATTACAACAATATGCCGCTCAACCTTACCACTCATGATCTGCTCATGATCATCCCTCATCTTCAATCTAATTAATTACATAAATACATATGCAAACATCAAATACAAAGTATTGAATGATTATTCTTTATATTATTAATGAAAATGAAGTTCAGTACTAACTCTTGCTGCAGGTGATGATCACCATTGTCGAATGGCATTCGGATGCCATCAAAAGAAGCAGAAATGCCAGCGCCGGGCGCCATTTCTTGGGACGACCATACAAATGGTTCGGTAGTAGTACTGAAGAAGCTGGAATTCGAAGCTTCAAAAGTAGAATTCGCGGTAACTAGTGGCTGTTCAACTTCTTCCAACTCAAGATGGTGATGAAGTACTTGAACCCCTAAATGATGATTGAAGTAATAATCAGCAGGGTTATCAGGGCAAGGGAATGGCATGCGGATGCCATCAAAAGAAGCAGTAATGCCAGCGCCTGGTGCCATTTCTTGGGACGACCATACAAATGGTTCGGTAGTAGTACTGAAGAAGCTGGAATTCGAAGCTTCAAAAGTAGAATTCCCTGTAACTAGTGGCTGTTCAACTTCTTCCAACTCAAGATTGTGATGAAGTACTTGAACCCCTAAGTGATGATTGAAGTAATAATCAGCAGGGTTATCTGGGCAAGGGAATGGCATGCCGTCGATGCCGAAGCCATCAAAAGAACCAGTAATGCCAGCGCCGGGCGCCATTTCTTGGGACGACGAGACAAATGGTTCTGTAGTAGTACTAAAGAAGATGGAATTTGAAGCTTCAAAAGTAGTAGAAGTCATAACTGGTGGCTGTTCAACTTCCAACTCAATATTATGAGAAACTACCTGATGCCCTAAATGATAATTGAAGTGATAATCAGAAGGGTTATTAGGGCAAGGGAACGGCATGGTGCCATGATGATCTGGTAATTCTGATGGTGGGAGGAAATTGGAGTTCATGGTGATTGAGAAGACTTACAAGAGACTAATTGAGAAGACTTGGAATTTTATGTATCAAAAGTTTGTTTTGCCTTTTGAAACTTTGGTGATGACCATCTATATATACAATACTAGGGTTAGATATTCAGGTTCTTTTTATTGAAATAATAACTTCACTGGTCCTCGGATTTGGCTTTTATTGCCTTTTCGTCCTCCAATTTGAAATTACTTCTTTTTCAGTTTCCAAATTTTGGTTTTCCATCCCTATATATGTAGTATGTCGCATAAATTTTGACCGAAACCAAACAGTAATGACAAATACATGATGAACAAAGTCCCAAAAATATTGATATCTAAGTGAATGATACAAGTTGTGACCAAGTTGTAGAAATTTTAGATATCGAACGTCCAAAGTTTGTTAACGTTGTGTTGGTTCTAGTCAAAATTTTGGCTATGGACTAATGAGGTTGAAAAATCTAAGTTTGGGAATAGAAAAAAAATGATAGTTTTTAGTTTGGGGACAAAAATACAATATAAAGAAAAATTTGGGGACCAACTAAGTTATTATATCTTTTTATTAAAGTGATGTGGGTTCCCTAATCTGCAGCTTCCAAGCAAATATATGAGGGGTTTCCAAGCAGCGGACCATTTAGGCTTTGTTACTTTGTAACCGAAAATGTAAACTTCTGTTTTGGAAACGGAAAAATTTTTGGAGGAAATTTCTTTTGGCAATTTGTGTATCAAAGAAAAGAAAATGTGTAATGATGGTGTTGTTTTTTTGAAATAGTGTGAGTGATATTTTAGAGAGAATTTTAATTTTAAAATTTAAAATTAAGAAAAAATGAGAGTGTTAATTACAATGAATTTTTTAAAAAAAAATAGAAAAAGTGATATTTTTTCTTGAATTGACAAAGCTATGATGTTCGCATGCATAATCGTACATCATCAATACGTCATTAATATAAATTTATAGTCAATAAAATTGCGTTTGGTGTGTAGAATGAAATTGGAGGAAATGATTTCGAAAATAGTATCATGTAAATATGAAATTCAAATCATTTCAAAAGAAAAATTTGTTTCTCTTTCAAGGGACGGTGGGAGTAATTATTTCTATCATTTTATGACATCTATTATACAATTCAAAGAATATTTAGGTTTTTCTTTAAAAATGGCTTCTTTAAATTCATATGCAAAAGAGGGACTCTCCTTGTCAAATCATCTGACCGTTTGACTATGATATTTCAACAACTAAAACCGATATAAGTGTTTTTTATTCTTTACGGGTTATATTTCGGCTCCTAAAGTCACTACATATGATGCTTATATATTTGTTTTGACATAATCACGATAAAATATCGGCTAAACTCGATACGGAATAAATCGAAGGCTAAATTCTATATGCAATACATCAATAGTTATGCTCACAATATCTTAGATAAATTTAATATGTAATAAATCAAAGATTAATTTCAATACGGGTGTTTTTCTAACACACACGCAATATTTTGTAGAATAAAATCAGTATGCAGTTTGACTGTCCCACCTATCAAATATGAGTTTTTATCTATATAAAATGCTTTCAAGTCTATTTTTATTTTTGTTCGCAAAACACACTTTAAAATTAATTATAGATTTTCATAGTTATTTTTCAGAGTTAATTAGTTAAACGTAAAATTCATTCACTTGCTCAAAAAAAAAATTTAAAACATTTATTGTCAATCACATAATTAACAACTATATTGCATGGCACATTACAAGGTAAGGAGAGTGAGTATGAATTTTGGATTAAAAGGATTTAGTATCACTGCTAATAATGACGGTTTATGGAGTGTAACTATTTGTGAAACTAATGACGTTTTAACAACAACAACAAAGAAAAACAAACCTTTTCTTCCTCTAAACTACTATTATTTTAACTTATCTAACTACGAGTCAACTAGTAGTATATACGTTTAGTTAAAGTGAGTATTAATTAAATTAAAACTTCAAAACTCCTAGTAATAATAAATTACAATAATTTTGGGTTTTTTTTGGTTATTTGAACGAATTGCTTAATATATTTGAAAAAGTCTTAAACATAATTTATTTTGTATCAGATTGAGTAGAAAAGTATCATAATCTTGAAAATGTATAATTTTTTGATGAGTTATAAAGTAAAATATTTAAAACAGGTAATTTGTTATTATTATTTTCACTCGTATCTTTACTTTTAAAAGTGAATTAATTGTGGGGCGCTTTACGATGGCCACCGAGTTTAGGAGATGCCTTGCTGGAGAGTGCTCGTCGAACCCTTTTTGATTTGTTTGAAATTCGGCCTTCTATGCATGTGCCAAACGTTTTTTTTCTAAAAGGGGTCATAATTTCACGCTGGGCATATCGGAAGCAGAAAGCATCGCGGCTGGTGGACTGGGTGTCACCTGCGCTAGGTTGCTATAAATTGAATGTCGATGGTTCCTTAAGAGGAAATCCGAGGCCAGCTGGTGCTGGCGCAGTCCTTCAGGATTCTTGGGGATAGTTGCTTTTGATGCAAGCGTTTACATTGGCTCGGAGATTATCAATTTTCTGGCTGAGGCCTGCGCTTTGTTATATGGATTAATGGCTTGTGGTCGGATTGTTTGGGGAAAGTTGATGTGGAAACGGACTCGATGATTTTGAAATATACAGACCACAGTGGTGAGGGACCATAGCAGTACCCTCTTCAAAATCCAGCAATTCAGGGACCAATTCTACAAGCTTTGGCATTTTTATCGAGAAGGTACCGCAGTAGCTGGCGCATTAGCTCAGCAGGCAAGTACCTCGGCTTGCACAAATTTTTATGTCCACTCCACCCTTCCTAGGAAGGTCAGGGTTTGGTAGTCCTAAATGTTAGGAGTTTTCCCTACTTGAGGGGTTGAGTTCTTTTTTTGCTAATGGACTAAGGGTCATCATACCCACCAGCCCTTCTGGGTTGTTTTGACCCCGAAAAAAAAGGAATTAATTGTGAATTACACATAATTATATTAATAATTATATGTGATGTAAAAGAATAAACTCTTTTATTAAAATAAATAAAAGATAAATTAAAAATCAAAATGATTTAATGAAAAAGAGGAAATATAAATTTGCATACTGATTGATTATTCAGCTCTTATGCATAGGCTGAACTTTACAGAATATTCCTTTTATTACTATATATTAGCAATATTCATGCAAGAAGTGAGTGTCAAATCATTGGAAAAATAATTATCATTATCATTATTTTATGAATATTAATTATGTATGGAGTGGAATACTAAAATCTATCATCTCCATTATGATTTTTAGTGTAGAAACTCGTATTCGATGCGTCAACTGTTCGACAATTCGAGTTTAACCTGTGACGAAAATTTACATGTCGAGTGTATTGTGTTTATGTTATGAAAATATGAATATTGAGTTTAGTCTTTGATGTGTTGCGTATTGAATTTCACGTCTAGTGTTTCGAGGTTATGAGTTTAACTACTGAAATGTTGCGTATCAAGTTGACTCCTTGATGTATCGCGTATTGAATTTAACATCTGTCATATTGAATTTAGCCTCTAGTGTGTTAAAATATCACGTATCTAGTTTAACTTCTGATTTATTGCGTATGGATCCTCTTGTGGGATTTTGTTGTCTCCTTATATGGGAGGTTTCTTTGTTCTTGTCTTTGTTTTGTATGATCTCTTCCAGATATGTTATCCGTGATTAGATAAGTTCTCACAGTTATAGAAAATGGAGGAAAGTAATGACTAATCTGATGCCACTTTGATCAAAGAAGTGTACTTTCTACACTGTTTATTCTATATATCGCTTGGAGTTGGATATGTGCTTAAAACTCAAGATTTGAAAAGACTACTATGCAGTGGCGAATTTAGAAACTACGTTTTTAAAATTTTGGAGGGATTCAATATACATATAAATATTTTTCTGACAGTTAAATACATTATAAAAAAAAATACACTAGTAATAAAGGTGCAACAGAGGATTGCAGTGATCCGAGGACCAGCCCACCCCCTAGCTCCGTTGTATTATCTTTTCAAGATTAATTTATTCTGTGATCAGCAATGGAGTTTCCAGTTAGGATTAGGAATTCTTATTGTCCTAAATAACTTAGCTAGTTTGACACGATGTATTTCATATATATTTTACTTTTTAAATATGAGTTAATTATAGATCATAATTATATTAACATGGGTAGAAGTAACAAATAATTTAAAAGTTTACTTTTCTATTAAAACAAATATTTTTGAAAATAAATTATTTTAACGGAAGGAATATAATTTATAATACACATGCTCGGTTTGTTTGCATTATTTTTAAGGAAATTTTCACTTTTTTGAAAAATAAATAAATAAATAAAATCTCTATAACAGAACTCCCTCATATTTTTTTTTTTACTAAATTTGAATTTTAAAATTAAAATTCTTCTAAAATTGCTCACATTATTTATAAAATCACATAATCATTAACTGTCCTACACAATTTTTCTGAAATAATTTCCTCCAAAAATAATTTTCTATTTGAATTACAGTCAAAACATAGACGAAAACGAAAACGATTTTCACAAGATGTGAGACCATAGAAGGGTAAATTAAACATATTAATTGAAACTATTGCCTATTTTCCCGAATTCACACCAAAGTATAATCCAGAGCCGTCCATTTCCACCGACGAGCTCGCATTCTCCAAACTTTTTCTTTCCGGCTTTTTGTTTGACAAAAGAAAACTTTCCCCTTTTTTACACAGGAGATGTGAAAAGAAAACTTTTTGGATTTTATTACCCGATTCGTTTCAGTCCATCTTCACAAATGTACAACTTATTATGAATATAAATATACAACACTTAAAATAGCTAATTTGATACAATTTGTTCAACCAAATGCATAAAATTGGGGGCCTCCACGGTAGCTCATGCCAGACGCTTGCAGGGTCGGCCCTGTTTATATCCTTACGCTTTAAATATAGATTAATTGAGAAACACACATGATTATATTAGTAACGGTAAGAGGTGTAAAAGAATTAAAAGGAGTACTATTCTTATTATAAGTATTATTTAGAAAGAAAAAAAAAATTAAGGTAGGACATGGTTTCAAATCAAATTAAGAAAGAAACATACCTAGGATAAAGTTTCCATTCAGAGAAAGCAACATAAAGACGCGGTTGTTATTGTCCACCGAAATCCCCTACACTTATTATAATTGTTGGAATATTGGAAGCTATTATGTCATGGTGTCATAAAACATTTTATAACGCTAACACAATGTGTACTCTTTGAATGAGAGGGAGAAAATACTATATCATTACCCTCGTTCCAAGATATGAGTATCAAATTAGGTTCTTTTACACAAATGAATTTCGTTCAATTTCTATCAATAATTTTTGGATGATTTCTAACACTATTACCAAGTTCTCTACTTCTAAAACCAAAAAAAAAAAAAAAAGTGTAGTTAGAAAATTGGGTTCCGACATGGGTAAAGAAAGAATTCTTAAATTAGGTCTCCTTCCAGATCGATCGCCTTCGTTTCCAATATTTGCACTCATTCTCTGGGTCAAAGAAACATAAGGAATAACACGTCAAACCTTCACCTTAAATATGCAGACACCAAAAGGGTGTATGATAATCCAACTATAGAATTCAAACCTAAATCTACGGGTGAGACTGAATAAAGAGAGAACCCTATCAGTGTCTGAAGGCAGAGCTAAGAAAAACATCGGAGGACCAGCTTCAGTAAGTTATTAGGCCTACAAATCAAGCTCATGCTCATCAAAAATTATCTTATACGTATATGCATAAATGAATTAATACCGAATGTTCACAATATCTGTGAAAATGCATAAAGGGCTGAGTGTGATCAAGACTCAATTCAAATTTCAAACCTTATCCTTCTGGAAGTTAAATGATGTACTTATCCATAAAAGCACACTATATTAATTATTAATCAACAACTCTCTGAACAACATCACTCAACCTAATAATTTTCTCATCAACCCAGTTAAGGCCAAGAATTTCGGAGTAATATTTTAGCATAATATTCAGGACTAATTTCAGTAAAGGACAAAACTATTAGGATTTCGAAGCCTCCATTCTCATAAATGCATATGAATCTCTGCAACATGTATCAATACTTCTAACAAAGTACAAATTACCATCCCTAGACATTTGCACAAAGAATTATGAGCATAGTAAATTCAAGACACATTGCTTACGATCAAAAAATGTACATCCCAAAGGTTGGATTCAGTAAACAAAAAAATCAGAAAATTTTCAAACCCCTGATCCAATTATCTTACTAGATTATAACTAAAATAAAAATTGCAAGAAATAATTTCGGTTCCAATCCTGCTTCTGATGGCAGCATGGTTAATTTCGAGAGTACCTTAAACAATATCAGTAACTAATGCCTCTGTTTTCAAACAGTATAGTTGGCATGCAAGGGATAAATTTAACTTTCTCAACTTACCAAAACGAATACTGCACTTATCAAAATCTTTCATCCTTTAGATTAATTAACACTAACAGAAGTCAAGATTGCATCTTTCTTACCCCATCAATGATTTCGCTTTCTGTAGACTTTTATGCATCAAATAACAATTGGATGCAGAACCTGAAAAGAAAGTTAACAGTGCTTAGATCAGCAACAACCTCAAAATTCTGTGTTAAGATTGAACAAAAGCTAAATTATACTTATGAAACTCTATAGGCAATTCAGAACTAAGAGTCAATCATGCATCTATCTCTAGTAAATACAGCCCAAAGGCTCTCAACATATAGTAAGCAAAAAATAATAATAATTAATTGTAAAGGAAACCAGAAAACGGGAAAAAATTGTATCTTCACCTACGAAAATAAAACTATAGAAGGAAGATCAATGAGTCTTCTGGTTTCCTGCCATACACCAAAAAAACCACAAAAAACGAAGGACGGCAACGAAGGCGTCATGGGAAAGGATAAAAAAAGACGTATTTTTTAATAAAATTTTCAATGTGAATTACATTGAAGAAATTGAGGAGGAATTCACTCTCAGCCTGCAGAAGCATTTCCCGTTTAATCTCCCTTTCATGAGCAACTACCTCGCTCTCCTATTCCACCTCCTGGTTTCTCTTCATTGACCCGAGCAACACCTCAATTCAAATGGAGGGAAACAATAAGTCAAATATAATTACATTCACAAAGAAGCCCAAAACCACAGAAAGGAAAAGAAGAAGAAAAAGTTCGAACCTTGAGGTCATAAATAATGGATAAAACATGAAGATCTAGAACTCTTCTACAATTATTTAATATCTCCTCTATTTTTTCTGCTTTATTCCTGGCTCCCTGCTATTAACAACTATGAAAACATTCATTCGCAATCCAAAAGTTCCGCCGAGAAACATACTGCATTAGGATAAAGTTTCCATTCAAAGAAAGCAACATAAACACGCGCTTTGTTACCTAAATCCACTACACTTATTACTTTTGTTGGAATATCAGAAGATATTATGCCATCATGCGTGACGTCAGAAACATTTTATAACAAAAAAATGTTGGGATAATAACTTTGTTGGTCCTTAAACTTGGTCTTATGTCGTACTTTCATATCTAAACTTGAAATTGTACATTTTCCTTCAATTTTCAAACTTGGATTTTCCATCTCCATCAGTCCATTAGCCAAATTCCGAACAAAATCAACCCAACACTGATAGATGCATGATGACACAACTGACATAATATTGAAATCTTATAGAATAATGAAGGTAGTGACAAAGTTGAAAGAAAAAAATGACAAATCGAATGTCCCAATTTTGGTTACTCTAGGAAATATGGACGATAGACTAAATGGAGATGAAAATTTTAAATTTGAATATTAAAGAGAAACAGTTGCAAGACGGGAATGAAAATACGACATGAGGCCAAATTTGAGGACTGAAAAGAAAGAATTTTAAATTCGGGATGAAAATGCGACATGAGCCCAAATTGAAAGACCGACGAATTTATTATCTCAAAAAAGTTATACTATCTCGGTTTCAAAATATAAGTGTCAAATTACTAGGTTTCTTTACACAAATAAATAAAAGGAATGAACTAATTATAACAATGTGTTTGTCTTGTTTAAATAACAAACATGTAGTGTTTCAAGATATCATAATTACATGTGTACATATGTTTTAGTAAATACACGATACAATATAAAATGAATTATCTAAATTTCATCACTAGAAAATGATACACAGGAGATCTGAGCCATCGAACATATAACTTATTCACAATTTTAGTCTTCAGTCAATAATTGTTGAACAATTTCGACATGTACTGAATATATATCCTAAACTCTAAACCCTAAATTTTTTTTATAAAAAAACTAGAAAAGAAAGGTTCCGACATGGATAAAGAAAGAGTTATTATAGAGTAGGATTTTCCGACAAAATATATCATTAATTAGTAAGCTTCTTACTAGATATCCTTAAGTTATAGGGTTAGCAATCTCTAACACAACGACACGAACTCGACACGATATAAGCGGGTTAGGGTTGAGCCTTAGTGGGTTCGCAGGTTATATGAGTCTACCTGGATAATACGAATAATTAAATGCATAAAGTTAGGGTCGAGAAAGTCAACACGAACCCGACACGAGAAATTTATACTATAACACGAAAACAGGACAAGAACACGAAATATTCGCGGGTTAAATGAGTCGAACTAATAATTAAATGGGTAAATTTAGGGTTGAGGGATATCGACATAGGAACCCGCCAACCCAAACCTGAACACGACACAAATTGCCACCCCTATTCAATTCCAATATTTGCACTCATTCTCTTGGGGCAGTATCCTTGAATTTCGCCACATTCTCTGGGATAAAGCGCAAAATCCACGAACACGCATGTACGAGAACAGTGAATCTAAATTTCTTTCTGTTATAACAGAATCTTTTGTGCATTTTGATTTGGTCTTTGACGCTAACATCATGAAAATGAAATAATTAAGGTTAACTAAAGCAAAACAAACAGAACGTAAGAGAGGTTTTTGTGATTTATAAAACGACCATATTAATTAAGGATTGAATTCAACTCCTTCACACCTCCCTCTCTTTTGACTTAATTATATATGATCATCGATGTGGACCAAGAATCTATTCCCTTGCCTAGTTAGTTATATATTAATATTTATTTCGTTCCATTAAAAAAACTCAGTGATACAACTGTTTATGAATTTTAAGTTGACTGCACTCGTTACACACATGGTTAGATTGTTAAACAGTCGAACACAAATTTTTAGAAAATACTAAAAAACCTGAGTACTTCTAGACCATCTATAGCACTTAAAAAATAAATAATATATATATTTATATATTAAAGATTCAGGATTAGAAAATACATAATATAATTATTATGACTTCCACAAGTTGATTATAAGTAAGTGAACAAACAGTCCAATTTGATAACTAGGAAAGGCACTCTTCAGAAGTGAGTTCGACTTCAATTATTACTTAAAAAAGTGAGTTCGAGTACTCCAACTCCATGGCTGGAGAAAGCCAATTGTTTTTAGAGTCTACTTTGGGAGTGTGTCCTCTTATAGCTGTGACGGAATTTAAATTGAAATGGGGCATGTTATTTGCAGTTACTATTTTACTAAACACGGGACACTTTTTAAAATTTTAAGTGGTGAAAAGACAAATATACCTTTGATAGTTTCTAACTTTATAAAAAAAAAAATTTACCCAACTTTTTTAACTCAGGGAAAATCGCCCAGGCAAGGCGATTTTTTCGGGGAAAATCGCTTGGTCTGGGCGATTTTCCCAGATAAAATCGCCCAGGCTAGGCTATTTTCCATAAAAAAAATCGATTTTTAGAAAATTTAGTGGTCGTTCGCCGGAAAAACGATTTTCCGACGAATGATCGGGAAACCTGAAAAAAAACGCCGTCTTGTGGCGTTTTTTTTAGGGAAAATCGCTACAGGACACCGATTTTCTCTGGGAAAATCGCCTCGTACAGGCGATTTTCCCAGATAAAATCACCTGGACTGGGCGATTTTCCAAGGCGATTTTCTCCAAGGCGATTTTCCCAGAGAAAATTGCCCAGTCTAGGCGATTTTCTTGGAGTTAAAAAAGTTGGGTAATTTTTTTATAAGTTAGAAAATATAAAGGGCAAAAATGTAAATTCAAGTATGAAAATTTTAAAAAGTGACCTACGAATAGTAAAAGGTGGTCTGCTGATAACAATTCCGATTGAAATAATATTGGATGAATCAACTAATAATGAACTTTATGATTAAACACTTTATTCAACAATTAATTTACGAAAAAAGTATATTAATTTACTTAAAATTTGTAACCCCCCCACCCCCCCCCCCCCCCCCCAACTTAGTCACAACCAACATTATTTTATGATATTATAATATTTTAGCAACTCTGTTCATTAGGTATTCGTCGGCGCCTAGTTCACTTTTGTTTTGGGGACTTTGTTCATCATGTATATGTCAGTACATGTTTGGTTTTGGTCGAAATTTATGCGACAGACTAAATTGGGATGGAAAATCAAAATATGGATACTGAAGAGAAATAATTTCAAATTCGAGAATAAAAGTGTAATATGACACCAAATTTGGGGACCAATGGAGTTATTATCTCTCAATTAAAAAAACACAACTTAATTTATAACCCTAGAATTGTACATATAGATGATGATCTCCAAAGTTTCAAAAGGCAAAACACACTTTTGATACATAAAATTCCAAGTCTTCTCAATGAGTCTTCTCGATCACCATGAACTCCAATTTCCTCCCACCGTCAGAATTACCAGATCATCATGGCACCATGCCGTTCCCTTGCCCTAATAACCCTGCTGATTATTACTTCAATTATCGTTTAGGGCCTCAAGAACTTGCCAATCATCTTGAATTGGAACTTGAACAGCCACTAGTTATGGCGACTTCTACTTTTGAAGCTTCAAATTCCATCTTCTTTAGTACTACTACAGAACCATTTGTGTGGTCGTCCCAAGAAATGGCGCCCGGCGCTGGCATTACTGGTTCTTTTTATGGCATCGGCATGCCATTCCCTTGCCCAGGTAACCCTACTGATTATTACTTCAATCATCACTTAGGGGTTCAAGTACTTTATCAGCATCTTGAGTTGGAAGAAGTTGAGCAGCCACTAGTTACGGGGAATCCTACTTTTGAAGCTTCGAATTCCAGCTTCTTCAGTACTACTACCGAACCATTCGTGTCGGCGTCTTCCCAAGAAATGGTGCCCGATGCTTGCTGTACTGCTGGTTCTTTTGATGGCATTCTCCGCACGCCATTCACTAATGGTCATCACCTGCAACAAGAGTTAGTATTGATTATGCTTCATTTTCGTTATTAATATGCAAAAATAATCATTCAATATACTTTGTGTTTGATGCTTGATTTTCTGTATATTTGTAATTAATTAATTAGACTGAAGATGAGGGATGATCATGAGCAGATCATGAATGGTAAGGTTGAACGGCATATTGTTGTAATTCGTACGCAAACACGACTGGAGACCTTATATGACGGGTTTAAATGGAGAAAGTATGGAAAGAAAATCATCAAGAGTAGCCCTCATCTCAGGTATATCATTCATTCACTTCAATATTATATGCCTTCAAACCCTATGATATGATCTTTATTTGTGATTTATATATTCAGGGGCGGAACCAAGGGGTGGGTGGTCTCCAGACCCTCCAACCCCTTATCCACCCTTATTAACACTATATATATATATATATATATATATATATTTTTGAAAGGTTGGATTTGGGGTTATAATATTTGATACCATTTGCTTCCGCTATTTCTATTTTCTTTGTTTTCAGTTCTGAAATTTGAGTCATTTTAATCATGTAGATTGAATTGTGTCGTCATGTTTTATGTTTGTGTTAATTACGTAAAAAATTACCTTTTGTTTTGGTCTGAGTCGCCACTTGCATGCTTCTTTCTGCAAATTAAAGCCATTGTGATTGACTCTAGGTAGTTCAGCAGTACCCATATATAGCATCCATAAAACCAACCCCAGAAGTACTTCAAGATCCTTTCGCAGCCTCCCTGCACATAGATCAAATCCTCTGTACCACCTACCCTATATCAAAGTACTTTGCCGGACCGGACATTGTGGTGTATATATATATATATAGAGAGTTGGTTCAGAATAAGCGATAACGAACACTCTTGTGATAACAGTGTTTTTATATTTTGGCTGATTCATTATTCATTCCACTCTTCTGTAAAACTTCCTCAGCTTTTAATCAAGGTAGCTTTCTCTCCATTAAAACTTTCCACATTAATCACGTGATGTTTTGGACGGTGTTTTGCTGATTAATGTGTTAATCAAATCTTGAAGTTTCAAATTTGTTATGCAGCTAATATCATGCACGCATGCATGCAGACCGATTCACCATGTAATGTAATTGTATTTTTCCACACATATGCATAATAATGTCTCCGTCCTATCCTATTAGAAGAGACTACTCCGGTCTTTAATATAGTTATGTGTGAATTGTTGAATCCCAAATTAGAGCCGAACTCAACTGATATCGCCTCTCTGCTGGTTCACCAGCTTTTGGGACTAACTTCGGAAGCTTAAGTAAGAATAGAATAGAAAAATAGATCGTAAGACTAATCCAGAATTAGACCGAGAATTTATAGGCAGAGGAAGAAGAGATCACGTGAGAATATCTCCTTGGATGACGTATCTACCTCCTCATGGGGGATTCCATCCTGATCCTTTCATAACCGCCTCCTTGATTGGCGTGATAGGCCCACTAGAATACGACACGTGTTCCTCATTCACGGGCTCTTCTCACTATGTGGGGCCTTTGTCAAGGGGCCTTTATCTTGCGGCCCACGCTTACTCCCAGGTGTGCCAAAAGAGGTTGACCTCGGCAACTTTCCTATATCCAACATGAATCACAATTAATTTATTTTTAAAAAGTAAGAACATTAGTAGAAAACTGGTAACAAATGACATAATTTGGGCATTATACCTTATAACCCATTAAAAAAAAAAAAAATTTATTTATGAAACTGACATCTTCTAATAAAACGAGTAGATAACATATATTTTGGGACTGATTTCCCGTTATTTGTTTATTAATTGCTGAAATCTCATAAGTTAAATATTTGAGCTGGCTTCCATATTTGGTGCAATTAATTAATATATATAAATTAATTTGGTGTTTATTTTGATTGGACCAACAGGCATTACTACAGATGCTCAACTAGAGAATGCCAAGTCAAGAAAATAGTTGAAAGAGACGTAGAAGATTCAAGCTTTTTGAGGACCACTTATGTAGGGAAACACAACCATGCATGAACTTTTTTTTTTTTTTTCTCATTACCAGGAAGGAAGCTTAATTATTAATTAGTCATCCTTTGCACTATTTTAACTAAGGTTGTCTAATCTATAATACGTAATCTTTGGACTGATTATATGAAGCCAGCTGGGAACACATTTTTTTTAAGTGATCAAGTATAAGATCGAATTTTTTTTTTCTTTCTTTTTCTAAATACGGGACAAAGAAAATGATTATTGGATTTTGCAGCGGGTAAAGTTCGAACTCCTTGGTTCTTGACATTGAGATCGAGCGGATCTTTTGTCCATGAAATTCTGTCCAAACCGCTAAACCACGTCGTTTAACTTTGTTTTCATTCCTTTATCCTATGTTTCTTTATGTTCTTCTTTGGGCACAAACTCTTTTAACCAAAAACACCATAGCAATATCTATTGTGTGCAGTTCGATCTCGCAAACATACAGAACTGATTTCACCAAAGTCTTTGACGACAAAGTTTAATTCACCATCTGGATAATCAAAATACATTTAAACCCAGAATTCAATTCGAAGCTTAATTTATTGAACTTTGTAAGGATTTCATTTTGGTCCAAACTTCTTGTTAATTTATCTGCTGGTTGCTTTAAAATGTTCCCAGGAGTTTCAGAAAGTTACTGCAGATGGTGAACGGGAAAATTACACAGATCTTAAAACGACCATGGATAAATAGTATTGTTGTGAAACTTAGATTTTTATCAAGATTTTATCATAAATTTTTAGCATTTATTGTTAAGAATTGGACCATAAGGATATATAAGTAGATTCAGTCCATTTTGATTTCTTTCAATTGGATTTGATTTCAACATGTTGGACGTGGAGTAGAATGCCCATTTGGTTGGATTAAATTTTCATTTTGGACTCTCATTGAAATTTTCAATTGATTCGTTACCCAAATTCACAATAAAAAAAAACGCCTATATTTTTTTGTATACAGAATACAGTACTGTTGCATAGATTACTCTGTCTCACGAGAGACTAATTCATTGGATTAAGGACACAACTCAAGTTTGTGTGCATAATTTGGGATGTGAATTAGAAGAGAGAAGGATTACCGGCCGATAGTAAATTGGGGATGTATTGCTGTAAACTAAGAGGGAAAAATATATATATAAAGAGTCCCCAAGTCCGTCAACTATTTAATCGGATGTCACGCATAGAAATACAAGTTAATAAGATTCATTCAAAGTAAATATGTCAATTGAATTATAGGTATGCTTATCACCTTCGGTTCCAAAATTTTCAATTCATTCTCTGGTCATTTTCCTCAAATTTTGGCACGTTTAAAAATTTGTCAAATAATTATTACTCCTTTGTACGATTACAAGAGTGCGCTTTGAAAAACATTTTTCGTTCTAATACAAAATATCACTTTCAAAACGTTTACTTCTCATACTCATACTAATATAATCATGTGTTGTACACAATTAGCCCATACAAAATAAATAAGAATATAAATAGAATAAATGCTATTGTATCTTGATACTCATAATAAGTTGTGCATTGATTAAAGTGAATTTTTCTAATGAAACAGGAGAGTATTAAAGTAAATTTATATAATTTCATATATACATTGTTTTGATTGATAAATTACTATTATGCCAATAACATTACTCTTAAAAGCCTGATGACAATTACACTAGAACTAAAGTTTAAATGGCAGTTACAGAAGAATTAAAATTTGGTAATAGTTACACAAGTATTCCAACAAACATAAACAGTAAAATTACTCTATAAATAAATGCATGGGGGAACAAGGGTGTGAGGTTGACAAAACTATCAAAACACCCTTAACCCAACTGCACTCTTTGTTTCTTATTCCAATTCTCTAATTCACACACAAATATCTTTCTCTTAAAAACTTTGAAAACACCCTTAACCCAACAACTCTTAAAAAGTAGCACTAATAAAATCAATAACTTAAAAGAAAGTGAATGTTACATTTTAGAAGAATAGCAGTAATGGTTTAGAAAAGAAAGAGTGCTACTCTTACATAATAACAGTGATACTTTTTAAGAGTGACACTAAAAAAAAAGGAAATGAAAAATAGAAACAAAAACTAAAAGTTCCGCTTTACAAGAATAGCAATGATATAGAAGAGTAAGGCTACTCCTAAAGAGTAACACTGCTACTTTTTAAGAATAGCACTAAGAAAAACAGAAAATAAAATTGAAAGTCCTACTTCAAAAGAGTAGTACTAATACTCTAAAAAAGTATACATGTAACTCTTAAAGAAAATGAAATAATATTATAATAATAATAACAAAACAACTACGACTATTGTAAGTTAATCAATCTATGCGCAGCGAAATAAATATAGATTGAACATGCCAAGATCACTTTGCAATCATATGAATAATATAGTATACTAGATCAGATATTACCTCGAACGCAAATCCATCAGCAATATTCAGGGCATCCACGAACGATATGCATGAAGATGAAACTGATCACGAGCCGCACAATTGTCCAGCCTCTAACGGTATCCACACGAACAACCGTAATTAGGATCCTTCCAAATGATTGATCAGTCAGAGGATTGACAGCTAGATCACTGTATACAAGGTGTTGTTGTTGTATCTCATTCCAATGACTAGGGCTTTATTTATAGATATCTTAATGGTACAAACCTATTACCAGTAGGAAACCTAATAGAATATGAAACCTAACATAAATAAGAAACCATTATTAGATATTTATTAATAAGTCCTTATAGTTAATTTATCCAATAAATTAACTCATAATATATTATTTTAACCCAATCAGTTATTCTTATGTGTGTAACCCTTTAGGTTTCTACACACGTTGGCAATAAATATAAATTATAATTCCATAATTTAATTGGCTTTAGGACATAAAACCAACAAACTCCCACTTGACCTAAAGACAATAGGCCATGTGATTTTGGAATTAATGTACTTATATTTATAGATTAAGATTGGCCTCTAGCCAGGCATCATGACCACCCAAGTATTAGGAAAAAGTCATGTGATCGACTTCACCTTTTATGAACGGATTCCGTGTAATTTACATCCTTTCACCATACCATATCCCAATTAGTTCAAAAGTAAGGGTCTGTGCCAACTCTTAATGAACTAATTGTTTCTTTGCTTGTTCCCGAAATATAACTCATTGAAGTCGAATTTAGAACTATTCTAAAATTACTTCTAGTTTGCGCAAACATTTTAAGTTATACTTCAACAAGTGGCCATAACTGGATATACTCTTCCTACTATTGGAAGTGGTGAATTCTTTATTGACCATAAACTTCCATCCATGTTTCTTACTATACTCAACTCTTAAAGCACACATAACCAACTAAGGTTAAGGACCAAAAAAGTGAAAGTATATAATCTACACTCTGGATACACTTATGATCTCAAGTCGAAGGATTTATTTACACTACCATTATGTAAAGATTTATTTCATTGGCACTTAAATAGATCACCTCATGAAAATCTCTAGACGGGTCAATCCAATGAACTTGTTCTCTTAACAAGCATCCACATATTAGCTTTTGTGTCCCACACAATAGTCAATGAGATCAACTATTTCCTCATTTAGAAAGAAAACATAAAATGTGATAGTCTATCCGTATTAACAATGTCCCATCTTATTAACACTATGACTAGGGATTATTTAAGAACAATATATAAGTAGAGAAAGAATCTCGTTATCATAACCCTTATGATTTCTTTCATACAAATATTATTATAGGGACTTTATCATATATCTAATGTAATAAAAAAAATAAGATAAATGATAAATAATTCCATATCATCAAATTTTGCATAAATTTGAAAATATAAACATAGTGTAAGGATAAGATCAATTAGTTTTTATCCATCCCACTAACTCTCCCACTTGGACTAAGACCAATTTATAGTAATTGTTTTAGGTCCACTGATAAACAAATTTATCTTGAGAGAATATCAGCTCTGTCATTGATCAACATCAATTGAAAATGCCTAATACATAATTGGATCATTGATGAGACTTCAATTTCCATTTTCAAAATAGAAATTCTTATGCAAGTTCAATAAAGAACTAGATCCAAACAGTTTCCAAAACTCTTTAATGTATTATGGCATATGATGTAGAATAGTCATAGTGTTTGGCGTGGAAGTATTCCAACATTTAACACTATTATAAAAAGTATGTATGCAAATTCTTTCTATCTTCGCAAGATAAAATTGCATAAAGTTTGACTAAGTTTGTTTGGCCTCTGATAAAAAGAATAATTTTATAATATTTCCAAAATATTTATAAGATTCTTAACTATCATCATCAAGTGACTCTCACTTGAACCTGCTCAATTTGTTCGCAACAATTAGAGCATAACATAGTTGACTACATACGATAATATACCAATATAATCCAACCATTATGTATGAAAACAATTGTATATTACCTAGCGACATGCTACACTTAGCATCCTGCGTATGTACATCGAGCAATATTTACAATCTATGTTACTAGATTTTGACTTCCAAAGTCTATATTGCTTCCATAATTCAAAAATTTTTCTTGAACTATCATACCAATAAATACTACTTTAAAGCATAGTTGCCGAATCGCGATACGTATCGTGTATCGAAAACCAAATTTATGATACGCGTATCGTATCGTGTATTGTATCGTAAGATACGTTATATATAATAATATAATATAAAATTTATATATTATTAAAATAATATAATATAAATTTTATATATTATTAAAATAAATGAAAACTATATATTTTTTTCATTATATATTATGGATTACATATAAGAATAAATATTTACTTTAAAATAAACTTTCATAAGTTTATAAAAATGAATTTTTATGTGAAAATCATAAAAACTATAAGTTAAACTTGAACTTAAATAGTATTATTTGAATCATATCATAAATTTACAATACAGTCCACAATCTTTTTAAATTAAATTAAAAAATATTATATTATTAAATTAAATAATTAATATTCTCATCAAAATAAATATACTAGTGATATTATTATTTTAAATCACTAAACAAATATAAAGATGATTAGTATGGTATCTCTATTTCGAAAATGTATTTGGGATGAAAATATGCTTTAGAAATGAATTTTAAAATTTTTAAAGTGTATTAAAAACATAAAATGTGTATTTAAGATGTAAAAATGTATTAAAAATGATGAAAATTGTTACAAATTTTTTAATATATTTTACAAAAATAAAGCGAAACAAAAACCAATACTACCAAATAGGAAAAATGTGAGATAATAATTATAAACAAATTTTAAATAAAAATAACATTTTTATAATAATTGAAATAATATCTTATATTTATTATAGAGTAAAAGTTACTTTTATAAGGGAAAAAATTTAAATTAGACATTTAAAATTGAATTTTAGACATATTTAACATATCGCACGATACGCGATACGTACAAATCGCACACAATTGCACGATTCACTACCACTTACAATACGCATGTGCGATACGTATCGAAAATTACCTTTCATGATACGTATCGTACGATACGTATCGCGTATCGTACGATACGTATCAAAGGTAATTTCGATACGTATCGCGTATCGTACGATACTAACTATGCTTTAAAGGTATTCCTTCTCCGTAGACAATGTGTCCAACACAATGTAATGGAAAATACTTATTCTCCCACTAATTGATTTGTATGCATAAGATTCGTAATCATTTTGACAAAATCAAATGCTTTGAATTTTACTCAAAATATTAGAATCCATATAAAATTTCTTTTATATTTTATACCTTATTACGGTCATTGGATATAAAATTGAATTATAATATATAATTCATTACGCCGAATGCAATTTTATATATTTTGATCATAACATGAGACCACTTGATTCACCTTTTGTGTGAAAGTTTAGGTCTACCATACCATCATGTTATTAAACATATTGTTCTATAAGTTGATTTTACAAATTTGCGGTTATGAATAATTCATTTGTATATTATTTCTCCCACTAACCCTTCTAGAATAAATGATTTACACTAGAAAGATAATTTGCCATAATAAAGCTTGGGCTCCTGAAATAATATCTGTAACCAAATCAAATTTGGATTCTCCCACAAATAGGTAACTGATTAGATTTAGTCATAATACAATCTATTAGTAATTAACTATTTCATGTACGAATGTGTTAACTCAAATATTTTTTAAAATTTGATTAACTGTTAACCTTTTTCATATATGGTATCAACTTGTCGACTAGAATATGGTATAACAAGTAGGAGATAAGTATAACGGCATAAATGGATTGATTGAAAATTGCATAACTTACAACTGATCAAATATATCAAATATATTTATATCTTAATTTATACAACACCAGATATATATACATATCAAGTGTTTATCAATTATAAGAAAATCACATTTTATTTAGATAACACCATCCTTGAATAAAGTATATACTATTGCAATGTCAGTGCAAAAATACTTTTATCAAACTTTTCAAAATTCATTTTTGAACAAATCAAAATTCCAAAACACTTAGATAAGTGTAAACCTGAGACAAAATGATCGAATAAAGAAAATCACATTTAGTAAAATTATCATAAAACTACATACATAGAACGAATTAGTTAAGATAATTTACAATGTTTCTACCTTTTACCAAAAAGGGTAATTTGGTCGATTTGACTAGTGCATGAAATTTACATATCACAATTGATTCCAAACCAAAGTCTCAAATTATAATGATATAATTTGAATAAATGTAAATATAGTCACACGACCAAATAAACTGTGTTATCTAAATTTGACTTTTCTAGGATTAATAAAATCATTGAATTTAAGGAATAGTTTAAAACTGGACTCCGCCAATATAAAATCACTTATATATGAGTCAATCCATCCTTACATGATAAACATAATGTAGGATTATTTTAGTCCAACTAAACATTCAATGATTTTTAAATCCAAATGAATACAATAATTCTCATAGCTAATATTGCAATACCTGCTTTATTTATTAGCTATAATTATTTATTTCATATTAATTTATCAGTCTACTTATTTTAGACCATATATATGCCAATATATATTTAACTTGATATCATATATATCATAGGTCTAAACTTCAAATAGAGAGATAAATATCCATTTCATTTGTACTACAAAAGAAATTCAACAATTTCTTTGATTCCAAATATAAATTTTTGCACTCATTTTTCAATCACTTTGGCTTATTTGAATCAATGATTGCTCACATCCTTTTGAAGGACTGAACTATCATATCTTATTCTTTGTCTCATAAGAATAACGATTTACTGCATATTCAAATAAAATTTGAACATTTGCCCAGCTAAGATTGCAAATTAAATTTCAAATCTCACTATGTATCACTTAAGATACTTAAGTAAGCAAGAAAATTTAACCATTTGCCTGTGTCAACAATTTAGAATTAAAAGTTTTCCTGATATAAATCTTATATCATTCCAAACTTAATGCTTACCATAAACATTCCAATTGTCTAGACATCATCTTAGCCATAAAATCAAAATAGCCAAATAACTTTAGATTGAGAGACATTCCCAAAATTTATGCCAACCGATAATCAAGAAAATTTAGGCCATCTACTTAGTAAATTCTAAAAGAATACTCATATAATTCCACAACATAAATATTAAATAAATAAATCAGAATATTTTATTTATGCATTTAACAAAACCAAAGTATCAAAGATATGGATAATGAATAAATTTTGATTTTGCTCCCACTATTTTGTTCAAATCAATAACCCTTAAATATTGATTCGAGAATTATCTCATAATTCTTAGTGGGCTAGGATCCCCGTTAATTATTTTGACCTTGATAAATACCAACAAATCAAAATAATGTCATAAGGTAAAAATAATTCTTCTATCAATTGCAACTATTGCAAGTCCCAGATCATTAGGTTACCAGTCCTTGGTATACACAATATATGTGTCACCTAATCCTTACCTCAAAATATATAACCTTGATAAAAACCAACAAATTATATATTTTGTTAACTCAGACTCATTATCTATAACAAATAACTCATTAATGATTGAACAACCTTGGAAAAATCCAACAAGTTATTCGCATGAAAACAGTTATTTCACTATACTAATGGAAGGCATAATGACATAATATATGCTGCCTGAAAATATAAAATATGAATATTCTCAAAATTTTATATTTCAATAATGAAATCCATTTCACGGAGATCGCATCTCAAAATCCAAAAAATATATTATCAATAGAACAACCTTGATAAAAATCAACAAGTTAATTCCAACAATAATATCATAATTTGCTACGTTAATGGGGCAACAACTTAAGGGATTTTGTTTTAAACAATTACAAAATTGTATCAATTATACGCAACATATAAATAATTGACAAATTTGACATACCATATGCAATCATATAACTGAGTAAATGAACAAATTATCACATCAAATATTTAATTAAATGTTGCATGTAAACATGTAATTAAATTAAGCATATTTAATATCTAATCATAGATCTATGTGTATACTTATTTCTAATCCAATTAGAAATAACATTATTCTTGAATTATTTTGAGAAGTCATTAGGGGTTTTTCTTCAATTAAATCTAAATAAAGTAGGTCGAGAGTTAAAATTAAAATTTCCAAAATTTAAATTAAACTCTCATGTCTAAGACTCATTTCTCCCACTTTTTTTTTTATTTAATCAAAAACTATTTTGGAATTTAATTTAGAACCTTTTCCATAAGATTAATCCAATTAAATTATGGAACTTTTCTAAAAACAACTCTCAAAATTTTAAATCCAATTTAAAATTTACAAGTTTCCAAAATACATTAAATACCTCAATCCAATTGATAATTGACAAATTCACAAGATTTTCAATCAAAATTGCAAATTTTTAACAAACTTAAATGTGAGTAATTTTGAGCTGAACACTTATGAAATTAAACGACATTTAAAATTATTAATTTCCAAAATTAATAAATTTCTAAATTCCAATCCAATTGAAATTTATTAAAATGTCCTTCAAATTAAAATTAACCCGTAATTTAAATTTGAAATACTTTGAAATCTACTAAATCTAATTTAGAAATTTTAAACATTATAAAACAATCAAATTAATCACTAGTTATATCTTAATCCAATTAAAATATAACACTTAATTTAATTTATTTTATAATTAAAATATTTTGTAAAATAATTTTACAACAAGAAAATCAGATTTAAATATTTAAAAGACAGCCCAATAATTAAATCTTGTCAAATAATATTTGAAAAAAAAAATTTGAGCTCAGCCCAAGATTTAAAATAGGCCAAAATTTATTTATCAAAACTGATCTGATTTTTAGAACCCAGCCCAGAGGGAAAAACAAAAGAACAGGCCCAAAATTTTAATCAGCCCAACACTTTATAAATATATGCTTTAAATCTTAAAGGCCCACTCTTAATTAAATTGAATTGGACTGAATGGCCCAGTTTGATTCTGGCCTGTTTGTGCTGGAAACGGGGAAGGAAACCTTCCCATTTCCGCCGCACACCTGCAACCCGAAGCGGTTGCAATGGCTTCTTCTCCAGCGACGCTTTCGCACTGCCAACGCCCACGAAAAACCGCGACCAGAATGGAATTGGTTGCACCGGCTTTGCCAATAAGAAAAGTAAATACGGAGTAGAATCAGACCAGCGGTGACGTCATCGATGTCGTCACCTCGTCTTCTTCCTCTCTTCGCCGCCCAGCACCCTTAACCCAACAACTCTTAAAAGTAGCACTAATAAAATCAATAACTTAAAAGAAAGTGGAATGTGATATTTTAGAAGCATAGCAGTAATAGTTTAGAAAAGAAAGAGTGCTACTCTTACCTAATAACACTGATACTTTTTAAGAGTGACACTAAAAAAAAAAGAAATGAAAAATAGAAACAAAAACTAAAAGTTCCGCTTTACAAGAATAGCAATGATATAGAAGAGTAAGGGCTACTCCTAAAAAGTAACACTGCTACTTTTTAAGAATAGCATTAAGAAAAACAGAAAATAAAATTGAAAGTCCTACTTCAAAAGAATAGTACTGATACTCTAAAAAAGTATACGTGTAACTCTTAAAGAAAATGAAATAATATTATAATAATAATAACAAAACAACTACGACTATTGTAAGTTAATCAATTTATGCGCAACGGAATAAATATAGATTGAACATGCCAAGATCACTTTGCAATTATATGAATAATATAGTATACTAGATCAGATATTACCTCGAACGCAAATCCATCAGCAATATTCAGGGCATCCACGAACGATATGCATGAAGATGAAACTGATCACGAGCCGCACAATTGTTCGGCCTCTAACGGTATTCACACGAACAACCGTAATTGGGATCCTTCCAAATGATTGATCAGTCAGAGGATTGACAGCTAGATCACTGTATACAATGTATTGTTGTTGTATCTCATTCCAATGACTAGGGCTTTATTTATAGATATCTTAATGGTACAAACCTATTACCAGTACGAAACCTAATAGAATAGGAAACCTAACATAAATAGGAAACCATTATTAGATATTTATTAATAAGTCCTTATAGTTAATTTATCCAATAAATTAACTCATAATATATTATTTTAACCCACTTAGTTATTCTTATGTGTGTGACCTTTTAGATTTCTACCACGTTGGCAATAAATATAAATTATAATTCCATAATTTAATTGGCTTTAGGACATAAAACCAACAACTATTCCTTCAAGTGTAGCATGATAATTCGTCAACAACAAAGTGATACGCGAGTTCTCTTCATGTAGTATGAGTTAGGTCTAAATGCTAATTTGTCAACGATAAAGTGATACGCGGGTGCTCTTCATGGAGTATGAGTTAACTTTAACTGCTACTTCGTTAACAGCAAAATAATACACGAGTTCTCTTGTCTTTATGAAGTATGAGTTAGTTCTAACTGCTACTTCATCAATATCAAAGTAACATGCGAGTTTGCGAAAAAAAAAAAAAACAACAAACAAACAAACAAAAAGGCGCATGTGTATGTCGCGCCGTTCCATGTGTAAATTCGTTTTATATGAATTTTTGAATAGAATTAAAATTCTTCTTAGAATAGAAGGAATATATTAAGTTATTGTGAGTTGCTAGAGTAAGTAATAATAATAATAATAATAATAAGTCGACTCAGGTGATCTAAATTATTTAATAGATCCTTGAAGAGGTATATATACATACCATGGACGATGAGTGAAAGGTGGTATTACTATTAGTGGAAATATTGTTTTCTTAGCCAACTTGTTTTCACACTACTTTTGTAAATTAATTAATGTGAGGAATGACTAATTAATAAGTCTTTTTTTAATTAAGTGAGTACATGTGACTTCAAAAGAGGACCGGTGACCTTGATTATATATTAATTAAGTTGACCCCATTATCTTTATACTTTGACTCAAAATCTTTTTTTTTGTCCTTAAATTTAAAAGTCACTCGCAATAGTTTTATAATTTTGATCAAACACTCTGAATGATCCAACTTGTACTATTTGACGAACCAGATGTTTCAAGTTTCGGTTTTGAATTATCACAGCCATTCTGAAAATTACGTATCGAGTTTTGTTTATCATGTAACATAACTTATAATCTGTCGTGATTATATTAAAATACAAGTATTGAAATAACATGCATATATATCAAATTTAAACAAATGAACTATCGCGTATTTGATTGTACAAGATCTCATACACCCACATTTTAAAATTCTACCTGATAATGTCTTTTGAAGATATTGATAACTTTGTTTTTGTATATTTGTTTGTATAAAAAACTAATTTTCTTTTTTAAACTTATTTATTTTTCTTTCAAAGAATTCTTAATTGAAAGCAAAATGTTCTTGCTCATCATCATCGATGGGTTTGATTGGGATGAAATATGAAGCTCTCACCAATTATAAAAGTTTTATTTTAGAAACTATTATTTTTCGGTCCCAAAATCGGAACCAAGTGAGGGTTGATGTGGGTTCCAGCCCCCACCAAGCTCACCGGAGGTTCAATATATATACATTTTTAATATGAAAGAAGCCTTTAGTTGGTGTATTCATTGTTGTTTGGCTTAGCAATTTTGCGACTGGAACTATATTAGTGATTCTTCTTGCGCGTGTTTTTGGGCATGGACGGATTCAGGAGGTTGGTCCCCGGACTCCTCCAACCCCCTCTTCCACCCTTATTAGTATTGTATTTTTTAATGGGAAAAAGATCTATACATGTATTTTACTCTATAAAAAATTTGTTTGTATGTTGGACCTCTCAAATATTTTGCTCTGGTTTCGTAACTGTTTCCGGGTGCGTGGGCCAGTATTTTAGTAATAATTAATCTAGGGGTTAGTGTAGGGAAGGAGTTAACCGATTAGTTAATTTAGGTTTAAATATCTTGAATTGTAGGAGCATAAATTTAAACGATTGGTTGAAGGGAATAATGATAAATTCGTGGTTTTAAGACCAAAACATTGTCAGAATGAATGAATTTAATTTTTAATTTACTCAATAGAGTATAACTATAATGAAATTGTGATTAATTATTTTTTTATAATATTCCAATAAAAGAGTTCACTTTAAAATTATTTACTCCTCCTACCCTTACTAATATAATTATGTGTGATTCACAATTACCCCATACTTAATACGTAAAGATATTAATGGAATAAAAAATGTCAACTTAGCTATTTTAAGTGTTGTATATTGAGCAAAATAGACCCTTCTAATTAAACAGAGGAAATATATGATTTGCATGAATATATATATATATATATATATATTTCAAGTATTTATATATATTTTTTATTAACATATCTCAAGTATATTAATGTAGACTATAGATATATTCATTAAACATAAACGAGATTGAAGCCGTGGCTCCTAAAAAACAGTTGTCTTACCTTCGTTGCAAAAATTTGAACAATACTAATAATTGATAAAAAATTGTTAACTAATAATGTAATTGTTTATATTTATATATATATTATTAGTTTTATAACTATGAATTTTAATTTTAGATATTAAATTTTTTATTTCTCACAAAAAGATTATAAGTTATAAGCCTCCGCAATAAAAAAAATTTCCTAGTTCCGCCACTGTTCTATCCCATATAAAAAGTTTTGTTTCAAAAAATAATTTCAATAAAATAATTGAACTTTTATTTTTTTTAAATTGCATACCCTTAATAATATAATGTTGTGTGTTCTATAATTAACGTGTACTTAAAGATATAAGTAGAAAATATGATGTCAAACTATACTCTTTTGGGGACCAACAAGTGATTTACTGTAAATAATAAGTTTTTTCCACCCGAAACTTAAATTAATTAGAACAAAGACGAATATGAAATATTTCCTTTTTGATTATGTGCTTTTAAAAAGATTTATAAAAGTGTTTTTAAGAACATTTTATAAAACATGTTTTTAAAGTAATATGTGTTCCGACATATATTCTATAAAAACAAATTTATAGTTACAAATAGTTTAAAGTGTTTGGACTAGTATTTTATAGAAACAATTTTAAGTTATGTTTAATGCAGGTAATTATATCAAAATTATGTTTACAGTACATAATCATTTTTTTCCTTTTGGGTGGAGCGGGTGGGCGTGGGCAGGGAGTGGGGGCGAGGGTGAGGGGAGGGGCGGGCGGGGCAGGTCGAAGGTTGGTAGGGATGGATGGTAGTTACACTTTGGAAAAAGTGCCAAAAAAATTATAGAGACAAGATTTTTTAAATTGCTAATAATTTTAAAAACTTTATAAGACATGTTACATTTGTTTTTCAAAAACTTACTTGATGTACATGTTTTTTCGAGAAATATATTTTTTCAAAACTTTTATTGTTTTTCTTTTGTCCAAACTCAATTTTTTAGTTTTTATATATTTATAAAACACTAAATTTTTTTTTCAAATACTTGTCCAAACGCAACCTAAATGAAATATTCACTAATACAAGTAATTATATAATCTTTCTCTTCCATTAGAATAGTCCACTTTATAATATTATTTTCAATATTACAAAGTGAACGTTTGTAAGAGAACAGAGGGAGTAATAAATTTATTTATTAAAATATTTAAAAATATAATGAAAATATGAATAGTATTTTAAAATATTTGGGATTAATTTATTATTTATTTTGGAAGAAAAAGAAGTACGTTAGAAAAGAAAAAATAAATAAATCTTGTGTTCCAAGGAATTTTGTTTTTTCAAAATACGGAAAATCATAGTTTGTAAGATCGCGATCCATTATGATCTTACGATTTCGAAATACAAATCGATGTTAACCCTGACTCAATCCAATCCAAATTTTGTGTACTAAAATGTTTTAAATAGAAGTAACTTTTACAATTTTCTAGAAATTTTACACATACATTAGAAGATCTTACGACCCTATGATCTAATTTCATCGAACTCAATCCTACATCAAATCGATCACGCTTAAAATCATGATTTGCAAAACTAGAGTACAATTCCTGTATCATTTATCATGTTGATCATCCTCTTGTCACACCTCATCTATATATCCTTTGTTGTATTTAGTTAAAGTCTTGCCTGCACCTAGAAATAAGCAGAATATCTCAATGCATTTATAATATATAGGTTGTCATTTATGTAACCTTTCTAGTTATGTCAAGAGTTGAGGAGTCGGAATTTTACATTCTCTACTCAAACTACTGTATTTTACTGTATTCACTAGATATCTTTACTCAACAATTTTGATTCATCAAATTTTTTTTATCTTTTACTTTATTGAAACTACTATCTCTCTGGACACAGTAAGGCACGAGTTTATTTGGTACATCCGTTGAATCGCGTAGGATTATGCAGCCAATACATTAAGGGAGAAAGCGTGCTCTTTTGGGAGAATTAAAAACATATGTACATGTACGTAGGGGACCCATGAATGAAAATAAAAATCAGAATTATCGACTCATGATTGATTGGTTGTACTATTTTTGAAGATACATCCAATGCAACGCACGGTAATTTGGATAGAGGATCTGAACTCGGACTTTACCCACTACAAAATCCAATAACTCATGTCTTAAAAAAAAAAAGAAGAAAAGAATTGGTCTAATACTGGAACACTAAAAAGCCGTGTTCCCAGCTGGCTCCATATATATAATCAGTTCGAAGATTACGTATTAGCTAGAGTACAAATTGATTGCATTATAGATTATACAACCTTACTTAAAATAGTGAAAATATTAATTAGTTAATTAATTAAGCTTCCTTCCTGGTAATGATACCAGGTCGGCGGATACATGAGAAAAAGGCTTAAGTTGATGCATGATTGTGTTTCCCTACATAAGTGGTCCTTAAAATACTATAATCTTCAGCATCTCTTTCCACAATTTTCTTGACTTGGCATCCTCTAGTTGAGCATCTGTAGTAATGCCTGTTTGGTCCAATAAATAAACACCAAATTAATATATATTAATTGCCCCAAAATATGGAAGCCAGCTCAAATATTTAGCTTATCGGATTTGAGAATAAACTAATAAATGGAAATATAAAAATTCTTATGGGGTTAAAATAAGTAATTTGTCACGGGTTTTCTACTAATGTTCCCACTTTTGAATATAATTATATTATATAAAAGTAATACTAATTAGAGATGGGAATAATCTCTTCTAATAGATAATATTTATGTGTATGTGTACATGGTCAATTAGGAGTGCATGCATGCATGATATTAGCTGCTGGATGTTGAAATAAATACTCCTAACTTGAAACTTCAACATTTGAACAAACAAATTAATTACTCCTTCCATTCTATTTGGTTATTAAAGTCCAGTGATACGTATAACTGTTTATGAGTTACAAAATAGTAGTATCATTTTAAAGTGGATTTTTTTAATGGAACCGAAGGACTAGTAATTAAGGAGCTCAAATATAGGTGGAGAGAGATGTTTCTGAGCTCAAAACGTCCAAAGAGAGCAAATTTTAATGGAGATCGAAAGCAAGCTAGTTAATTAAAAGCTGGGGAAGTTGTACAGAAGAGTGGAAGGAATAATGAATCAGCCCAAATAAATAAATACTTGCTAGCAAATATTCACAACATGGTCAGCCCCCTGTATGTTATCACTGATTCTGAATCAACTCTATATTATACATACCACATTAGCATACGATACAGCAAAATAAGTTTTGGTATAGGAACCATTGTGGAGCGTACGGGCATGCATTAGGTTCTGTATGGTAATTAACAAGCGAAGTTCAATCTCAGTCTATAACATAACAGAGTTATCTAATCTTTAATACTAGAGATTAATAAGTATGATTATGTCCCGTGTATATAAATATATGTACTTCACAACTAAAAGATCATATCATAGGGTTCGGAGGCAAATAATATTGAAGAGATCAATTAGAGAAATGAATACCTGGGATGAGGGCTACACTTGACCATTTTCTTTCCATACTTTCTCCATTTAAACCCGTCATATAAGGTCTCCAGTCTTGTCTGCGTACGAATTACAACAATATGCCGCTCAACCTTACCACTCATGATCTGCTCATGATCATCCCTCATCTTCAATCTAATTAATTACATAAATACATATGCAAACATCAAATACAAAGTATTGAATGATTATTCTTTAATATTAATAATGAAAATGAAGTTCAGTACTAACTCTTGCTGGAGGTGATGATCACCATTGTCGAATGGCATTCGGATGCCATCAAAAGAAGCAGAAATGCCAGCGCCCGGCGCCATTTCTTGGGACGACCATACAAATGGTTCGGTAGTAGTACTGAAGAAGCTGGAATTCGAAGCTTCAAAAGTAGAATTCGCGGTAACTAGTGGCTGTTCAACTTCTTCCAACTCAAGATGGTGATGAAGTACTTGAACCCCTAAATGATGATTGAAGTAATAATCAGCAGGGTTATCAGGGCAAGGGAATGGCATGCGGATGCCATCAAAAGAAGCAGTAATGCCAGCGCCTGGCGCCATTTCTTGGGACGACCATACAAATGGTTCGGTAGTAGTACTGAAGAAGCTGGAATTCGAAGCTTCAAAAGTAGAATTCCCCGTAACTAGTGGCTGTTTAACTTCTTCCAACTCAAGATTGTGATGAAGTACTTGAACCCCTAAGTGATGATTGAAGTAATAATCAGCAGGGTTATCTGGGCAAGGGAATGGCATGCCGTCGATGCCGATGCCATCAAAAGAACCAGTAATGCCAGCGCCGGGCGCCATTTCTTGGGACGACGAGACAAATGGTTCTGTAGTAGTACTAAAGAAGATGGAATTTGAAGCTTCAAAAGTAGTAGAAGTCATAACTGGTGGCTGTTCAACTTCCAACTCAAGATTATGAGAAACTACCTGATGCCCTAAATGATAATTGAAGTGATAATCAGAAGGGTTATTAGGGCAAGGGAACGGCATGGTGCCATGATGATCTGGTAATTCTGATGGTGGGAGGAAATTGGAGTTCATGGTGATCGAGAAGACTTACAAGAGACTAATTGAGAAGACTTGGAATTTTATGTATCAAAAGTTTGTTTTGCCTTTTGAAACTTTGGTGATGACCATCTATATATACAATACTAGGGTTAGATATTCAGGTTCTTTTTATTGAAATAATAACTTCACTGGTCCTCGGATTTGGCTTTTATTGCCTTTTCGTCCTCCAATTTGAAATTACTTCTTTTTCAGTTTCCAAATTTTGGTTTTCCATCACTATATATGTAGTATGTCGCATATATTTTGACCGAAACCAAACAGTAATGACAAATACATGATGAACAAAGTCCCAAAAATATTGATATCTAAGTGAATGGTACAAGTTGTGACCAAGTTGTAGAAATTTTAGATATCCAACGTCCAAAGTTTGTTAACGTTGTGTTGGTTCTAGTCAAAATTTTGGCTATGGACTAATGAGGTTGAAAAATCTAAGTTTGGGAATAGAGAAAAAATGATAGTTTTAAGTTTGGGGACAAAAATACAATATAAAGAAAAATTTGGGGACCAACTAAGTTATTATGTCTTTTTATTAAAGTGATGTGGGTTCCCTAATCTGCAGCTTCCAAGCAAATATATGAGGGGTTTCCAAGCAGCGGACCATTTAGGCTTTGTTACTTTGTAACCGAAAATATAAACTTCTGTTTTGGAAACGGAAAAATTTTTGGAGGAAATTTCTTTTGGCAATTTGTGTATCAAAGAAAAGAAAAGACAATGTGTAATGATGGTGTTGTTTTTTTGAAATAGTGTGAGTGATATTTTAGAGAGAATTTTAAATTTTAAAATTTAAAATTTAAAATTAAGAAAAAATGAGAGTGTTTAATTAGAATGAATTTTTTTTTTTAAATAGAAAAAGTGATATTTTTTCTTGATTTGACAAAGCTATGATGTTCGCATGCATAATCGTACATCATCAATACGTCATTAATATAAATTTATAGTCAATAAAATTGCGTTTGGTGTGTAGAATGAAATTGGAGGAAATGATTTCGAAAATAGTATCATGTAAATATGAAATTCAATCCATTTCAAAAGAAAATTTTGTTTCTCTTTCAAGGGACGGTGGGAGGAATTATTTCTATCATTTTATGACATCTATTATACAATTCAAAGAATATTTAGGTTTTTCTTTAAAAATGGGTTCTTTAAATTCATATGCAAAAGAGGGACTCTCCTTGTCAAATCATCTGACCGTTTGAATATGATATTTCAACAACTAAAACCGATATAAGTGTTTTTAATTCTTTATGGGTTATATTTCGGCTCCGAAAGTCACTACATATGATGCTTATATATTTGTTTTGACATAATCATGATAAAATATAGGCTAAACTCGATACGGAATAAATCGAAGGCTAAATTCTATACCCAATACATCAATAGTTATGCTCACAATATCTTAGATAAATTTAATATGTAATAAATCAAAGATTAATTTCAATACGGGTGTTTTTCTAACACACACGCAATATTTTGCAGAATAAAATCGGTATGCAGTTTGACTGTCCCACCTATCAAATATGAGTTTTTATCTATATAAAATGCTTTCAAGTCTATTTTTATTTTTGTTCGCAAAACACACTTTAAAATTAATTATAGATTTTCATAGTTATTTTTCAGAGTTAATTAGTTAAACGTAAAATTCATTCACTTGCTCAAAAAAAAAAATTTAAAACATTTATTATCAATCACATAATTAACAACTATATTGCATGGCACATTACAAGGTATGGAGAGTGAGTATGAATTTTGGATTAAAAGGGATTTAGTATCACTGCTAATAATGACGGTTTATGGAGTGTAACTATTTGTGAAACTAATGACGTTTTAACAACAACAACAAAGAAAAACAAACCTTTTGTTCCTCTAAACTACTATTATTTTAACTTATCTAACTACGAGTCAACTAGTAGTATATACGTTTAGTTAAAGTGAGTATTAATTAAATTACAACTTCAAAACTCCTAATAATAATAAATTACAATAATTTTGGGCTTTTTTTGGTTATTTGAACGAATTGCTTAATATATTTGAAAAAGTCTTAAACATAATTTATTTTGTATCAGATTGAGTAGAAAAGTATCATAATCTTGAAAATGTATAATTTTTTGATGAGTTATAAAGTAAAATATTTAAAACAGGTAATTTGTTATTATTATTTTCACTCGTATCTTTACTTTTAAAAGTGAATTAATTGTGGGGCGCTTTACGATGGCCACCGAGTTTAGGAGATGCCTTGCTGGAGAGTGCTCGTCGAACCCTTTTTGATTTGTTTGAAATTCGGTCTTCTATGCATGTGCCAAACGTTTCTTTTCTAAAAGGGGTCATAATTTCACGCTGGGCATATCGGAAGCAGAAAGCATCGCGGCTGGTGGACTGGGTGTCACCTGCGCCAGGTTGCTATAAATTGAATGTCGATGGTTCCTTAAGAGGAAATCCGAGGCCAGCTGGTGCTGGCGCAGTCCTTCAGGATTCTTGGGGATAGTGGTTTTTGATGCAAGCGTTTACATTGGCTCGGAGATTATCAATTTTCTGGCTGAGGCCTGCGCTTTGTTATATGGATTAATGGCTTGTGGTCGGATTGTTTGGGGAAAGTTGATGTGGAAACGGACTCGATGATTTTGAAATATACAGGCCACAGTGGTGAGGGACCATAGCAGTACCCTATTCAAAATTCAGCAATTGAGGGACCAATTCTACAAGCTTTGGCATTTTTATCGAGAAGGTAACGCAGTAGCTGGCGCTTTAGCTCAGCAGGCAAGTACCTCGGCTTGCACAAATTTTTATGTCCACTCCACCCTTCCTAGGAAGGTCAGGGTTTGGTAGTTCTAAATGTTAGGAGTTTTCCCTACTTGAGGGGTTGAGTTTGTAGTTCTAGTTCGGTCTATGTCTATGCCACCCTCTCCTTCTTTTTTTCTAATGGACTAAGGGTCATCATACCCACCAGCCCTTCTGGGCTGTTTCGACCCCGAAAAAAAAGGAATTAATTGTGAATTACACATAATTATATTAATAATTGTATGTGATGTAAAAGAATAAAAATGAATCTTTTATTAAAATAAATAAAAGATAAATTAAAAATCAAAATGATTTAATGAAAAAGAGGAAATATAAATTTGCATACTGATTGATTATTCAGCTCTTATGCATAGGCTGAACTTTACAGAATATTCCTTTTATTACTATATTAGCAATATTCATGCAAGAAGTGAGTGTCAAATCATTGGAAAAATAATTATCATTATCATTATTTTATGAATATTAATTATGTATGGAGTGGAATACTAAAATCTATCATCTCCATTATGATTTTTAGTGCAGAAACTCGTATTCGATGCGTCAACTGTTCGACAATTCGAGTTTAACCTGTGACGAAAACTTACATGTCGAGTGTATTGTGTTTATGTTATGAAAATATGAATATTGAGTTTAGTCTTTGATGTGTCGCGTATTGAATTTAACGTCTAGTGTTTCGAGGTTATGAGTTTAACTACTGAAATGTTGCGTATCAAGTTGACTCCTTGATGTATCGCGTATTGAATTTAACATCTGTCATATTGAATTTAACCTCTAGTGTGTTGAAATATCACGTATCTAGTTTAACTTTTGACTTATTGTGTATGGAGTTAATTAATAGTTGTGTATCGAATTAAACCTCTGAAATATCACAATTATGAAGTTAATTCCACTGACGTATTGCATATCGAATTTTTTCTCCGATATATCCTGTATCGATGAAAACATGTACATTGAAAAATAAACTACTCTAATAGTAAAAAAATTGTTGAATCTATTTAATTAAGTGTTTAATAAAAACAATTTATTATTATTTAGTTGGTTCATCCAATAATTGAATTTAAACTCCGTCACTAGTACTCACACTGCCGCCGCCGCGTTGTGAATGGTGGATGACCTCCGTTTTCCAATTTCCATGGCTCCCACTCTTTGCTTTCTCCAGCCATGGAGTCATAGCAAATCAACAAGGCCACCTTATATACATATATATTATATATTATTCTTTCCCTGACTATCACCCACTGAAACAGCAATCGAACTCACTTTTTGTAGACTAATTCTTTTGTTTCGTTAGAAGAGTCCACTTTCAATTTTTTATTTCTCGTATCATTACTAATATAATCATGTTAATTTGGTCTCACTAGTACAGAAATGATCAAAGAAGGCGCCCCTTTGGAGGCGGGTGTACAAAAACCCGCCTCCAAATGGGCCGAAAAAGTAAGGATATAAATGGAACAAATGGTGTCAAATTAGTTATTTTAGATGTTGTACATTGATATTTATAATAAGTTGTATTTTTGCCAAGATGGACTCTTCTAGTGAAACAAAGAGAGTATATTTCTTTTTTTGAGTGCTATAGATTTTCTAGAAGTGCTCAGGTATTTTGTTTTTGCTAGAGACATGTGTCTGAATGTCCGACAGTGTGACGATGCACATAAAAATTTATTCTCTGATGTATAGAGTTTAGCGACTAATGCATTATAATTATATTAAAACACAAAAATTATGTTTTGCAAAGGAATTTTAAGACACAATTTCAATATAGTAAGGAAATTGTCATTAACGGACCAAAAAACAGTTTAGAAATTCATGTTTTAGAAACAGATTTTCGACCGGCCAAACAAGGTTTGAGATTTTAACCCTAGATTGAAATAGGCCATATTCTTTAGCATGTTTTTTGAAAATTTGTATTTTATACTAATATCTCATCATTTTCAATCAACTTTTTTAGTATTCAACAATATAATTTTATATTTCTAATACACTTTCACATTTAAATATTATTTTAAAATCAATTTTTGGAAAAAAAAATATTTTCAAAATTAATCCAAGACGAACATAGAAAAACATGTTTAGACGGTGAAAATTTAGTTTTGTCGTTATAAAATGTGTATTAATTAGACAATACATGTATCAAATTTGACATCTGATATATCACGATTAAGTTCTAAAAATATGCTTATCCTGTTTAACTCATGATGTGTTGTGTATTGAATTTAACATCTGATATATTAACTATAATTGTTGATATATCGTGATTATGAATTTAGATGCTAATGTATATTACGTATCGGTAGCCTATGACTTATTGTGGTTGTGAATTTAGTTATTTATGTATTATTGCATATAGAATCTGATTACTGAGCTTAGCCTACTATACATTGTGGTTATAAGTTTAGTTGTTGATATTTCACGTATAACATCTGATTATCGGGTTTATCTACTAATGTATCACAATTATCTAAATTGTAGTGAAAAACACACACATCAACCTGTCTCAACACACAAGATCCTCTCGTATCTATCATAGTATTGTCTATTTGTCAAAGATCGTAGGATCTTTATGATTTATAATAGCTTTAGCTTTAGCTTTATTGATTAGTAATTACTAACCCACTACCTACTGTGATCTTGTAACCCCAATTCACTCTGAATTTAGCATATTAAAATAATCTAATTCTTAGGTAGTGTAGCACTAATTGAAAAAGTACAATATTAGTTACAAAAAATACATAATACTTCATCTATTTTATTACAATAGTTTATTTTGAAATATATTTTTTGTTCTAATAAAAAAGTTTACTTTTAAATTTTTTTATTTTTTTTACCCTTATTATAATCTATACTTAATAAGTAAAGATATAAATGATATCAAATTAGCTAATTTAATTTTTATACCTTAACGTTTATAATAAATTGTACATTAGTCAAAGTGAACATTTCTATTGAATCTGTATCCATCGTCTTCCTCCCCCGTTCTCCTTTCTTTAGAGAATAGGGGAGTCCGAATTATTTTTTTTTTTTTCTCTTTTCTTTGTTTAGTGTTCTTGTTTTTTTGTTGTCTCCCTTGTGGAGTTTCTTTGTCTCCTGTTGTGGGATTTTGTTGTCTCCTTATATGGGAGGTTTCTTTGTTCTTGTCTTTGTTTTGTATGATCTCTTCCAGATATGTTATCCGTGATTAGATAAGTTCTCACAGTTATAGAAAATGGAGGAAAGTAATGACTAATCTGATGCCACTTTGATCAAAGAAGTGTACTTTCTACACTGTTTATTCTATATATCGCTTGGAGTTGGATATGTGCTTAAAACTCAAGATTTGAAAAGAATACTATGCAGTGGCGAATTTAGAAACTACGTTTTTAAAATTTTGGAGGGATTCAATATACATATAAACATTTTTTCTGACAGTTAAATACATTATAAAAAAAAATACACTAGTAATAAAGGTGCAACAGAGGATTGCAGTGATCCGAGGACCAGCCCACCCCCTAGCTCCGTTGTATTATCTTTTCAAGATTAATTTATTCTGTGATCAACAATGGAGTTTCCAGTTAGGATTAGGAATTCTTATTGTCCTAAATAACTTAGCTAGTTTGACGCGATGTATTTCATATATATTTTACTTTTTAAATATGAGTTAATTATAGATCATAATTATATATATTAGCATGGGTATAAGTAACAAATAATTTAAAAGTTGACTTTTCTATTAAAACAAATATTTTTGAAAATAAATTATTTTAACGGAAGGAATATAATTTATAATACACATGCTCGGTTTGTTTGCATTATTTTTATTTTTAAGGAAATTTTCACTTTTTTGAAAAATAAATAAAATCTCTATAACAGAACTCCCTCATATTTTTTTTTTTACTAAATTTGAATTTTAAAATTAAAATTCTTCTAAAATTGCTCACATTATTTATAAAATCACATAATCATTAACTGTCCTACACAATTTTTCTGAAATAATTTCCTCCAAAAATAATTTTCTATTTGAATTACAGTCAAAACATAGACGAAAACGAAAACGATTTTCACAAGATGTGAGACCATAGAAGGGTAAATTAAACATATTAATTGAAACTATTGCCTATTTTCCGGAATTCACACCAAAGTATAATCCAGAGCCGTCCATTTCCACCGACGAGCTCGCATTCTCCAAACTTTTTCTTTCCGGCTTTTTGTTTGACAAAAGAAAACTTTCCCCTTTTTTCCACGGGAGATGTGAAAAGAAAACTTTTTCAATTTTATTACCGGATTCGTTTCAGTCCAGCTTCACAAATGTACAACTTATTATGAATATAAATATACAACACTTAAAATAGCTAATAATTTGATACAATTTGTTCAACCAAATGCATAAAATTGGGGGCCTCCACGGTAGCTCATGCCAGACGCTTGCAGGGTCGGCCCTGTTTATATCCTTACGCTTTAAATATAGATTAATTGATAAATACACATGATTATATTAGTAACGGTAAGAGGTGTAAAAGAATTAAAAGGAGTACTATTCTTATTATAAGTAGTATTTAGAAAGAAAAAAAAAATTAAGGTAGGACATGGTTTCAAATCAAATTGAGAAAGAAACATACCTAGGATAAAGTTTCCATTCAGAGAAAGCAACATAAAGACGCGGTTGTTATTGTCCACCGAAATCCCCTACACAATGTGTACTCTTTGAATGAGAGGGACAAAATACTATATCATTACCCTCGTTCCAAGATATGAGTATCAAATTAGGTTCTTTTACACAAATGAATTTCGTTCAATTTCTATCAATAATTTTTGGATGATTTCTAACACTATTACCGAGTTCTCTACTTCTAAAACCAAAAAAAAAAAAAAAATGTGTAGTTAGAAAATTGGGTTCCGACATGGGTAAAGAAAGAATTCTTAAATTAGGTCTCCTTCTAGATCGATCGCCTTCATTTCCAATATTTGCACTCATTCTCTGGGTCAATCGCAACATCCACGAACACGCATATTCTAAATCTCTTTTCCATTAACAGATGATCTTGTGCATTTTGGTTTGGTCTTTGACGCTAACGTCCTGGAAATGAAATAATTAAGGTTAATTAAAGCAAAACAAACAGAATGTAATTGGTCTTCTGATTTTAAAAAATGACCGGTTTAAAGGATTGAATTCAACTCATTCACACCTGTTTTGACTTAATTATGTATAATCATCCATGTGGACCAAAAATATCTATTCTTAGCTATATATTAATTAATACTTGCTTCCCTTTCGTTATATTAAAAAAGTCTAATGGTACAACTGTTTATAAGTTATAAAACACAACTATTTAGTTTTTTTTTTTAAATGTATTTATGTATTTTTGTATCTTACAGGCATAGTCTTATTCTTTTCCCCCATATCCATTTTGTGTTTGGTAGGTGTTTATTAAAAACTTGAAGAAAAAAGATTTTAGAATAGTCACTTGTTTTAAGCTCTTGAGTTTCTTGCTATATATTTGCAGTTAATTGTAATGTGGATGGAAAATTATTAATTCTACTAATTACAGCCGCAATGGTTTTACTGTCATTCTTCCGTCATCATACTAGAACGAAACATTTCAAGTTCAAGAAAATACGAGCGTCACCAAAAATCTGGCTCTTCATATAAGGCCTAACTAGTAAATGACCCCGAGAACAACTATTTCTTTATGTTTGAACACCCAGTACTAGGCAAACTAGTAAGACAAGATAATTGTGTTCTACGATCAATATGTTGAAAATGATGAAAATTTTCTTCACTTTTAATCTTGGCAAAAAGTTTCTTAGCATTCTGTACTATCAAACATGAGGAGCAAAAATAAATTGGGGGAACGGGTTTGGTTTGTGAATTGGGTTTTAAGGATTTGAAGCAAAAAAGACAAAGCGAGTGAATAGAATTAGAATTGGAGGAGGGAGTCTAATTTGCGAATTGGGGATTTCAAAGTTGGCCCTTTACATTTTTTTTAAAAAAAAATTCCCCCTTAATTAGAACGACGTTGATTTACTTAAAAATTTATTGGAGGAGGAGGTCTAATTTGCGAATTGGGGATTTCAAAGTTGGCCCTTTACATTTTTAAAAAAAAAAAATTCCCCCTTAATTAGAACGACGTTGATTTACTTAAAATTTTTTTCCCCGGGAAAATAATATATAAAAAAGTATAGAAAAGAAGAAGAAGACTCCCTCTTCATCACATCAGCCATTGTGGCACAGCAAACTGTAGCTTTCAGCAGCGACAACGGCGGGGCGAAGCTAAGGGGTAGTAATACTACTACCCTTAGCTTTTGGTAGAAGGCAGAGCTCGGCACCGGACTGCCCTGCCCCAGTAGCCCCGATGATTTGGACCAAATCAATAACGATAATGGGCATATATTTCTTTACTTTAGTTTTTTTTTTTTTTTTTTTGCCCATCTTCTTTACAGGTTCATTCACCGGTTTTCCATTTTCAATTGTTCCTCCCATTTGGTTTTAGGTTGCTCTCAAAGTCATTCCACAATTTGGCCTAAGAAGGATGAAGGTAAATTTAGAAACGGTTCGAGAGCAAACTAAGGCTAGCTATTGCATGAATTGGAGTATGAAACAAAACATGAAAGGAACTCAAGAGCAACCTGTAACACCAAATTGGAGATGAATATAGGAAACTAATAATGTTTTCGAAATTTTGTAATAGATTGTAACAAATTGGAAAGACTATCATAGATTGTAATATAATTTTACAGTACTTTGTGTTCTATATGCACAACGAATTTGATATTAAAATCGAAATTCATCAAGTTAAATTGCATTTAAACTATTCGTATTTAGTTTACAATTTCTTTTTCTTTATTTTTAATAATATATGCTGCGTAAATTTTACTTTATTTTTATTTTTTGAACTTTACACCGGTTTTCGTTAATAACACTGTGTAAGTCTTTATACTAGTTCTGAAATAACCGGTGTTAAACATTCGAAATCTTTAATACCGCCTATCTCAGCATGTACTCTAAATATGCAAAACTAACCAATGTAAAAATTGAACCATCAAGATTTAAGTAACCCTTTATTCATCACAAACGATAAGTCACTTACTTGAAATTTTATACAAATAAAGAGAATCCATAGAATTCCAACTTCTCATCCACACACAAACTCAAGGCTTAATTTTTTATGGGATCAGGAAGCCGTGTAAATTTAACTTGCGCCAGATCCTAAACTAGAGTGGTGAGTTAGGCTACAAAGGGATTGTGATCTCTAGTACCAAAAATTTAAACTTGCGTTTAATTGACAAAAATTTATCTTTCATAATTTATAACTATAGGGATCAATTTGAATATAAAATAACAAAAAAAAAAGAGATTAAATGACATTTTTTCTAGAGAACGGATAAAGTATACATGTAATACTCTCTCATGAGCGACGGATAAAGTATAGATTGATTCATACAGAGTATAGGCTTGGGCATGCTTTCTAAGTTTGAACTTTTAACCAAAATTAAGTTAAGAGATATAAAGCATAATACATTACTCCACAAGAAATCAAAAAGGGTGTATGATAATCCAACTATAGAATTCAAAGAAACATAAGGAATAACACGTCAAACCTTCACCTTAAATATGCAGACACCAAAAGGGTGTATGATAATCCAACTATAGAATTCAAACCTAAATCTACGGGTGAGACTGAATAAAGAGAGAACCCTATCAGTGTCTGAAGGCAGAGCTAAGAAAAACATCGGAGGACCTGCTTCAGTAAGTTATTAGGCCTACAAATCAAGCTCACGCTCATCAAAAATTATTTTATACGTATATGCATAAATGAATTAATACCGAATGTTCCATAATATCTGTGAAAATGCATAAAGGGCTGAGTGTGATCAAGACTCAATTCAAATTTCAAACCTTATCCTTCTGGAAGTTAAATGATGTACTTATCCATAAAAGCACACTAATTATTAATCAACAACTCTCTGAACAACATCACCCAACCTAATAATTTTCTCATCAACCCAGTTAAGGCCAAGAATTTCGGCGTAATATTTTAGCACAATATTCAGGAATAATTTCAGTAAAGGACAAAACTATTAGGATTTCGAAGCCAGCTCCATTCTCATAAATGCATATGAATCTCTGCAACATGTATCAATACTTATAACAAAGTACAAATTACCATCCCTAGACATTTGCACAAAGAATCATGAGCATAGTAAATTCAAGACGCATTGCTTACGATCAAAAAATGTACATCCCAAAGGTTGGATTCAGTAAACAAAAAAATCAGAAAATTTTCAAACCCCTGATCCAATTATCTTACTAGATTATAACTAAAATAAAAATTGCAAGAAATAATTTCGGTTCCAATCCTGCTTCTGATGGCAGCATGGTTAATTTCGAGAGTACCTTAAACAATATCAGTAACTAATGCCTCTGTTTTCAAACAGTATAGTTGGCATGCAAGGGATAAATTTAACTTTCTGAACTTACCAAAACGAATACTGCACTTATCAAAATCTTTCATCCTTTAGATTAATTAACACTAACAGAAGTCAAGATTGCATCTTTCTTACCCCATCAATGATTTCGCTTTCTGTAGACTGTTATGCATCAAATAACAATTGGATGCAGAACCTGAAAAGAAAGTTAACAGTGCTTAGATCAGCAACAACCTCAAAATTCTGTGTTAAGATTGAACAAAAGCTAAATTATACTTATGAAACTCTATAGGCAATTCAGAACTAAGAGTCAATCATGCATCTATCTCTAGTAAATACAGCCCAAAGGCTCTCAACATATAGTAAGCAAAAAATAATAATAATTAATTGTAAAGGAAACCAGAAAACGGGAAAAAATTGTATCTTCACCTACGAAAATAAAACTATAGAAGGAAGATCAATGAGTCTTCTGGTTTCCTGCCATACACCCAAAAACCCACAAAAAACGAAGGACAGCAACGAAGGCGTTATGGGAAAGGATAAAAAAAGACGTATTTTTTAATAAAATTTTCAATGTGAATTACATTGAAGAAATTGAGGAGGAATTCACTCTCAGCCTGCAGAAGCATTTCCCGTTTAATCTCCCTTTCATGAGCAACTACCTCTCCTATTCCACCTCCTGGTTTCTCTTCATTGACCCGAGCAACACCTCAATTCAAATGGAGGGAAACAATAAGTCAAATATAATTACATTCACAAAGAAGCCCAAAACCACAGAAAGGAAAAGAAGAAGAAAAAGTTCGAACCTTGAGGTCATAAATAATGGATAAAACATGAAGATCTAGAACTCTTCTACAATTATTTAATATCTCCTCTATTTTTTCTGCTTTATTCCTGGCTCCCTACTATTAACAACTATGAAAACATTCATTCGCAATCCAAAAGTTCCACCGAGAAACATACTGCATTATGATAAAGTTTCCATTCAAAGAAAGCAACATAAACACGCGCTTTGTTACCTAAATCCACTACACTTATTACTTTTGTTGGAATATCAGAAGATATTATGCCATCATGCGTGACGTCAGAAACATTTTATAACAAAAAAATGTTGGGATAATAACTTTGTTGGTCCTTAAACTTGGTCTTATGTCATACTTTCATATCTAAACTTGAAATTGTACATTTTCCTTCAATTTTCAAACTTGGATTTTCCATCTCCATCAGTCCATTATCCAAATTCCGACCAAAATCAACCCAACACTGATAGACGCATGATGACACAACTGACATAATATTGAAATCTTATAGAATAATGAAGGTAGTGACAAAGTTGAAAGAAAAAAATGACAAAATTAATGTCCCAATTTTGGTTACTCTAGGAAATATGGACGATAGACTAAATGGAGATGAAAATTTTAAATTTGAATATTGAAGAGAAATAGTTGCAAGCCAGGAATGAAAATACGACATGAGGCCAAATTTGAGAACTGAAAAGAAAGAATTTTAAATTCGGGATGAAAATGCGACATGAGCCCAAATTGAAAGACCGACGAATTTATTATCTCAAAAAAGTTATACTACCTCGGTTTCAAAATATAAGTGTCAAATTACTAGGTTTTTTTACACAAATAAATAAAACGAATGAAATAATTATAACAATGTGTTTGTCTTGTTTAAATAACAAACATGTAGTGTTTCAAGATATCATAATTACATGTGTAGTATATACACGATACAATATAAAATGAATTATCTAAATTTCATCACTAGAAAATGATACACAGGAGATCTGAGTCATCGAACATATAACTTATTCACAATTTTAGTCTTCAGTCAATAATTGTTGAACAATTTCGACATGTACTAAATATATATCCTAAACTTTAAACCCTAAATTTTTTTTATAAAAAAACTAGAAAAGAAAGGTTCCGACATGGATAAAGAAAGAGTTCTTATAGAGTAGGATTTTCCGACAAAATATATCATTAATTAGTAAGCTTCTTACTAGATATCCTTAAGTTATAGGGTTGGCAATCTCTAACACAACGACACGAATTCGACACGATATAAGCGGTTTAGGGTTGAACCTTAGTGGGTTCGCAGGTTATATGAGTCTACCTGAATAATACGAATAATTAAATGCATAAAGTTAGGGTCGAGAAAGTCAACACGAACCCGACACGAGAAATTTATACTATAACACGAAAACAGGACAAGAACACGAAATATTCGCGTGTTAAATGGGTCGACACTAATAATTAAATGGGTAAATTTAGGGTTGAGAGATATCGACATAGGAACCCGCCAACCCAAACCCGAACACGACACAAATTGACACCCCTATTCAGTTCCAATATTTGCACTCATTCTCTTGGGGCAGTATCCTTGAATTTCGCCACATTCTCTGGGATAAAGCGCAAAATCCACGAACACGCATGTACGAGAACAGTGAATCTAAATTTCTTTCTGTTATAACAGAATCTTTTGTGCATTTTGATTTGGTCTTTGACGCTAACATCATGAAAATGAAATAATTAAGGTTAACTAAAGCAAAACAAACAGAACGTAAGAGAGGTTTTTGTGATTTATAAAACGACCATATTAATTAAGGATTGAATTCAACTCATTCACACCTCCCTCTCTTTTGACTTAATTATATATGATCATCGATGTGGACCAAGGAATCTATTCCCTTGCCTAGTTAGTTATATATTAATATTTATTTCGTTCCATTAAAAAAACTTAGTGATACAACTGTTTATGAATTTTAAGTTGACTGCACTCGTTACACGCATGGTCAGATTGTTAAACAGTCAACACAAATTTTTAGAAAACACTAAAAAACCTGAGTACTTCTAGACAATCTATAGCACTTAAAAATAAATAATATATATATATATATATTTATATATTAAAGATTCAGGATTAGAAAATACATAATATAATTATTATGAGACTTCCACAAGTTGATTATAAGTAAGTGAACAAACAGTCCAATTTGATAACTAGGAAAGGCACTCTTCAGAAGTGAGTTCGACTTCAATTATTACTTAAAAAAGTGAGTTCGAGTACTCCAACTCCATGGCTGGAGAAAGCCAATTGTTTTTAGAGTCTACTTTGGGAGTGTGTCCTCTTATAGCTGTGACGGAATTTAAATTGAAATGGGGCATGTTATTTGCAGGTACTATTTTACTAAACACAGGACACTTTTTAAAATTTTAAGTGGTGAAAAGACAAATATACCCTTGATAGTTTCTAACTTTATAAAAAAAAATTTACCCAACTTTTTTAACTCAGGGAAAATCGTCCAGACCATGCGATTTTCCCAGAGAAAATCGCCTGGCTTGGGCAAATTTATCTAGGAAAATCGCCCTTGCCAGGCGATTTTCTCAGGGAAAATCGCCTAGGCAAGGCGATTTTTTCTGGGAAAATCGCTTGGTCTGGGCGATTTTCCCAGATAAAATCTCCCAGGCCAGGCGATTTTCCCTAAAAAAATCGATTTTTTGAAAATTTAGTGGTCGTTCGCCGGAAAAACGATTTTCCAACGAATGATCAGGAAAACCTGAAAAAAACGCCGTCTTGTGGCGTTTTTTTTTAGGGAAAATCGCCACAGGACACCGATTTTCTTTGGACAGGCGATTTTCCAAGGCGATTTTCCCAGAGAAAATCGCCCAGTCCAGGCGATTTTCCTGGAGTTAAAAAAGTTGGATAATTTTTTTTATAAGTTAGAAACTATAAAGGGCAAAAATGTAAATTCACGTATAAAAATTTTAAAAGTGGCTTACGAATAGTAAAAGGTGCCTGCTGATAACAATTCCGATTGAAATAATATTGGATGAATCAACTAATATTGAACTTTATGATTAAACACTTTATTCAACAATTAATTTACGAAAAAAGTATATTAATTTACTTAAAATTTGTAACCTCCCCCCCCCCCCCCCCCCAAAACTTAGTCACAACGAACATTATTTTATGCGACAGACTACATTGGGATGGAAAATCAAAATATGGATATTGAAGAGAAATAATTTCAAATTCGAGAATAAAAGTGTAATATGACACCAAATTTGGGGACCAATGGAGTTATTATCTCAATTAAAAAAATACAACTTAATTTATAACCCTAGAATTGTACATATAGATGATGATCACCAAAGTTTCAAAAGGCAAAACACACTTTTGATACATAAAATTCCAAGTCTTCTCAATTAGGCTTCTCAATCACCATGAACTCCAATTTCCTCCCACCATCAGAATTACCAGATCATCATGGCACCATGCCGTTCCCTTGCCGTAATAACCCTGCTGATTATTACTTCAATTATCGTTTACGGCCTCAAGAACTTGCCAATCATCTTGAATTGGAACTTGAACAGCCACTGGTTATGGCGAATTCTACTTTTGAAGCTTCAAATTCCATCTTCTTTAGTACTACTACAGAACCATTTGTGTGGTCGTCCCAAGAAATGGCGCCCGGCGCTGGCATTACTGGTTCTTTTGATGGCATCGGCATGCCATTCCCTTGCCCAGGTAACCCTGCTGATTATTACTTCAATCATCACTTAGGGGTTCAAGTACTTCATCACCATCTTGAGTTGGAAGAAGTTGAACAGCCACTAGTTACGGGGAATCCTACTTTTGAAGCTTCGAATTCCAGCTTCTTCAGTACTACTACCGAACCATTCGTGTCGGCGTCTTCCCAAGAAATGGTGCCCGATGCTTGCTGTACTGCTGGTTCTTTTGATGGCATTCTCCGCATGCCATTCACTAATGGTCATCACCTGCAACAAGAGTTAGTGATTGATTATGCTTCATTTTGGTTATTAATATGCAAAAATAATCATTCAATATACTTTGTATTTGATGCTTGATTGTATGTATATTTGTAATTAATTAATTAGACTGAAGATGAGGGATGATCATGAGCAGATCATGAGTGGTAAGGTTGAACGGCATATTGTTGTAATTCGTACGCAAACACGACTGGAGACCTTATATGACGGGTTTAAATGGAGAAAGTATGGAAGGAAAATCATCAAGAGTAGCCCTCATCCCAGGTATATCATTCATTCACTTCAATATTATATGCCTTCAAACCCTATGATATGATCTTTATTTGTGATTTATATATTCAGAGGCGGAACCAAGGGGTGGGTGGTCTCCGGACCCTCCAACCCCTTATCCACCCTTATTAACACAATATATATATATATATATATATATATATATATATATTTTGAAAGGTTGGATTTGGGGTTATAATATTTGATACCATTTCCTTCAACTATTTCTATTTTCGTTGTTTTCAGTTCTGAAATTTGAGTCATTTTAATCATGTAGATTGAATTGTATCGTCATGTTTTATGTTTGTGTTAATTACGTAAAAAATTACCTTTTGTTTTGGTCTGAGTCGCCACTTGCATGCTTCTTTCTGCAAATTAAAGCCATTGTGATTGACTCTAGGTAGTTCAGCAGTACCCATATATAGCATCCATAAAACCAACCCCAGAAGTACTTCAAGATCCTTTCGCAGCCTCCCTGCACATAGATCAAATCCTCTGTACCGCCTACTCTATATCAAAGTACTTTGCCGGACCGGACATTGTGGTGTGTATATATATATATATATATATATATAGAGTTGGTTCAGAATAAGTGATAACAAACACTTGTGATCATGATGCTGCTCAGTGATAACAGTGTTTTTATATTTTGGCTGATTCATTATTCATTCCACTCTTCTGTAAAACTTCCTCAGCTTTTAATCAAGGTAGCTTTCTCTCCATTAAAACTTTCCACATTAATCACGTGATGTTTTGGACGGTTTTTTGCTGATTAATGTGTTAATCAAATCTTGAAGTTTCAAATTTGTTATGCAGCTAATATCATGCACGCATGCATGCAGACCGATTCACCATGTAATGTAATTGTATTTTTCCACACATATGCATAATACTGTCTCCGTCCTATCCTATTAGAAGAGACTACTCCGGTCTTTAATATAGTTATGTGTGAATTGTTGAATCCCAAATTAGAGCCGAGCTCAACTGATATCGCCTCTCTGCTGGTTCACCAGCTTTTGGGACTAACTTCGGAAGCTTAAGTAAGAATAGAATAGAAAAATAGATCGTAAGACTAATCCATAATTCAATACCTTTCAAATAGTCTAGGGACCGAGTATTTATAGGCAGGGGACGAAGAGATCACTTGAGAATATCTCCTTGGATGACGTATCTACCTCCTCATGGGGGATTCCATCCTGATCCTTTCATAACCGCCTCCTTGATTGGCGTGATAGGCCCACTAGAATACGACACGTGTTCCTCATTTACGGGCTCTTCTCACTACGTGGGGCCTTTGTCAAGGAGGCTTTATCTTGCGGCCCACGCTTACTCCTAGGTGTGCCAAAAGAAGTTGACCTCGGCAACTTTCCTATATCCAACATGAATCACAATTAATTTATTTTTAAAAAGTAAAAACATTAGTAGAAAACTGGTAACAAATGACATAATTTGGGCATTATACCTTATAACCCATTAAAAAAATATATATATTTCTGAAACTGTCATCTTCTAATAAAATGAGTAGATAACATATATTTTGGGACTGATTTCCCGTTATTTGTTTATTAATTACTGAAATCTCATAAGTTAAATATTTGAGCTGGCTTCCATATTTGGTGCAATTAATTAATATATATAAATTAATTTGGTGTTTATTTTGATTGGACCAACAGGCATTACTACAGATGCTCAACTAGAGAATGCCAAGTCAAGAAAATAGTTGAAAGAGACGTAGAAGATTCAAGCTTTTTGAGGACCACTTATGTAGGGAAACACAACCATGCATGAACTTTTTTTTTTTTTTTCTCATTACCAGGAAGGAAGCTTAATTATTAATTAGTCATCCTTTGCACTATTTTAACTAAGGTTGTCTAATCTATAATACGTAATCTTTGGACTGATTATATGAAGCCAGCTGGGAACACATTTTTTTTAAGTGATCAAGTATAAGATCGAATTTTTTTTTTTTTCTTTCTTTTTCTAAATACGGGACAAAGAAAATGATTATTGGATTTTGCAGCGGGTAAAGTTCGAACTCCTTGGTTCTTGACATTGAGATCGAGCGGATCTTTTGTCCATGAAATTCTGTCCAAACCGCTAAACCACGTCGTTTAACTTTGTTTTCATTCCTTTATCCTATGTTTCTTTATGTTCTTCTTTGGGCACAAACTCTTTTAACCAAAAACGTACACCATAGCAATATCTATTGTGTGCAGTTCGATCTCGCAAACATACAGAACTGATTTCACCAAAGTCTTTGACGACAAAGTTTAATTCACCATCTGGATAATCAAAATACATTTAAACCCAGAATTCATTTCGAAGCTTAATTTATTGAACTTTGTAAGGATTTCATTTTGGTCCAAACTTCTTGTTAATTTATCTGCTGGTTGCTTTAAAATGTTCCCAGCAGTTTCAGAAAGTTACTGCAGATGGTGAACGGGAAAATTACACAGATCTTAAAACGACCATGGATAAATAGTATTGTTGTGAAACTTAGATTTTTATCAAGATTTTATCATAAATTTTTAGCATTTATTGTTAAGGATTGGACCATAAGGATATATAAGTAGATTCAGTCCATTTTGATTTCTTTCAATTGGATTTGATTTCAACATGTTGGACGTGGAGTAGAATGCCCATTTGGTTGGATTAAATTTTCATTTTGGACTCTCATTGAAATTTTCAATTGATTCGTTACCCAAATTCACAATAAAAAAAAACGCCTATATTTTTTTTGTATACAGAATACAGTACTGTTGCATAGATTACTCTGTCTCACGAGAGACTAATTCATTGGATTAAGGACACAACTCAAGTTTGTGTGCATAATTTGGGATGTGAATTAGAAGAGAGAATGATTACCGGCCGATAGTAAATTGGGGATGTATTGCTGTAAATTAAGAGGAAAAAGTATATATATAAAGAGTCCCCAAGTCCGTCAATTGAATTATAGGTATGCTTATCACCTTCGGTTCCAAAATTTTCAATTCATTCTCTGGTCATTTTCCTCAAATTTTGGCACGTTTAAAAATTTGTCAAATAATTATTACTCCTTTGTACAATTACAAGAGTGTGCTTTGAAAAACATTTTTCGTTCTAATACAAAATATCACTTTCCAAACGTTTACTCCTCATAATCATACTAATATAATCATGTGTTGTACACAATTAGTCCATACGAAATAAATAAGAATATAAATAGAATAAATGCTATTGTATCTTGATACTCATAATAAGTTGTGTATTGATTAAAGTGAATTTTTCTAATGGAACAGGAGAGTATTAAAGTAAATTTATATAATTTCATATATACATTGTTTTGATTGATAAATTACTATTATGCCAATAGCATTACTCTTAAAAGCCTGATGACAATTACACTAGCACTAAAGTTTAAATGGCAGTTACAGAAGAATTAAAATTTGGTAATAGTTACACAAGTATTCCAACAAACATAAACAGTAAAATTACTCTATAAATAAATGCATGGGGGAACAAGGGTGTGAGGTTGACAAAACTATCAAAATAACCTTAACCCAACTGCACTCTTTGTTTCTTATTCCAATTCTCTAATTCACTCACAAATATCTTTCTCTTAAAAACTTTGAAAACACCCTTAACCCAACAACTCTTAAAAAGTAGCACTAATAAAATCAATAACTTAAAAGAAAGTGGAATGTGATATTTTAGAAGAATAGCAGTAATGGTTTAGAAAAGAAAGAGTGCTACTCTTACATAATAACACTGATACTTTTTAAGAGTGACACTAAAAAAAAAGGAAATGAAAAATAGAAACAAAAACTAAAAGTTCCGCTTTACAAGAATAGCAATGATATAGAAGAGTAAGGCTACTCCTAAAGAGTAACACTGCTACTTTTTAAGAATAGCACTAAGAAAAACAGAAAATAAAATTGAAAGTCCTACTTCAAAAGAGTAGTACTAATACTCTAAAAAAGTATACGTGTAACTCTTTAAGAAAATGAAATAATATTATAATAATAATAACAAAACAACTACGACTATTGTAAGTTAACCAATCTATGCGCAGCGGAATAAATATAGATTGAACATGCCAAGATCACTTTGCAATCATATGAATAATATAGTATACTAGATCAGATATTACCTCGAACGCAAATCCATCAGCAATATTCAGGGCATCCACGAACAATATGCATGAAGATGAAACTGATCACGAGCCGCACAATTGTCCAGCCTCTAACGGTATCCACACGAACAACCGTAATTAGGATCCTTCCAAATGATTGATCAGTCAGAGGATTGACAGCTAGATCACTGTATACAAGGTATTGTTGTTGTATCTCATTCCAATGACTAGAGCTTTATTTATAGATATCTTAATGGTACAAACCTATTACCAGTAGGAAACCTAATAGAATAGGAAACCTAACATAAATAAGAAACCCACTACTACAAAAAGGGCTTTTAATGGCGGTTTTTAACGGCGGTTCTTGGCATTTTTGAACCGCCATCTATCTGGCAGCCGTAGTAAGTTAGCGGACTTTCTACGGCGGTTAGAACCGCCGTAGAAAGTGTAGACTTCTACGGCGGTTCAACCATGAACCGCCGTAGAAAGTGACACACTTTCTACGGCTGTTCAACCTTGAACCGCCGTAGAAAACGGGATTTTCTACGGCGGTTCAAGGTTGAACCGCCATAGAAAGTGGACACTTTCTACGGCGGTGCAAGGTTGAACTGCCGTAGAAAGTCTACACTTTCTACGGTTGTTTAGTTCTAAACCGCCATAGAAAGTGGCCACTTTTCAGACCCAAACCGCGTTAAAAAGAGAAAATTAATCTAGTTTGAAGCAAAACCTGCTGCTAAAAGTTGAAATTTAATACAAATATCACCAATATACAAATTGAAATCGCTATTATATTACAGGGGCATATCCAAAAATATTTGTACAACTATAATATGAACAAGTTTAATTAGTATCCTTCAACTACGGCTAATGCTCCAAAATATAACTAGCGCATATTTTTCTCACTGCATCTATATCCACATTGCTTAATGGAGTGCGGTCGAGCTTGAAGTGCTGCAACAGAGTTTTTGAAATTAAAAAGTAACTGAGTAGCAAAATGAAATACAGTCAATTAAATAAGTTATGAGAAATCAAATACCTTTTCGAGTGCCAATGTGTCGAATTTCATTGCTATTTGGTACATGTAGTGCATTACATAGTACCCACACTCCCAGTTAGACGTTTACTTTTTATGCCAATGAATATTAATATATGAGTTAGAAGATCATACAATTAATTGTATACAACACAATGTTGAGTAAAAAAATTAATAAGAACCAATTTTACCTTAATTACTATCCACTCAGGTTGCATATGCACATTTCTGGGCAATCCTAAGAAAGCTTGATAATTAAACATCACCCTATAAAAATGAAAGCGGAACGAAAATAATTAGCAACATATGTATATATATATGATTGGCATTAGAAATTATATAGGCATTCTAACAGTAGTTAATATATATAACTCACTTGTCTATAAGCACCACCGCCTCCTCTTTCTGTGGGTTTTGTAAAGAATCAAGCCAGTAGACAACCTTTTCTATCGGTCTAATGGCTATAAGCATCCAATGTTCACTGCAAACGAAAAATTTAATGACGTCAGATCTTTAAATCAGTGTTTCCTAAATATTAGAGAAGCGCTTACAGTGTCACTTACCCCTGAAGATACGGCACCAGATAAATTTCTTTATTCCGATCCTTCAAGTTTCGCGCAATGTAGTGTACCCTATCTTCATATGTATTTCCCAGGGCTGTGACATGATCAGCTGAGAGAAACCCTATCCCCTTTCTCCCATTCCTTTCAACTAAATCATGTAAAGCTCTAAAGAATTTACATTATCATGCATCATTGGTTAGTCTAGGCACATGGAATGCATAATATATAATAATAATCAGAAATAGGTTATAAAATTAAGTGGAAACTCACTTGGTGAACAATTGCATCAAACAGTTTGAGACCTGGTTTTCTCTGGTCAATAATTCTACGACATCCTCTCGATCCATAGCAATAGGAAGCTCCACACCTATGACATCTCTTGTCATTTGAAACAAGAAGCCATTGAAGTCCGAATCTTTCTCCATTCGGAGCTGTAACTCTTGCAGTGGATCAGATGTCGATGAGGATGACATCTCAATCGGAACCGTCACCGAAGGAGAATTTATATCATCCATAGAATTCATCCGGCCTTTTTTCTTTTTCACACTTTTATCCACCTAACAACATTTGAAATAACATTAAATATACAAAACGGTATTAATTAATTCACAAATAAATGTAAGAATATACCTGTGGTACCAGATCCGGCCGAATAATTTCAATCAACTGTATAGGCCATTCCACGAAAAAGGATCGGGCCATTCCCATAGTTGCAGCCTCTTCCTCAGGAAATGGTAGCGGGGCAAAGTCATCATATGAAATTTTAATTGTAACCCTCGCGCAACCTTTCCTAACCTCGCGGCCGTGGTGCTTTCTTTGCTTATAAACATTTCCCTTGGCCACAAGCTTACGCCGCTTTTGTGTATCCTCAGAGATGAACAGGTGACATTCACACCCGTCCTGATATAATAGGCAAGCGAATGAACATTAATCAACTATTAAGTCTAACTTAACAAAGCAAGTGTAATCATGAAACCAAAGTCAAACGTCTTTAATTAGAAGTGACAATATGAAAGAAATTATACATGAGACATTAAAAAATTAAATAAAAACCAAAATATAAATGTAAGATTTCATTATTGTAAAATAAAAATAAAAGAAAGATGTTTAATATATTAAAAAAATTGATAGTTTTTTAATTGCAGTATTATATTTTTAAAAGGAACATATAAACTTCATTTTAAAAAAAATATAAAGTGTTTGAATACTTGAATACATATGCAAAAAAATAAATAATAAAAAGAATTTAAAAGAAAAATAGAAAAATAAAAGTCTACCCAAGAAGAATAGCAGTGATACTCTATAGAAAAATGAAAGACATAAATGTATTTTAAGTACCTTGTATTCGCCTAAAGAACCCCCATCTTCCAAGTTTGTTGCACTAGGGCTAGTCTGAACCTCAGAGGCTTTGACCGGGTCCGTAGATGAAACAGGTATCATCTCCAACTCAGGCAAACTTGTAGGGATAAGAGGAGAAAAATCTTGCCTACGAGTTTCTTTAGGGTGTAGCGTCGGACCCACAAGGGAAACAGAGCTACCATGAACCTCAAACATCTCTGGGCCCATTCCGGAGGTCTCTGGGTGCAAGCTCTGACCTTTGGCACTATTGATGACAGTGTCTCTTAATGTATCATAGTCAGTCCCCATCTTACCACATATAAACCCAACCATCATCTTCAGATGTGTTTGACATTCATCGAGCTGGGCAGTGGTTTTCTGAAGCTGTCGCTTAGTTAAATCTAGTTCATCTTTAAGCGACGGCCTTGTTTTCAGGAAAACCTCTGTGATACGTGCCCTGGTAGAATGGCCGCGATAACGACCGGGGTGATCGGTCTTTCCCGTTGCAATGACAAGAATGTCATTCCTACCCTCTGCAACTTTCTCCCCTTGGGACTCGGGAACATAGATTTTCCTAAACATTTTGCCAAAAATATGAAATGTAAATAGATCAATTATATATAGTTTTAAATATATGCGTAGCTTAAAGAACTGAAACATAAGAAAATGTACGGTGCAAAACTTACAATTTCCATCCCAACACGACCAGCCTCTGGCGTGAAGTATTCCCCTTTTTTGTTTGTGTGAGCCTGTCTCCAAAGTAGATGACGGCCTGGCCCTACATAAGAATCTTCCCCTTCTTCTTCGGACTGACCGTCCTCTGAAGGCTTCTTCCCAGATGCAATCACCGCCTCTTCATGCAACTGCTTCTTCAGCAGTCGGTAGCCACCGCGAGATAAATTATGGTAGAAAGCATTTAAAGTGGCATTCTTTTGCGCTTTTCCACGAATTGCCTAGAGAAAAATATAATGAAAAATTATTATCCATAAACTGAGCAATTTCAAATATCCAAAAAGAAGAAGGAAATTCAATTTCAAAAATATACCTGCCATTCTTCTGTCTCGCGGCTAGCCTTGAACTTAATCCATGTCTCCCTAGGGAGATATTTATATTCCAAGCATGGGTCCTCACCCTTCAAGTCACCATGTACATATCTCCCTAAAAAGGATTTCCAATCTTTCCACCGTTTACCGGCATAAGAAATCCACTTTGTTTCGAGTTCTTCAGTTGACTCAAAAACAAATAATGCCTACAGTAAAAATTAGAAGTAAAAATTTAGGTAAATTTGGGTTCATTTGTATGAAAGAAGAAACAAACAATGCATTATAATTAAAGAAAATACCCGTATTTCCATCCACACTCTCTTCTTGATCTCGTCGGGAACTTTGGGCCATGAAGCATATTCCATAATGTCCACTTTGCTCCGGGCCGTGAATGCTACGAATGTAATCCACTTTGTATGATACTTTTTAGGCTCGAGCTCGGAATCAAAAGAAATGTTAAGAGTTTTCCCCTTCATACGCATTTCCAATAGATCGTTGCAATTTGTAGGCCCTCTACCTCTTCTAGATCTAGTAGAAGAACCATCTCCATTGCCATTTCCCTCATCACTATGCTCCTCATTGCGTTTTCTTTTTCGGGCCATTGAAAGTACCTTAAACTTCATGTACATAGAAAGAGAATTCAATATAACATATATGCAATTAAAGAAAAGCTTTAATGTCAAATACAAGAATGCTTGTAATGTGAAAAAAAAATGCAATGTACATTCGCAAAATTTACTCCTAAAAATACACAATTACCATTATCCAAATTAAACCAAAGGAGGCCCAAAAAAGTGGACTTATAAAGGGTACCATTGATAAAGTACTTCACATTTCACAACCAACAACTAATGAGAACAATCATTAATTTCTAATAAAGGAAAAAGCCAAAATTTAGTGAGGAATGTAAAAGATTCAAGGAGGAGTACTTCACTCCTAAAAAATACTCTCCTTCCCTAAAGCAATAGAAATACTTTGTGATTTCGCAATAAAGAAGCTTTACATTGATGCAAAGATAGCCTCACTTTCAATATATTAGTTGCATTCATGACATTAAACCAAGGGAGGAACACACCTTCAACTCAACCACAAAGCATTACCCTCCTTTCCACTAAAGAAGAAACACTACATCGCAAAAGGTAAAACATTTAAGGAGAAGTGATATTTCAAACTCTACATTCATGAAAAAAAATCCCCTTCATCAAGGAGAACCCTCACAAAGCATATTTCACGCTTTTGAAACAAAGATAAGGGAAAGCGAAGAGGAGATAGTGATATTTGCAATACACAAGTCCCATTATCCAAATTAAACCTAAGGAAGCCCAAAAAAGTGGACTTATAAAGGGTACCATTGATAAAGTACTTCACATTTCACAACCAACAACTAATGAGAACAATCATTAATTTCTACTAAAGGAAAAAAACCAAAATTTAGTGAGGAAGGTAAAAGCTTCAAGGAGGAGTACTTCACTCCTAAAAAATACTCTTCTTCCCTAAAGGTACTTAGTGCTTGTGCAATAAAAAATGCTTCACATTCATGCAAAGATATCTTTACTTTCAACATATAAGGGGCTTTGAAGACATTGAAACAAGGGATCCCCAAAGAAAGAACCCTATAAAGATTAAATTTCACATAGTGGAATCAACAACAAAGCATTTTCCTCATTATCACTAAAGGAGGAACACTAAATCGAATAAGAACCGAAATCAAACACCAATGTTCTAAAATTAATCAAGCAAAACCGAAATCAACATTTGAGTTCCTCATATTCATACACTAAACCCGAATTGAAAGGGTACCTAAATGAAATCCCAATCAAAACCCTAGGTTCTCAACTTATGTTCACGAAATTCAACAACCAAACCAATGCAACCAACAATCAATAAATCCAAAAGCATTCCAATCATTCATCACAAGGATTAAAACCGACATCAACATTATATCAACCAAAAAAACCCTAGTGCAATGGGAAGCATTTACAAAATGTAAGGTAACATTGCAAAAGTTTTAAAATGGAAGCATAGAAGGTGGATAACCTTTTGTGTGCACTCCTACAACCAAGCCCGAACTATTGGAGGGGGGAAATGGAGAAATGTTGGTCCAGCCGTGAGCTGCGATGGTCCAGCCACAAGATCGTTGGTTGCTGCAGCCGACGGGAAGAGCGGGAAAATGGCGCGAGCTCGCCCGTTGCGCCGGCGACGGGAGAAAACTTGAAGAGGCCGAACAGCCGCTAGGGAAGGATCGGGAAACAGGGGAGAAGCAGGGGAAAAAAGGGGAGAAGAAGGGGAAGAGAATGAGGGAAAATGAAAGGAAAAATTCTAAGTTCAAATTTGATTTGAACTTGAACCGGCTCGTTGGTTCAACGGCGGTTCAACCGCGAACCGCCGTTGAACCAACTTTCTACTGCGGTTCACTCGTGAACCGCAGTAGATTCTTGGTTCAACGGCGGTTCGCAGTTGAACCGCCATTGAATGGTCTCGTTTTTCTCGGTTTAGAATAGGGGGAAAAATTGGAGCCAATCCCACGCGGGCATATTTTAATATTAAATTTTTTTTCCATTTTCAAAAAACTAACCCCACAATTTTGTAAATATAATATTACATACCCAGATTGTGTATATTTATTAATTATGTACACAATCTCGACTTTTATGAACCATTTAATAATTAAATTTTAAATTTTCCATTGAACCATATATTTGCATTTAAATTTCCCGTACTATTACACAATAATTATAGGTCAAATATAAAAATTAATAAATTGCGTAAATTTACATGTAAGAGTCGATAAAATAATAAGCTTCATTCTTCCCTAAAATTTCTACTCTTTCGACTTGGGCGAATGGGATAAAATAATCAAATCCACAAATGCATTAGGTACGCATAGTAATATAAAAATTAATATTGGTTAAATGGCCAAAAAAAAAATTCGATACTTACTGGATTTCATTACCTTACATACATATATATATATATATAAACATCTTCCTATTTTCTCCTTTCCCCTCTTGTACCATTTGCATTTAAATTTCCCGGGTTATTACACAATAATTATAGGTCAAAGATAAAAATTAATAAATTTCGTAAATTTACATGTAAGAGTCGATAAAGTAATAAGCTTCATTATCTTCTCTAAAATTTCTACTTTTTCGACTTGGGCGAACGGGATAAAATAATAATCAAATCCATAAAAGCATTAGGTACGTATAGTAATATAAAAATTAATATTGGTTAAGTGGCCGAAAAAAAAATTAAATACTTACTGGATTTTATTACCTTACATATATATATATATAAACATATATATATATATATATAAACATCTTCCTCTTTTCTCCTTTCCCCTCTTGCACATCATCCAACTCTCTCCTCTCTGCTCTTGATCTCTTGTTTCCACTACATATATAAAATGTTTTCATTCGAAGAAGTGAAGACTAGAAGACAACTTTTATAATTAAGTCTTATATATATATATATATAAATATATATTTGCAATTACGATAATAATAATCAAATATGTATAGTGAAAAACATTAAATTTAGTATATATGCTGCAAAATATAATGTATTTCATTTACTTGCACCGGTTGATCATGATTAAATTGCATATAAAATATTGCAGGAGAATGTTGGGAAAAGCAGGGGAACTGTGGGGAAATTAGATAGTATACCAAAATCGTAAACCCTGAAACCTAAACCCTAAACCCTAAACCCTAGGCCAACAAATTTGAATTTAGACTGTAGCTTTATTCTACGGCGGTTCAAAAATTAACCGCCGTATCAACCACTTTTCTACGGCGGTTCAACCGAGAACCGCCGTTGAAAATACTTTCTACGGCTTTTCTCGGTTGAACCGCCGTAGAAAAGTAGTTTTTGGAGCCAATTCCCGCGCTACGCATGAATTTTCAATTTTTATATCATTTTCTAAATCCTAAACCCTAAACCCTACTCCCAGTAAGTTTTTTTTCCCATTTTCATAAATTAACCCCAAAACTTTGTGAATATAATATTACATACACAATTTACATTGTGTTTATTAATTACAGAAGCTCGCCTATTATGAAACATTTAATAAGTACATTTCAATTTTTAGGTATAAGTTAAAATTAGTAAATTTCGTAAAATTACATGTAAGCTATGATAAAGTAATAAGGTTCATTATCAAACCTAAATTTTCCGCATTCTCGACTTGGGCGAACGGAAGAAAATAGTTTCAAATCGATAAATGCATTACGTACGTAGTATAATAAAAATTAATGCTTAAGGACCCAATTAATAAAAAAAGAAATACTTACTTGATTTCATGACCTTATATATATATATATAAATATATTTGGACTTACGGCCGATAACAGTAATCAATTATGTAGTGTGAAATACATTAAATTGAGTGTGAATCAAAATATAATGTATTTTATTTACTTGCACCGGGTGATCGTTATGAAATTGCATATCCAATATTACAGGGGAATGCAGGGGAGAAGCAGGGGAAATGTTTAGGGACTATGCTTCATAAAATGAAATAAAAATAGAAATTTATGCGCGTGCGGGAATTGGATGCAATTTCCACTTTTCTACGGCGGTTCAATGAAGAACCGCCATAGAAAGATCACTTTCTACGGCGGTTCAACTATGAACCGCCGTAGAAAGTATTTTCTACGACAGTTCAATGAAGAACCGCGGTAGAAAGTATTTTCTATGGCGGTGGTTTTAGAACCGCCGTAGAAAAGTGGGAACAAATGCAGCCAATTAATTCCCGCCCGCCTATAAATTTCTATTTTTATTTCATGTTATGAAGCATAGACCTACATTTCTAGTTTTTTCATGTTCATATAAAATATATTTTGAATAGTAATATAAAATAATAAAGCATTATTAATCAATAAACGAATAATTAATTCATTTAGCGGTCAATACCCAACCTCGCAAAATGAATATCTTTTTTCCGAGGCATAGACAAGTAATTTATGAATAGTTAAATATAAAATCAAAACAAAAATCATTGTATAGCTTCCCCTATAAATTTTACCAAAAGTACTACTCCTTGAAAAAAAAAAATAATACATGAGACATTTATTCATAAATGAAAAACAAGGAAATCAATTTGCCAGAAAATTTGACAAAGTCTCCCCTATAAATGTAACATACTCCCTGTCAAGGATATGCACATACTTAAATACTTCACTAAAATTCCAACTATTTCAAATAATACGGAATTCAGTTTCAAATCAAATTCAGACAAAATCTCCCCTGCTTGTTTTTGACCAAAACACAAGTGCATAATAACATCAACACAGAAACTTCACACAATTTCCAACAATAACATAGTCATTTATAAATAGTGCGCTATATGAAGTCCCTGGAAATGTTGTCCCTTGATTGCGCGGCTTCATCCGAGTTGTGACCTGTTTCAATCAGATAGTACGAAGGATAAAAATAAATGTTGTTATAAATTTATGTCCACCTCGTTTCATTAAAATCAAAGAAACATATACAAATACACACACACAACATACACACCCACAGAAAAAAAAATTAATAAAAACAAATAATATACCTGAAAATGATTCTTAACTTATTCTCTTTCTCTTATGGGACACTTGCTTCTCGAACCATAATCCTTCGTTGTGGTCATCACGAAGTATATATTTATCAAGTTCCCTATCTTCCTCATCTGCTCTCGATTCAGGTAACCCACTAGAGAAAGGGCCAGCCTCATAAAGCCCTTCTTCTGTATCAATCCCTTCCACTCCGTGATGTTGTTTACCATGAAGAACAACAGACCAATGTTTGTCGCAAGGATCGGTGATGTAAAAAACTTGTTTCGCCTGCGATGCAAGAATAAATGGTTCCCCCTTGAAACCCGCCCGATTAAGGTTACCAAGGTAAAACCCAATGGATCATCAGTTCGAACCCCACTATTGTTATCAACCCATTTGCAGCGAAATACAACTACTTTGAAACAAACATAGTCAAGCTCCCAAATATCTTCGATCACCCCGTAATAAGCCATGTTTGCATACAATGGATTTTTATCCTTCCTGCTAGAAACATGTAAAGCCTCTGAAATTAATGTAACACCACTGTTTTGTGCCGTACTCTTCTCATCTTCTCTCTTAGTAGCAAATGAATATCCATTTATGTCATAGCATGAAAATGCTCGTACCGCAGGGCTGGGCCTAAACGCCATCCATTTCAATGTCTCCGAAACGTCTTTGCCCATGACAGCATTACCAAACCAACAGACAAATGTCCGAATATGTTCATTGAGCACACGTTGATCCGTCCAAGCAGGATAAGACGTTCTTATTGCACGGATATGGTCTGTCACATAGGGCGCAACTTCTTCAGAATTGCGCAATATGTAGAGATGCGCCTTCATCAATTCAACATTAGACGGCAAAAATATTTTTCCTCCCCTTGTGCCCATACCTGTAATCCTCCCATCGTGCCGATTCTTAGATATTCCAATGGATGCGGTATCGGTCAAGTACTCAGTGCAAAACTCAATTACCTCCTCAGCTATATAACCTTCAACAATACTAGCATCAGGACGATAACGATTCTTAACATACCCCTTAAATACTTTCATATATCGCTCGAATGGGTACATCCATCGCAAATGAACAGGCCCGCATATTTTTATCTCTCTAACCAAATGAATCACCAAATGCACCATAATATCAAAGAAGGAGGGTGGAAAATACATTTCTAATTGACAAAGGACAACAGTTATTTCATCTTGTAACTGATCAAGTCTTTCGCGGGCGATAACCTTGCTACATATAGCATTGAAGAAGAAACAAAGTCTTGTTATACTGGACTTAACATGCTTGGGCAATATCGAGCGAATAGCTACAGGCAACAATTGTTGCATTAAGGCATGGCAATCATGCGACTTCAAACCAACCAGTTTTAAATCTTTCAAGGAAACAAGTCTGCTTACATTTGAAGAATATCCGGATGGAACTTTGATGCTACGCAAACTTGAACACAGTTGTTTTTTCTCTTTTCTGGACAAAGTGTGACAGGCAGGGGGTAGATATGTGCGTTGTCCTAGAGCTACCGGTGCTAAATTTGCTCTTATGTTCATATCAACCATATCAAGTCTCGCGTTATAACCATCCTTAGTTTTACCAGGGATGTTCAAAAGCGTACCTAACAGGCTTTCACAAATATTTTTCTCAATATACATAACGTCGAGACAATGTCTGACATTCAAGTTCTCCCAGTGTGAAAGTTCAAAAAATATGGATTTTTTCTTCCAACAACCTGTATCATTATTGCTGGACTCTGAAGTTTTACCAAACTCCATATTAATGTCCGTCACACGAGCTTTCACCTCTGGCCCGCTCAAGGATTCTGGAGCTTTTCTGAACTCTTGAAATCCATTGAATGCTCTTTTCATACGGCGATACGGATGAGTCTCGGGAAGAAATCTGCGATGCCCAAGGTATACTGTCTTTCTCCCATGTGCAAGCTGACAAAAATCTGTACTCTGCTCACATATTGGACATGTATTATGCCCTTTAACAGAGTACCCAGACAAGTTTCCATAAGCAGAAAAATCATTAATGGTACAGAACAACATGGCACGTAATGTGAACATTTCTTCACGGTATGCATCAAACACAGGTGCGCCTTCATCCTATAACTTTTTCAAGTCGTCAATAAGAGGAGCAAGATACACATCGATGTCATTTCCTGGTTAACGTGGGCCTGAAATCATTAGAGACATAAGTATGTACTTACGCTTCATACACAAGTAAGACGGCAAATTGTAAATAACCAACATCACCGGCCATGAGCTATGTGTGCTACTCAGACTGCCAAACGGGTTCATTCCATCAGTACACAAACCAAGCCTCAAATTTCTGGCTTCTCCCCCAAAAGAAGGATACATTGAGTCAATTTTTTTCCACTGATCTGAGTCTGATGTATGCATTATCACCTTATCATCATCACTGGGAATACACCGATCTGAATGCCATGTCATTAGTTTTGCATCTTTTGCATTAGCGAACAACCGTTTAAATCTCGGTATTATAGGAAGATACCACAGAACCTTAGCCGGAGACCCCTTCTTTTGTGCATCAGAACTGTCTTCAACCTCATCACACAGCTGCTTGTTTTTGTATCGTGAAGTTTTACACTTAGGACAAAGCAATAAATCCTTATACTCATTCATGTAGAGGACGCAATCGTTTGGGCAAGCGTGGATCTTCTTATACTCCATACCCATTGGACACAATATTTTTTTCGCCTCGTAAATTCGATCTAGAAGTTCATTATCTTCTGGGAGCATATCTTTCAATACCCTCAATAAGGCTGTAAAACTAGTATCTGACCACCCATTTGCCGCTTTCAAATTAAACAACTTCAAAACACTAGACAAGCGTGTATATTTAGTGCAACCCTTGTATAGAGGCTTCTCATTGTCACCCAAAATGGAAGCAAGAACTTCCGGTTTATCAGCAAAATCCTCGGCCACATCCTCAATCATATTGTCATCTAATCGATCTCTAGTAATCGCATCATCTCCTTTTGCATGAGATTTTCTTTGCTCAGGTAAACCATCAATACTTTCACCATGCCAAATCCACAGTTTATAAGAAGGATCAAATCCGTTCCGATATAAATGGAATCTTATTGTATTTGAGTTATCAAACTGCACACCATTTTTACAAGCTTTACACGGACAATGGACGTACTTTGTATTCTTATAAGCGAATTCAATGAAATTCTCAACTTCTTTCGCATAAGAATCGGAGGTCCGATCACCATACAACAAGATATTTCGATCCATGTGTAATAACACCTTGAAATAATTAAAAACACCAAATAATAATTCAACAAACAATGTACAAAGTATCAAGTTGCATGCTTGTCTTAGCACATGTCATACTAATGTTACTCATATAATCAAAACTACTATAATACCTCAATAAAAAAAATAATGCATAAACAGCACATGTGCAATAGACATAATCAAATGGAGAAGAACCCATAAGTTTTTCATTTATGCATTTCGTCAAACACATGAAATGCATAAAAAAATAATACACACTCTAAGTAGTGCTAATTATATGAACATCCTCCATTAAAAATCAAACACTATAAATCAAATCACATCACCAAGAAACTACATAGTATCACTAAATAGGGTTCCACAATACTAAGGTTCACCATATACATGGAATATATGCAACTTTAATTTTCAGCCTTCTACCATAAATAAAAATAAATTCTATAAGATGACATATCTAAAGTACAAGCATAAGCAATTACTGAGAAATTTTAGAAGTTTCTAACCTTAAGGTGGTAAATTTTAGCTCCAAATGACGATTCTTTACATCAAACGTGCAAAACCGTAGTTGAAATTTGGAGAAGAACACTTTCGGCCGCGATATGGCTACACGTTGTTATTTAGGGTTAAATACGTCAATACAACGGCGATTATAATTAAACCGCCGTAGAAAGGACCTTCTACGGCGGTTAATTGTTAAACCGCCGTAGAAAGGGACTTTCTACGGCGGTTGGGACGAACCGCCGTAGAAAGGAGGCTTTCTACGGCTGTTGGAAGGCAACCACCGTAGAAAGTATGGACTTTCTACGTAACCGCCGTAGAAAGTCCATACTTTCTACGGCGGTTGCCTTCCAATAGCCGTAGAAAGCCTCCTTTCTACGGCGGTTCGTCCTAACCGCCGTAGAAAGTCCCTTTCTACGGCGGTTTATTTTAAAACAGCCATAGAAAGTCCCGTTCTATGGCTGTTCATTTTTAGACCGCCGTAGAAAGTCCGCATTTCTTTTATAACTGCGGTTTCTATTTTTCGCCGTTAATCCGTAGCCGTTAAAGCTCTATTTTGTAGTAGTGACCATTATTAGATATTTATTAATAAGTCCTTATAGTTAATTTATCCAATAAATTAACTCATAATATATCATTTTAACCCAATCAGTTATTCTTATGTGTGTGACCCTTTAGGTTTCTACACACGTTGGCAATAAATATAAATTATAATTCCATAATTTAATTGGCTTTAGGACATAAAACCAACAAACTCCCACTTGACCTAAAGACAATAGGCCATGTGATTTTGGAATTAATGTACTTATATTTATAGATTAAGATTGGCCTCTAGCGAGGCATCATGACCACCCAAGTATTAGGAAAAAGTCATGTGATCGACTTTACCTTTCTATGAACGGATTCCGTGTAATTTATATCCTTTCACCATACCATATCCCAATTAGTTCAAAAGCAAGGGTCTGTGCCAACTCTTAATGAACTAATTGTTTCTTTGCTTGTTCCCAAAATATAACTCATTGAAGTCGAATTTAGAACTATTCTAAAATTACTTCTAGTTTGCGCAAACATTTTAAGTTATACTTCAACAAGTGGCCATAACTGGATATACTCTTCCTACTATTGGAAGTGGTGAATTCTTTATTGACCATAAACTTCCATCTATGTTTCTTACTATACTCAACTCTTAAAGCACACATAACCAACTAAGGTTAAGGACCAAAAGAGTGAAAGTATATAATCTACACTCTGGATACACTTATGATCTCAAGTCGAAGGATTCATTTGCACTACCATTATGTAGAGATTTATTTCATTGGCACTTAAATAGATCACCTCATGAAAATCTCTAGACGGGTCAATCCAATGAACTTGTTCTCTTAACAAGCATCCACATATTAGCTTTTGTGTCCCACACAATAGTCAATGAGATCAACTATTTCCTCATTTAGAAAGAAAACATAAAATGTGCTAGTCTATCCGTATTAACAATGTCCCATCTTATTAACACTATGACTAGAGATTATTTAAGAACAATAAATAAGTAGAGAAAGAATCTCGTTATCATAACCCTTATGATTTCTTTCATACAAATATTATTCTAGGGACTTTATCATATATCTAATGTAATAAAACAAATAAGATAAATGATAAATAATTTCATATCATCAAATTTTGCATAAATTTGAAAATATAAACATAGTGTAAGGATAAGATCAATTAGTTTTTATCCATCCCACTAACTCTCCCACTTGGACTAAGACCAATTTATAGTAATTGTTTTAGGTCCACTGATAAACAAATTTATCTTGAGAGAATATCAACTCTGTCATTGATCAACATCAATTGACAATGCCTAATACATAATTGGATCATTGATGAGACTTCAATTTCCATTTTCAAAATAGAAATTCTTATGCAAGTTCAATAAAGAACTAGATCCAAACAGTTTCCAAAACTCTTTAATGTATTATGGCATATGATGTAGAATAGTCATAGTGTTTGGCGTGAAAGTATTCCAACATTTAACAGTATTATAAATAGTATGTATGCAAATTCTTTCTATCTTTTCAAGATAAAATTGCATAAAGTTTGATTAAGTTTGTTTGGCCTATGATAAAAAGAATAATTTTATAGTATTTCCAAAATATTTATAAGATTCTTAACTATCATCATCAAGTGACTCTCGCTTGAACCTGCTCAATTTATTCGCAACAATTAGAGCATAACATAGTTGACTACATACGATAATATACCAATATAATCCAACCATTATGTATGGAAACAATTGTATATTACCTAGCGACATGCTACACTTAGCATCCTGCGTATGTACATCGAGCAATATTTACAATCTATGTTACTAGATTTTGACTTCCAAAGTCTATATTGCTTCCATAATTCAAAAATTTTTCTTGAACTATCATACCAATAAATACTACTTTAAAGCATAGTTGTCAAATCGCGATACGTATCGTGTATCGAAAACCAAATTTATGATACGCGTATCGTATCGTGTATTGTATCGTAAGATACGTTTATATATAATAATATAATATAAAATTTATATATTATTAAAATAATATAATGTAAATTTTATATATTATTAAAATAAATTAAAACTATATATTTTTTTCATTATATATTATGGATTACATATAAGAATAAATATTTACTTTAAAATAAACTTTCATAAGTTTATAAAAATGAATTTTTATGTGAAAATCATAAAAACTATAAGTTAAACTTGAACTTAAATAGTATTATTTGAATCATATCATAAATTTACAATACAGTCCACAATCTTTTTTAAATTAAATTTAAAAAAATATTATATTATTAAATTAAATAATTAATATTCTCATCAAAATAAATATACTAGTGATATTATTATTTTAAATCACTAAACAAATATAAAGATGATTAGTATGGTATCTCTATTTCGAAAATGTATTTGGGATGAAAATATGCTTTAGAAATGAATTTTAAAATTTTTAAAGTGTATTAAAAACATAAAATGTGTATTTAAGATGTAAAAAATGTATTAAAAATGATGAAAATTGTTACAAATTTTTTAATATATTTTACAAAAATAAAGCGAAACAAAAACCAATACTACCAAATAGGAAAAATGTGAGATAATAATTATAAACAAATTTTAAATAAAAATAACATTTTTATAATAATTGAAATAATATCTTATATTTAATATAGAGTAAAAGTTACTTTTATAAGTGAAAAAATTTAAATTAGACATTTAAAATTGAATTTTAGACATATTTAACGTATCGCACGATACGCGATACGTATCGTATCGCACACAATTGCACGATTCACTACCACTTACGATACGCATGTGCGATACGTATCGAAAATTACCTTTCATGATACGTATCGTACAATACGTATCGCGTATCGTACGATACTAACTATGCTTTAAAGGTATTCCTTCTCCGTATACAATGTGTCCAACACAATGTAATGGAAAATACTTATTCTCCCACTAATTGATTTGTATGCATAAGATTCGTAATCATTTTGATAAAATCAAATGCTTTGAATTTTACTCAAAATATTAGAATCCATATAAAATTTCTTTTATATTTTATACCTTATTACGGTCATTGGATATAAAATTGAATTATAATATATAATTCATTACGCCGAATGCAATTTTATATATTTTGATCATAACATGAGACCACTTGATTCACCTTTTGTGTGAAAGTTTAGGTCTACCATACCATCATGTTATTAAACATATTGTTCCATAAGTTGATTTTACAAATTTGCGGTTATGAATAATTCATTTGTATATTATTTCTCCACTAACCTTTCTAGAATAAATGATTTACACTAGAAAGATAATTTGCCATAATAAAGCTTGGGCCCCTGAAATAATATCTGTAACCAAATCAAATTTGGATACTCCCACAAATAGGTAACTGATTAGATTTAGTCATAATACAATCTACTAGTAATTAACTATTTCATGTGAATGTGTTAACTCAAATATTTTTTAAAATTTGATTAACTGTTAACCTTTTTCATATATGGTGTCAACTTGTCGACTGGAATATGGTATAACAAGTAGGAGATAAGTATAACGGCATAAATGGATTGATTAAAAATTGCATAACTTACAACTGATCAAATATATCAAATATATTATATCTTAATTTATACAACACCAGATATATATACATATCAAGTGTTTATCAATTATAAGAAAATCACATTTTATTTAGATAACACCATCCTTGAATAAAGTATATACTATTGCAATGTCATTGCAAAAATACTTTTATCAAACTTTTCAAAATTCATTTTTGAACAAATCAAAATTCCAAAACACTTAGATAAGTGTAAACCTGAGACAAAATGAATTGAGAAAATCACATTTAGTAAAATTACCATAAAACTACATACATAGAATGTATTAGTTAAGATAATTTACAATGTTTCTACCTTTTACCAAAAAGGGTAATTTGGTCGATTTGACTAGTGCATGAAATTTACATATCACAATTGATTCCAAACCAAAGTCTCAAATTATAATGATATAATTTGAATAAATGTAAATATAGTCACACGACCAAATAAACTGTGTTATCTAAATTTGACTTTTCTAGGATTAATAAAATCATTGAATTTAAGGAACAGTTTAAAACTGGACTCTGCCAATATAAAATTACTTATATATGAGTCAATCCATCCTTACATGATAAACATAATGTAGGGTTATTTTAGTCCAACTAAAACATTCAATGATTTTTAAATCCAAATGAAATACAATAATTCTCATAGTCAATATTGCAATACCTGCTTTATTTATTAGCTATAATTATTTATTTCATATTAATTTATCAGTCTACTTATTTTAGACCATATATATGCCAAATATATATTTAACTTGATATCATATATATCATAGGTCTAAACTTCAAATAGAGAGATAAATATCCATTTCATTTGTACTACAAAAGAAATTCAACAATTTCTTTGATTCCAAGTATAAATTTTTGCACTCATTTTTCAATCACTTTGGCTTATTTGAATCAATGATTGCTCACATCCTTTTGAAGGACTGAACTATCATATCTTATTCTTTGTCTCATAAGAATAATGATTTACTGCATATTCAAATAAAATTTGAGCATTTGCCCAGCTAAGATTGCAAATTAAATTTCAAATCTCACTATGTATCACTTAAGATACTTAATTAAGCAAGAAAATTTAACCATTTGCCTATGTCAATAATTTAGAATTAAAAGTTTTCCTGATATAAATCTTATATCATTCCAAACTTAATGCTTACCATAAACATTCCAATTGTCTAGACATCATCTTAACCATAAAATCAAAATAGCCAAATAACTTTAGATTGAGAGACATTCCCAAAATTTATGCCAACCGATAATCAAGAAAATTTAGGCCATCTACTTAGTAAATTCTAAAAGAATACTCATATAATTCCACAACATAAATATTAAATAAATAAATCAGAATATTTTATTTATGCATTTAACAAAACCAAAGTATCAAAGATATGGATAATGAATAAATTTTGATTTTGCTCCCACTATTTTGTTCAAATCAATAACCCTTAAATATTGATTCGAGAATTATCTCATAATTCTTAGTGGGCTAGGATCCCCGTTAATTATTTTGACCTTGATAAATACCAACAAATCAAAATAATGTCATAAGGTAAATAATTCTTCTATCAATTGCAACTATTGCAAGTCCCAGATCATTAGGTTACCAGTCCTTGGTATACACAATATATGTGTCACCTAATCCTTACCTCAAAATATATAACCTTGATAAAAACTAACAAATTATATATTTTGTTAACTCAGACTCATTATCTATAACAAATAACTCATTAATGATTGAACAACCTTGGAAAAATCCAACAAGTTATTCGCATGAAAACAGTTATTTCGCTATACTAATGGAAGGCATAATGACATAATATATGCTAACTGAAAATATAAAATATGAATATTCTCAAAATTTTATATTTCAATAATTAAATCCATTTCACGGAGATCACATCTCAAAAGCCAAAAAATATATTATCAATAGAACAACCTTGATAAAAATCAACAAGTTAATTCCAACAATAATATCATAATTTGCTACGTTAATGGGACAACAACTTAAGGGATTTTGTTTTAAACAATTACAAAATTGTATCAATTATACGCAACATATAAATAATTGACAAATTTGGCATACCATATGCAATCATATAACTCATTAAATGAACAAATTATCACATCAAATATTTAATTAAATGTTGCATCTAAACATGTAATTAAATTAAGCATATTTAATATCTAATCATGGATCTATGTGTATACTTATTTCTAATCGAATTTGAAATAACATTATTCTTGAATTATTTTGAGAAGTCATTAGGGGTTTTTCTTCAATTAAATCTAAATAAAGTAGGTCGAGAGTTAAAATTAAAATTTCCAAAATTTAAATTAAACTCTCATGGTCTAAGACTCATTTCTCCCACTTTTTTTTTATTTAATCAAAAACCATTTTGGAATTTAATTTAGAACCTTTTCCATAAGATTAATCCAATTAAATTATGGAACTTTTCTAAAAACAACTCTCAAAATTTTAAATCCAATTTAAAATTTACAAGTTTCCAAAATACATTAAATACCTCAATCCAATTGATAATTGACAAATTCACAAGATTTTCAATCAAAATTACAATTTTTTAACAAACTTAAATGTGAGTAATTTTGAGCTGAACACTTATGAAACTAAAAGACATTTAAAATTATTAATTTCCAAAATTAATAAATTTCTAAATTCCAATCCAATTGAAATTTATTAAAATGTCCTTCAAATTAAAATTCACCCGTAATTTAAATTTGAAATACTTTGAAATCTACTAAATCTAATTTAGAAAATTTAAACATTATAAAACAATCAAATTAATCACTAGTTATATCTTAATCCAATTAAAATATAACACTTAATTTAATTTATTTTATAATTAAAATATTTTGTAAAATAATTTTAGAACAAGAAAATCAGATTTAAATATTTAAAAGACAGCCCAATAATTAAATCTTGTCAAATAATATTTGAAAACAAAATTTTGAGCTCAGCCCAAGATTTAAAATAGGCCAAAATTTTATTTATCAAAACTGATCTGATTTTTAGAACCCAGCCCAGAGGGAAAAACAAAAGAACAGGCCCACAATTTTAATCAGCCCAGCACTTTATAAATATATGCCCAGATTTAAATTTTAAAGGCCCACTCTTAATTAAATTGAATTGGACTGAACGGCCCAGTTTGATTCTGGGTTGGGCAACCCATCCTCGATTGGGCTTGGGGAAACCCTGGCCTGTTTGTGCTGGAAACGGGAAGGAAACCTTCCCATTTCCGCCGCACACCTGCAACCCGAAGCGGTTGCAATGGCTTCTTCTCCAGCGACGCTTTCGCACTGCCAACGCCCACGAAAAACCGCGACCAGAATGGAATTGGTCGCACCGGCTTTGCCAATAAGAAAAGTAAATACGGAGTAGAATCAGACCAGCGGTGACGTCATCGATGTCGTCACCTCGTCTTCTTCCTCTCTTCGCCGCCCAGCACCCTTAACCCAACAACTCTTAAAAAGTAGCACTAATAAAATCAATAACTTAAAAGAAAGTGGAATGTGATATTTTAGAAGAATAACAGTAATTTTAGAAAAGAAAGAGTGCTACTCATACATAATAACATTGATACTTTTTAAGAGTGACACTAAAAAAAAGGGAAACGAAAAATAGAAACAAAAACTAAAAGTTCCGCTTTACAAGAATAGCAATGATATAGAAGAGTAAGGGCTACTCCTAAAAAGTAACACTGCTACTTTTTAAGAATAGCACTAAGAAAAACAAAAAATAAAATTGAAAGTCCTACTTCAAAAGAGTAGTACTGATACTCTAAAAAAGTATACGTGTAACTCTTAAAGAAAATGAAATAATATTATAATAATAATAATAACAAAACAACTACGACTATTGTAAGTTAATCAATCTATGCGCAGCGGAATAAATATAGATTGAACATGCCAAGATCACTTTGCAATTATATGAATAATATAGTATACTAGATCAGATATTACCTCGAACGCAAATCCATCAGCAATATTCAGGGCATCCACGAACGATATGCATGAAGATGAAACTGATCACGAGCCGCACAATTGTTCGGTCTCTAACGGTATTCACACGAACAACCGTAATTGGGATCCTTCCAAATGATTGATATGTCAGAGGATTGACAGCTAGATCACAGTATACAAGGTATTGTTGTTGTATCTCATTCCAATAATTAGGGCTTTATTTATAGATATCTTAATGGTACAAACCTATTATCAGTAGGAAACCTAATAGAATAGGAAACCTAACATAAATAGGAAACCATTATTAGATATTTATTAATAAGTTTTTATAGTTAATTTATCTAATAAATTAACTCATAATATATCATTTTAACCCACTCAGTTATTCTTATGTGTGTGACCCTTTAGATTCCTACCCACGTTGGCAATAAATATAAATTATAATTCCATAATTTAATTGGCTTTAGGACATAAAACCAACAACTATTCCTTCAAGTGTAGCATGATAATTCGTCAACAACAAAGTGATACGCGAGTTCTCTTCATGTAGTATGAGTTAGGTCTAAATGCTAATTTGTCAACGATAAAGTGATACGCGGGTGCTATTCATGGAGTATGAGTTAACTTTAACTGCTACTTCGTTAACAACAAAATAATACACGAGTTCTCTTGTCTTTATGAAGTATGAGTTAGTTCTAACTGCTACTTCATCAATATCAAAGTAACATGCGGGTTTGCGAAAAGAAAAAAAAACAACAAACAAACAAACAAACAAAAAGGCGCGTGTGTATGTCGCGCCGTTTCATGTGTAAATTCCGTTGTATATGTAAATCCGTTTTATATGAATTTTTGAATAGAATTAAAATTCTTCTTAGAATAGAAGGAATATATTAAGTTATTGTGAGTTGCTAGAGTAAGTAAGTAAGTAATAATAATAATAATAAGTCGACTCAGGTGATCTAAATTATTTAATAGATCCTTGAAGAGGTATATATACATACCATGGACGATGAGTGAAAGGTGGTATTACTATTAGTGGAAATATTGTTTTCTTAGCCAACTTGTTTTCACACTACTTTTTTAAATTAATTAATGTGAGGAATGACTAATTAATAAGTCTTTTTTTTAATTAAGTGAGTACATGTGACTTCAAAAGAGGACCGGTGACCTTGATTATATATTAATTAAGTTGACCCCATTATCTTTATACTTTGACTCAAAATCTTATTTTTGTCCTTAAATTTAAAAGTCACTCGCAATAGTTTTATAATTTTGATCAAACACTCTGAATGATCCAACTTGTACTATTTGACGAACCAGATGTTTCAAGTTTAGTTTTTGAATTATCACAGCCATTCTGAAAATTACGTATCGAGTTTTGTTTATCATGTAACATAACTTATAATCTGTCGTGATTATATTAAAATACAAGTATTAAAATAACACGCATATATATCAAATTTAAACCAATGAACTATCGCGTATTTGATTGTACAAGATCTCATACACCCACATTTTAAAATTCTACCTGATAATGTCTTTTGAAGATATTGATAATTTTGTTTTCGTATATTTGTTTGTATAAAAAACTATTTTTCTTTTTTAAACTTATTTATTTTTCTTTCAAAGAATTCTTAATTGAAAGCAAAATGTTCTTGCTCATCATCATCGATGGGTTTGATTGGGATGAAATATGAAGCTCTCACCAATTATAAAAGTTTTATTTTAGAAACTATTATTATTCGGTCCCAAAAGCGGAACCAAGTGAGGGTTGATGTGGGTGTATTCATTGTTGTTTGGCTTAGCAATTTTGCGACTGGAACTATATTAGTGATTCTTCTTGCTGGTGTTTTTGGGAATGGACGGATTTAGGGGGCTTGGTCCCCGGACCCCTCCAACCCCCTCTTCCACCCTTATTAGTATTGTATTTTTTAATGGGAAAAAGATTTATACATGTATTTTATTCTAAAAAAAATTTGTTTGTATGTTGGACCCCTCAAATACTTTGCTATGGTTTCGTAACTGTTTCCGGGTGCGTGGGCCAGTATTTTAGTAATAATTAATCTAGGGGTTAGTGTAGGGAAGGATTTAACCGGTTAGTTAATTTAGGTTTAAATATCTTGAATTGTAGGAGCATAAATTTAAACAATTGGTTGAAGGGAATAATGATAAATTCGTGGTTTTAAGACCAAAACATTGTCAGAATGAATGAATTTAATTTTTAATTTACTCAATAGAGTATAACTATAATGAAATTGTGATTAATTATTTTTTTATAATATTCCAATAGAAGAGTTCACTTTAAAATTATTTACTCCTTCTACCATTACTAATATAATTATGTGTGATTCACAATTACCCCATACTTAATACGTAAAGATATTAATGGAATAAAAGATGTCAAATTAGCTATTTTAGGTATTGTATATTGAGCAAAATGGACCCTTCTAATTAAACAGAGGAAGTATATGATTTACATGAATGTATATATATATATATATATATATTTCAAGTATTTATATATATATTTTTTTATTAACATATCTCAAGTATATTAATGTAGACTATAGATATATTCATTAAACATAAACGAGATTGAAGCCGTGGCTCCTTAAAAAACAGTTGTCTTACCTTCGTTGCATAAATTTGAACAATACTAATAACTGATAAAAAGTTGTTAACTAATAATGTAATTGTTTATATTTTATATATATATATATTATTAGTTTTATAACTATGAATTTTAATTTTAGATATTAAATTTTTTATTTCTCACAAAAAGATTATAAGTTATAAGTCTCCGCAATAAAAAAATTTTCCTAGTTCCGCCACTGTTCGATCCCATATAAAAAGTTTTGTTTCAAAAAATAATTTCAATAAAATAATTGAACTTTTATTTTTTTAAATTGTATTCCCTTAATAATATATTGATGTGTGTTCTATAATTAACGTTTACTTAAAGATATAAATAGAAAATATGATGTCAAACGAATTATTTTAGGTATTGTACCTTATATTCCAAAATAAATTTTACATTTTTCAAACTATACTCTTTTGGGGACCAACAAGTGATTTACTGTAAATAATAAAATTTTTCCACCCGAAACTTAAATTAATTAGAACAAAGACGAATATGAAATATTTCCTTTTTGATTATGTTAACGTGCCATTTGGACAGTTACTTTTAAAAAGATTTATAAAAGTGTTTTTAAGAACATTTTATAAAACATGTTTTTAAAGTAATATGTGTTCCGACATATATTCTATAAAAACAAATTTATAGTTACAAATAGTTTAAAAAGTGTTTAGACTAGTATTTTATAGAAACAATTTTAAGTTATGTTTAATGCGCGCAGGTAATTATATCAAAATTATGTTTACGGTACATAATCATTTTTTTCCTTTTGGGTGGGGCGGGTGGGTGTGGGCAGGGAGTGGGGGCGAGGGGCTGGGGGGGCAGGGCAGGTCAAAGGTTGGTAGGGATGGATGGTAGCTACACTTTGGAAAGAGTGCGAAAAAAACTATAGAGACAAGATTTTTTAAATTGATAATAATTTTATAAACTTTATAAGACATGTTACATTTGTTTGTCAAAAACTTACTTGATGTACAGTTTTTTCGAGAAATATTTTTTTTCAAAAATTTTATTGGTTTTTTTTGTCCAAACTCAATTTTTTTAATTTTTATATATTTATAAAACACTAAATTTTTTTTTTTGAAATACTTGTCCAAACACAACCTAAATGAAATATTCACTAATACAAGTAATTATATTATTTTTCTTTTCCATTAGAAATTTAGAATAGTCAACTTTATAATATTATTTTCAATATTACAAAGTGAACGTTTGTAAGAGAACAGAGGGAGTAATAATTTATTTATTAAAATATTTAAAAATATAATGAAAATATGAATAGCCTTTTAAAATATTTGGGATTAATTTATTATTTATTTTGGAAGAAAAAGAAGTACGTTAGAAAAGAAAAAAGAAATAAATATTGTGCTCCAAGGAATTTTGTTTTTTCAAAATACGGAAAATCATAGTTTGTAAAATCGTGATCCATTATGATCTTATGATTTCGAAATACAAAATCGATGTTAACCGTGATTCAATCCAATCCAATCCAATCCAAATTTTGTGTACTAAAATGTTTTAAATAGAAGTAACTTTTACAATTTTCTAGAAATTTTACACATACATTAGAAGATCTTACGACCCTATGATTTAATTTCATCGATCTCAATCTTGCATCAAATCGATCACGCTTAAAATCATGATTTGCAAAACTAGAGTACAATTCCTGTATCATTTATCATGTTGATCACATGAAAAAGAAAAGAAAGAAATCGATGAAACATAAACTTTCAAGAAATTTTTATCAGTTCCTTTAGAAAATAAAATAAAATGGTTTCTCTAAGTAAAGGTTATGAGGATAATTCCAAAAAAAAAAAAAAAAAAGAGGTTATGAGGAGTGGCTGAGTCACACATAAGAGACGTGGACCAATCCTCTTGTCACACCTCATCTATATATCCTTAATATTGTTGTATTTAGTTAAAGTCTTGCCCCCACCTAGAAATGAGCAGAATATCTCAATGCATTTATAATAGGTTGTCATTTATGTGACCTTTCTAATTATGTCAAGAGTTGGGGAGTTGGAATATTACATTCTCTCCTCAAACTACTGTATTTTACTGTATTCACTATATATCTTTACTCAACAATTTTCTTTATCTTTTACTTTATTGAAACTACTATATCTCTGTACACAATAAGACACGAGTTTATTTGGTATATCCGTTAAATCGCGTAGGATTATGCAGCCAATACATTAAGGGGGAAAGAGTGATCTTTTGGGAGAATTAAAACATATGTACATGTATGTTGGGCCCATGAATGAAAATAAAAATAAGAATTATGGACTCATGATTGATTGGTTGTACTATTTTCAATGATACATCCGATGCAACGCACGGTAATTTGGATAGAAGATCTGAACTCGGACTTTACCCACTACAAAATCCAATAATTCATGTCTTAAAAAAAAGAAGAAAAGAATTGGTCTAATACTGGAACACTAAAAAGCCGTGTTCCCAGCTGGCTTCATATATATAATCAGTTCGAAGATTACGTATTAGCTAGAGTACAAATTGATTGCATTAGAGATTATACAACCTTACTTAAAATAGTGAAAATATTAATTAGTTAATTAATTAAGCTTCCTTCCTGGTAATGATACCAGGTCGGCGGATACATGAGAAAAAGGCTTAATTTGATGCATGATTGTGTTTCCCTACATAAGTGGTCCTTAAAATACTATAATCTTCAGCATCTCTTTCCACAATTTTCTTGACTTGGCATCCTTTAGTTGAGCATCTGTAGTAATGCCTGTTTGGTCCAATAAATAAACGTCAAATTAATATATATTAATTGCCCCAAAATATGGAAGTCAGCTCAAATATTTAGCTTATCGGATTTGAGAATAAACTAATAAATGGAAATATAAAAATTCTTATGGGGTTAAAATAAGTAACTTGTCACGGGGTTTCTACTAATGTTCCCACTTTTGAATGTAATTATATTAGATAAAAGTAATACTAATTAGAGATGGGAATAATCTCTTCTAATAGAGAATATTTATGTATATGTGTACATGGTCAATTAGGAGTGCATGCATGCATGATATTAGCTGCTGGATGTTGAAATCCTCCTAACTTGAAACTTCAACATTTGAACAAACAAATTAATTACTCCTTCCATTCTATTTGGTTATGAAAGTCTAGTGATATGTACAACTGTTTATGAGTTACAAAATAATAGTATCATTTTAAAGTGGACTTTTTTAATGGAACCGAAGGAGTAGTAATTAAGGAGCTCAAATATAGGTGGAGAGAGAGATGTTTCTGAGCTCAAAACGTCCAAAGAGAGCAAATTTTAATGGAGATCGAAAGCAAGCTAGTTAATTAAAAGCTGGGGAAGTTGTACAGAAGAGTGGAAGGAATAATGAATCAGCCCAAATATATATGTACTTGCTAGCAAATATTCACCACACGGTCAGCCCACTGTATGTTATCACTTACTTATTCTGAATCAACTCTATATTATACATAGCACATTAGCATACGATACAGCAAAATAAGTTTTGGTATAGGAACCATTGTGGAGCGTACGGGCATGCATTAGGTTCTGTATGAGTGTATGGTAATTAACAAGCGAAGTTCAATCTCAGTCTATAACATAACAGAGTTATCTAATCTTTAATACTAGAGATTAATAATTATGATTATGTCCCGTGTATATAAATATATGTACTTCACAACTAAAAGATCATATCATAGGGTTTGGAGGCAAATAATATTGAAGAGATCAATTAGAGAAATGAATACCTGGGATGAGGGCTACACTTGACCATTTTCTTTCCATACTTTCTCCATTTAAACCCGTCATATAAGGTCTCCAGTCTTGTCTGCGTACGAATTACAACAATATGCCGCTCAACCTTACCACTCATGATCTGCTCATGATCATCCCTCATCTTCAATCTAATTAATTACATAAATACATATGCAAACATCAATTACAAAGTATTGAATGATTATTCTTTAATATTAATAATGAAAATGAAGTTCAGTACTAACTCTTGCTGCAGGTGATGATCACCATTGTCGAATGGAATTCGGATGCCATCAAAAGAAGCAGAAATGCCAGCGCCGGGCGCCATTTCTTGGGACGACCATATAAATGGTTCGGTAGTAGTACTGAAGAAGCTGAAATTCGAAGCTTCAAAAGTAGAATTCGCGGTAACTAGTGGCTGTTCAACTTCTTCCAACTCAAGATGGTGATGAAGTACTTGAACCCCTAAATGATGATTGAAGTAATAATCAGCAGGGTTATCAGGGCAAGGGAATGGCATGCGGATGCCATCAATAGAAGCAGTAATGCCAGCGCCTGGCGCCATTTCTTGGGACGACCATACAAATGGTTCGGTAGTAGTACTGAAGAAGCTGGAATTCGAAGCTTCAAAAGTAGAATTCCCCGTAACTAGTGGCTGTTCAACTTCTTCCAACTCAAGATGGTGATGAAGTACTTGAACCCCTAAGTGATGATTGAAGTAATAATCAGCAGGGTTATCTGGGCAAGGGAATGGCATGCCGTCGATGCCGATGCCATCAAAAGAACCAGTAATGCCAGCGCCGGGCGCCATTTCTTGGGACGACGAGACAAATGGTTCTGTAGTAGTACTAAAGAAGATGGAATTTGAAGCTTCAAAAGTAGTAGAAGTCATAACTGGTGGCTGTTCAACTTCCAACTCAAGATTATGAGAAACTACCTGATGCCCTAAATGATAATTGAAGTGATAATCAGAAGGGTTATTAGGGCAAGGGAACGGCATGGTGCCATGATGATCTGGTAATTCTGATGGTGGGAGGAAATTGGAGTTCATGGTGATCGAGAAGACTTACAAGAGACTAATTGAGAAGACTTGGAATTTTATGTATCAAAAGTTTGTTTTGCCTTTTGAAACTTTGGTGATGACCATCTATATATACAATACTAGGGTTAGATATTCAGGTTCTTTTTATTGAAATAATAACTTCACTGGTCCTCGGATTTGGCTTTATATTGCCTTTTCGTCCTCCAATTTGAAATTACTTCTTTTTCAGTTTCCAAATTTTGGTTTTCCATCCCTATATATGTAGTATGTCGCATAAATTTTGACCGAAACCAAACATGTAATGACAAATACATGATGAACAAAGTCCCAAAAATATTGATATCTAAGTGAATGATACAAGTTGTGACCAAGTTGTAGGAAAAATTTTAGATATCGAACGTCCATAGTTTGTTAACGTTGTGTTGGTTCTAGTCAAAATTTTGGCTATGGACTAATGAGGTTGAAAAATCTAAGTATGGGAATAGAAAAAAAATGATAGTTTTAAGTTTGGGGACAAAAATACAATATAAAGAAAAGGATTTTTTCCCTAAATATTCATTTTGGGGGAAAAAATTATCAAAATAGACAAATTTTTTTTTTCATTCCCAAAGTATAAAAAACGAAGTTGGGAGATTCGTTTTCATTGAAAACGAATTTCCCAACTTCGTTTTCTTCAAGAATAACACAAAAATAAAAAATAAATAAAAAAAAAAATCTTCAAAGAAAACGAATTCACGGAATTCGTTTTTCAAAGAAAACGAATTCCGTGAATTCGTTTTCTTTGGAAAACGATTTCAAATGAATTCCTTCCTTCTTTTTTTTTTATTAATTTCAAATTAATTTTTTCCTTTTTTGTTTTTTATTAATTTCATTAATTCAAAAGAACCCCCATAATTCATTTTTGAGTTATAATGAAAAAAAATAAAATATAATTATATAACTGAAATTTTAAATTGTAATTTAATAAAATTTTAGAAGAAATAATTTACGACATTTTTTGAAATACATAAAATCTCTGTATAAATGAATTTGGGGAATTTATTTATCTTTAAAAATTTAGTCACACATTTATGTTTTAAAAATAATTAATTCCATTAAAAACAAAACTCATAAATTCGTTTCTCTTAAAGAGAAATAACATTAGACCGATATTGATGTTTTCATTTTTAATTGTTTTTAGTTTAAATGAGCTTACATAATGAATACTAGTGGGATTAGACAGGCGCGATAACATAGAAAATGGAGAGAATAAAGAAGACAAACTTAGAAATTTTTTATAACAACTCAAAAACGATTTACGGGGGTTCGTTTCGAAAACCTTAAAATTTATTTTTCATTAAATAATATTTATTTTTTAAAAATGAATAAAAACTTAGAAATATGTTGGTGAACCGTTTTCAATGAAAATAATTATTTAATTTTTAAAAAATTTGTTTAAATATAATTATTTTTATTTATTTTAAAAATCATTTTAGTGAAATTCGTTTCTTAATGAAATTAATAAAAAACAAAAAAAGAAAAAATTAATTATGTGTTTATTAACAAAAAAGAAAAAATTAAAAAGAAAAAATCATTTTAGTAATTAGCAATTACTAAAAAACAAAAATTCCTTTTGAAAACGAATGCATGCATTCGTTTTCAAAAGGAAACGAATGCATGGAATTCGTTTTCTTTTGAAAACGAATTCCGTGAATTCGTTTTCAAAAGAATTTTTCTTTTTTTTTTTGGTTAGTTTGGAAGAAAACGAAGTTGGGAAATTCGTTTTCAAATGAAAACGAATCTCCCAACTTCGTTTTCTATAGTTTGAGAATTTCAATTTTTTTTTGTTTGTTTTGGTAATTTTTTCCCCCAAAATGAATATTTAGGTAAAAAAATCATAAAGAAAAATTTGGGGACCAACTAAGTTATTATGTCTTTTTATTAAAGTGATGTGGGTTCCCTAATCTGCAGCTTCCAAGCAAATATATGAGGGGTTTCCAAGCAGCGGACCATTTAGGCTTTGTTACTTTGTAACCGAAAATGTAAACTTCTGTTTTGGAAATGGAAAAATTTTTGGAGGAAATTTCTTTTGGCGATTTGTGTATCAAAGAAAAGAAAATGTGTAATGATGGTGTTGTTTTTTTGAAATAGTGTGAGTGATATTTTAGAGAGAATTGTAAATTTTAAAATTTAAAATTTAAAATTAAGAAAAAATGAGAGTGTTTAATTAGAATGAATTTTTTTTTTAAATAGAAAAAGTGATATTTTTTCTTGAATTGACAAAGCTATGATGTTCGCATGCATAATCGTACATCATCAAAACGTCTTTAATATAAATTTATAGTCAATAAAATTGCGTTTGGTGTGTAGAATGAAGATTGGAGGAAATGATTTCGAAAATAGTATCATGTAAATATGAAATTCAATCCATTTCAAAAGAAAATTTTGTCTCTTTCAAGGGACGGTGGGAGTAATTATTTCTATCATTTTATGACATCTATTATACAATTCAAAGAATATTTAGGTTTTTCTTTAAAAATGGCTTCTTTAAATTCATATGCAAAAGAGGGACTCTCCTTGTCAAATCATCTGACCCTTTGACTATGATATTTCAACAACTAAAACCGATTTAAGTATTTTTTATTCTTTACGGGTTATATTTCGGCTCCTAAAGTACGGAATAAATCGAAGGCTAAATTCTATATGCAATACATCAATAGTTATGCTCACAATATCTTAGGTAAATTTAATATGTAATAAATCAAAGATTAATTTCAACACGGGTGTTTTTCTAACACACACGCAATATTTTGTAGATTAAAATCGGTATGCAGTTTGACGGTCCCACCTATCAAATATGAGTTTTTATCTATATAAAATGCTTAAAATGCTTTCAAGTCTATTTTTATTTTTGTTCGCAAAACACACTTTAAAATTAAATATAGATTTTCATAGTTATTTTTCAGAGTTAATTAGTTAAACGTAAAATTCATTCACTTGCTCAAAAAAAAATTTAAAACATTTATTATCAATCACATAATTAACAACTATATTGCATGGCACATTACAAGGTATGGAGAGTGAGTATGAATTTTGGATTAAAAGGGATTTAGTATCACTGCTAATAATGACGTTTTATGGAGTGTAACTATTTGTGAAACTAATGACGTTTTAACAACAACAACAAAGAAAAAACAAACCTTTTCTTCCTCTAAACTACTATTATTTTAACTTATCTAACTACGAGTGAACTAGTAGTATATACGTTTAGTTAAAGTGAGTATTAATTAAATTACAACTTCAAAACTCCTAGTAATAATAAATTACAATGATTTTGGGTTTTTTTTGGTTATTTGAACGAATTGCTTAATATATTTGAAAAAGTCTTAAACATAATTTATTTTGTATCAGATTCAGTAGAAAAGTATCATAATCTTGAAAATGTATAATTTTTTGATGAGTTATAAAGTAAAATATTTAAAACAGATAATTTGTTATTATTATTTTCACTCGTATCCTTACTTTTAAAAGTGAATTAATTGTGGGGCGCTTTACGATGGCCACCGAGTTTAGGAGATGCCTTGCTGGAAAGTGCTCGTCGAACCCTTTTTGATTTGTTTGAAATTCGGCCTTCTATGCATGTGCCAAACGTTTCTTTTCTAAAAGGGGTCATAATTTCACGCTGGGCATATCGGAAGCAGAAAGCATCGCGGCTGGTGGACTGGGTGTCACCTGCGCCAGGTTGCTATAAATTGAATGTCGATGGTTCCTTAAGAGGAAATCCGAGGCCAGCTAGTGTTGGCGCAGTCCTTCAGGATTCTTGGGGATAGTGGTTTTTGATGGAAGCGTTTACATTGGCTCGGAGATTATCAATTTTCTGGCTGAGGCCTGCGCTTTGTTATATGGATTAATGGCTTGTGGTTGGATTGTTTGGGGAAAGTTGATGTGGAAACGGACTCGATGATTTTGAAATATACAGGCCACAGTGGTGAGGGACCATAGCAGTACCCTCTTCAAAATTCAGCAATTGCGGGACCAATACTACAAGCTTTGGCATTTTTATCGAGAAGGTACCGCAGTAGCTGGCGCTTTAGCTCAGCAGGCAAGTACCTCGGCTTGCACAAATTTTTATGTCCACTCCACCCTTCCTAGGAAGGTCAGGGTTTGGTAGTCCTAAATGTTAGGAGTTTTCCCTACTTGAGGGGTTGAGTTTGTAGTTCTGGTTCGGTCTATGTCTATGCCACCCTCTCATTCTTTTTTTCTAATGGACTAAGGGTCATCATACCCACCAGCCCTTCTGGGCTGTTTTGACCCCGAAAAAAAAGGAATTAATTGTGAATTACACATAATTATATTAATAATTGTATGTGATGTAAAAGAATAAAAATGACTCTTTTATTAAAATAAATAAAAGATAAATTAAAAATCAAAATGATTTAATGAAAAAGAGGAAATATAAATTTGCATACTGATTGATTATTCAGCTCTTATGCATAGGCTGAACTTTACAGAATATTCCTTTTATTACTATATTAGCAATATTCATGCAAGAAGTGAGTGTCAAATCATTGGAAAAATAATTATCATTATCATTATTTTATGAATATTAATTATGTATGGAGTGGAATACTAAAATCTATCATCTCCATTATGATTTTTAGTGCAGAAATTCGTATTCGATGCGTCAACTGTTTGACAATTTGAGTTTAACCTGTGATGAAAACTTACATGTCGAGTGTATTGTGTTTATGTTATGAAAATATGAATATTGAGTTTAGTCTTTGATGTGTCGCGTATTGAATTTAACGTCTAGTGTTTCGAGGTTATGAGTTTAACTACTGAAATGTTGCGTATCAAGTTGACTCCTTGATGTATCGCGTATTGAATTTAACATCTGTCATATTGAATTTAGCCTCTAGTGTGTTGAAATATCACGTATCTAGTTTAACTTCTGACTTATTGTGTATGGAGTTAATTAATAGTTGTGTATCGAATTAAACCTCTGAAATATCACAATTATGAAGTTAATTCCACTGATGTATTGCGTATCGAATTTTTTTCTCCGATATATCCTGTATCGATGAAAACATGTACATTGAAAAATAAAACTACTCTAATAGTAAAAAAAATTGTTGAATCTATTTAATTAAGTGTTTAATAAAAACAATTTATTATTATTTAGTTGGTTCATCCAATAATTGAATTTAAACTCCGTCCCTAGTACCCACACTGCCGCCGCGGCGTTGGGAATGGTGGATGACCTCCGTTTTCCAATTTCCATGGCTCCCACTCTTTGCTTTCTCCAGCCATGGAGTCATAGCAAATCAACAAGGCCACCTTATATACATATATATTATTTATTATTCTTTCCCTGACTATCACCCACTGAAACAGCAATCGAACTCACTTTTTGAAGACTAATTCTTTTGTTCCGTTAGAAGAGTCCACTTTCAATTTTTTATTCCTCGTATCCTTACTAATATAATCATGTTAATTTGGTTTACAATTGGCCAATACCTAAAAAAGTAAGGATATAAATGGAACAAATTGTGTCAAATTAGTTATTTTAAATGTTATACATTGATATTTATAATAAGTTGTATTTTTGCCAAGATGAACTTTTCTAGTGAAACAAAGGGAGTATATTTCTTTTTTTGAGTGCTATAGATTTTCTAGAAGTGCTCAGGTATTTTGTTTTTGCTAGAGAGATGTGTCTGAATGTCCAACAGTGTGACGATGCACATAAAAATTTATCCTCTGATGTATAGAGTTTAGTGACTAATGTATTATAATTATATTAAAACACAAAAATTATGTTTTGCAAAGGAATTTAAGACACAATTTCAATATAGTAAGGAAATTGTCATTAACGGACCAAAAAACCGTTTAGAAAGTCATGTTTTAGAAACAGATTTTCGATCGGCCAAACAAGGTTTGAGATTTTAAACCTAGATTGAAATAGGCCATATTCTTTAGCATGTTTTTTGAAAATTTATATTTTATACTAATATCTCATCATTTTCAATCAACTTTTTTACTATTCAACAATATAATTTTATATTTCTAATAACTTTCACATTTAAATATTATTTTAAAATCAATTTTTGGAAAAAAAATATATTTTCAAAATTAATCCAAGACGAATAGAGAAAAACATGTTTAGACGGTGAAAATTTAGTTTTGTCGTTATAAAATGTGTATTAATTAGACAATACATGTATCAAATTTAACCTCTGATATATCACGATTAAGTTCTAAAAATATGCTTATCCTGTTTAACTCATGATGTGTTGTGTATTGAGTTTAACATCTGATATATTAACTATAATTGTTGATATATCGTGATTATGAATTTAGATGCTAATGTATATTACGTATCGGTAGCCTATGACTTATTGTGGTTGTGAATTTAGTTATTTATGTATTATTGCATATAGAATCTGATTACTGAGCTTAGCCTACGATACATTATGGTTATAAGTTTAGTTGTTGATATTTCACGTATAACATCTGATTATCAGGTTTATCTACTAATGTATCACAATTATCTAAATTGTAGTGAAAAACACACACACATCAACCTGTCTCAACACACAAGATCCTCTCGTATCTATCATAGTATTGTCTCTTTGTCAAAGATCGTAGGATCTTTATGATTTATAATAGCTTTAAGCTTTAGCTTTATTGATTAATAATTACTAACCCACTACCCACTGTGATCTTGTAACCCCAATTCACTCTGAATTTAGCATATTAAAATAATCTAATTCTTAGGTAGTGTAGCACTAATTGAAAAAGTACAATATTAGTTACAAAAAATACATAATACTTCATCTATTTTATTACAATAGTCTATTTTGAAATATATTTTTTGTTCTAATAAAATAGTTCATTTTTAAAATTTTTTACATTTCTTACCCTTATTATAGTCTATACTTAATAAGTAAAGATATAAATGGTATCAAATTAGCTAATTTAATTTTTATACCTTAACGTTTATAATAAATTGTACATTGGTCAAAGTGAACATTTCTAATGAATCTGTATCCATTGTCTTCCTCCCCGTTCTCCTTTCTTTAGAGAATAGGGGAGTCCGAATTTTTTTTTTTTTTCTCTTTTCTTTGTTTAGTGTTCTTGTTTTTTTGTTGTCTCCCTTGTGGAGTTTCTTTGTCTCCTCTTGTGGGATTTTGTTGTCTCCTTATATGGGAGGTTTCTTTGTTCTTGTCTTTGTTTTGTATGATCTCTTCCAGATATGTTATCCGTGATTAGATAAGTTCTCACAGTTATAGAAAATGAAGGAAAGTAAAGACTAATAATGCCACTTTGATCAAAGAAGTGTACTTTCTACACTGTTTATTATATATATAACTTGGAGTTGGATATGTGCTTAAAACTCAAGATTTGAAAAGACTACTATGCAGTGGGGAATTTAGAAACTACGTTTTTAAAATTTTGGAGGGATTCAATATACATATAAACATTTTTTCTGACAGTTAAATACATTATAAAAAAAAATACACTAGTAATAAAGGTGCAACAGAGGATTGCAGTGATCCGAGGACCAGCCCACCCCCTAGCTCCGTTGTATTATCTTTTCAAGATTAATTTATTCTGTGATCAGCAATGGAGTTTCCAGTTAGGATTAGGAATTCTTATTGTCCTAAATAACTTAGCTAGTTTGACACGATGTATTTCATATATATTTTACTTTTTAAATATGAGTTAATTATAGATCATAATTATATTAGCATGAGTAGAAGTAACAAATAATTTAAAAGTTGACTTTTCTATTAAAACAAATATTTTTGAAAATAAATTATTTTAACGGAAGGAATATAATTTATAATACACATGCTCGGTTTGTTTGCATTATTTTTAAGGAAATTTTCACTTTTTTGAAAAATAAATAAATAAATAAAATCTCTATAACAGAACTCCCTCATATTTTTTTTTACTAAATTTGAATTTTAAAATTAAAATTCTTCTAAAATTGCTCACATTATTTTATAAAATCACATAATCATTAACTGTCCTACACAATTTTTCTGAAATAATTTTCTCCAAAAATAATTTTCTATTTGAATTACAGTCAAAACATAGACGAAAACGAAAATGAAAACGATTTTCACAAGATGTGAGACCATAGAAGGGTAAATTAAACATATTAATTGAAACTATTGCCTATTTTCCTAAACCCTAAACCAAAGTATAATCCAGAGCCGTCCATTTCCACCGACGAGCTCGTATTCTCCAAACTTTTTCTTTCTGCTGGCTTTTTGTTTGACAAAAGAAAACTTTCCCCTTTTTTCCACAGAAGATGTGAAAAGAAAACTTTTTCGATTTTATTACCCGATTCGTTTCAATCCATCTTCACAAATGTACAACTTATTATGAATATAAATATACAACACTTAAAATAGCTAATTTGATACAATTTGTTCAACCAAATGCATAAAAATGGGGCCCTCCACGGTAGCTCATGCCAGACACTTGCAGGGTCAGCCCTGTTTATATCCTTACGCTTTAAATATAGATTAATTGAGAAACACACATGATTATATTAGTAACGGTAAGAGGTGTAAAAGAATTAAAAGGAGTACTATTCTTATTATAAGTAATATTTAGAAAGAAAAAAAAAATTAAGGTAGGACATGGTTTCAAATCAAATTAAGAAAGAAACATACCTAGGATAAAGTTTCCATTCAGAGAAAGCAACATAAAGACGCGGTTGTTATTGTCCACCGAATCCCCTACACTTATTATAATTGTTGGAATATTGGAAGCTATTATGTCATGGTGTCATAAAACATTTTATAATGCTAACACAATGTGTACTCTTTGAATGAGAGAGAAAAAATACTATATCATTACCCTCGTTCCAAGATATGAGTATCAAATTAGGTTCTTTTACACAAATGAATTTCGTTCAATTTCTATTAATAATTTTTGGATGATTTCTAACACTATTACCGAGTTCTGTACTTCTAAAACCTAAAACAAATATATATATATATGTGCAGTTAGAAAATTGGGTTCCGACATGGGTAAAGAAAGAATTCTTAAATTAGGTCTCCTTCTAGATCGATCGCCTTCATTTCCAATATTTGCACTCATTCTCTGGGTCAATCGCAACATCCACGAACACGCATATTCTAAATCTCTTTTCCATTAACAGATGATCTTGTGCATTTTGGTTTGGTCTTTGACGCTAACGTCCTGGAAATGAAATAATTAAGGTTAATTAAAGCAAAACAAACAGAATGTAATTGGTCTTCTGATTTTAAAAAATGACCGGTTTAAAGGATTGAATTCTACTCATTCACACCTGTTTTGACTTAATTATGTATAATCATCCATGTGGGACCAAAAATATCTATTCTTAGCTATATATTAATTAATACTCGCTTCCCTTTCGTTCTATTAAAAAAGTCTAATGGTACAACTGTTTATAAGTTATAAAACACAACTATTTAGTTTTTTTTTTTTAATGTATTTCTGTATTTTTGTATCTTACAGGCATAGTCTTATTCTTTTCCCCCATATCCATTTTGTGTTTGGTAGGTGTTTATTAAAAACTTGAAGAAAAAAGATTTTAGAATAGTCACTTGTTTTAAGCTCTTGAGTTTCTTGCTATATATTTGCAGTTAATTGTAATGTGGATGGAAAATTATTAATTCTACTAATTACAGCAGCAATGTTTTATTGTCATTCTTCCGTCATCATACTAGAACGAAACATTTCAAGTTCAAGAAAATACGAGCGTCACCAAAAATCTGGCTCTTCATATAAGGCCAAACTAGTAAATGACCCCGAGAACAACTATTTCTTTATGTTTGAACACCCAGTACTAGGCAAACTAGTAAGACAAGATAATTGTGTTCTACGATCAATATGTTGAAAATGATGAAAATTTTCTTCACTTTTAATCTTGGCAAAAAGTTTCTTAGCATTATGTACTATCAAACATGAGGAGCAAAAATAAATTGGGGGAACGGGTTTGGTTTGTGAATTGGGTTTTAAGGATTTGAAGCAAAAAAGACAAAGCGAGTGAATAGAATTAGAATTGGAGGAGGGAGTCTAATTTGCGAATTGGGGATTTCAAAGTTGGCCCTTTACATTTTTTTTAAAAAAAAAATTCCCCCTTAATTAGAACGACGTTGATTTACTTAAAAATTTATTGGAGGAGGAGGTCTAATTTGCGAATTGGGGATTTCAAAGTTGGCCCTTTACATTTTTAAAAAAAAAAAATTCCCCCTTAATTAGAACGACGTTGATTTACTTAAAATTTTTTTCCCCGGGAAAATAATATATAAAAAAGTATAGAAAAGAAGAAGAAGACTCCCTCTTCATCACATCAGCCATTGTGGCACAGCAAACTGTAGCTTTCAGCAGCGACAACGGCGGGGCGAAGCTAAGGGGTAGTAATACTACTACCCTTAGCTTTTGGTAGAAGGCAGAGCTCGGCACCGGACTGCCCTGCCCCAGTAGCCCCGATGATTTGGACCAAATCAATAACGATAATGGGCATATATTTCTTTACTTTAGTTTTTTTTTTTTTTTTTTTGCCCATCTTCTTTACAGGTTCATTCACCGGTTTTCCATTTTCAATTGTTCCTCCCATTTGGTTTTAGGTTGCTCTCAAAGTCATTCCACAATTTGGCCTAAGAAGGATGAAGGTAAATTTAGAAACGGTTCGAGAGCAAACTAAGGCTAGCTATTGCATGAATTGGAGTATGAAACAAAACATGAAAGGAACTCAAGAGCAACCTGTAACACCAAATTGGAGATGAATATAGGAAACTAATAATGTTTTCGAAATTTTGTAATAGATTGTAACAAATTGGAAAGACTATCATAGATTGTAATATAATTTTACAGTACTTTGTGTTCTATATGCACAACGAATTTGATATTAAAATCGAAATTCATCAAGTTAAATTGCATTTAAACTATTCGTATTTAGTTTACAATTTCTTTTTCTTTATTTTTAATAATATATGCTGCGTAAATTTTACTTTATTTTTATTTTTTGAACTTTACACCGGTTTTCGTTAATAACACTGTGTAAGTCTTTATACTAGTTCTGAAATAACCGGTGTTAAACATTCGAAATTTTTAATACCGCCTATCTCAGCATGTACTCTAAATATGCAAAACTAACCAATGTAAAAATTGAACCATCAAGATTTAAGTAACCCTTTATTCATCACAAACGATAAGTCACTTACTTCTTAGCTATGAAATTTTATACAAATAAAGAGAATCCATAGAATTCCAACTTCTCATCCACACACAAACTCAAGGCTTAATTTTTTATGGGATCAGGAAGCCGTGTAAATTTAACTTGCGCCAGATCCTAAACTAGAGTGGTGAGTTAGGCTACAAAGGGATTGTGATCTCTAGTACCAAAAATTTAAACTTGCGTTTAATTGACAAAAATTTATCTTTCATAATTTATAACTATAGGGATCAATTTGAATATAAAATAACAAAAAAAAAAAGAGATTAAATGACATTTTTTCTAGAGAACGGATAAAGTATACATGTAATACTCTCTCATGAGCGACGGATAAAGTATAGATTGATTCATACAGAGTATAGGCTTGGGCATGCTTTCTAAGTTTGAACTTTTAACCAAAATTAAGTTAAGAGATATAAAGCATAATACATTACTCCACAAGAAATCAAAAAGGGTGTATGATAATCCAACTATAGAATTCAAAGAAACATAAGGAATAACACGTCAAACCTTCACCTTAAATATGCAGACACCAAAAGGGTGTATGATAATCCAACTATAGAATTCAAACCTAAATCTACGGGTGAGACTGAATAAAGAGAGAACCCTATCAGTGTCTGAAGGCAGAGCTAAGAAAAACATCGGAGGACCTGCTTCAGTAAGTTATTAGGCCTACAAATCAAGCTCACGCTCATCAAAAATTATTTTATACGTATATGCATAAATGAATTAATACCGAATGTTCCATAATATCTGTGAAAATGCATAAAGGGCTGAGTGTGATCAAGACTCAATTCAAATTTCAAACCTTATCCTTCTGGAAGTTAAATGATGTACTTATCCATAAAAGCACACTAATTATTAATCAACAACTCTCTGAACAACATCACCCAACCTAATAATTTTCTCATCAACCCAGTTAAGGCCAAGAATTTCGGCGTAATATTTTAGCACAATATTCAGGAATAATTTCAGTAAAGGACAAAACTATTAGGATTTCGAAGCCAGCTCCATTCTCATAAATGCATATGAATCTCTGCAACATGTATCAATACTTATAACAAAGTACAAATTACCATCCCTAGACATTTGCACAAAGAATCATGAGCATAGTAAATTCAAGACGCATTGCTTACGATCAAAAAATGTACATCCCAAAGGTTGGATTCAGTAAACAAAAAAATCAGAAAATTTTCAAACCCCTGATCCAATTATCTTACTAGATTATAACTAAAATAAAAATTGCAAGAAATAATTTCGGTTTCAATCCTGCTTCTGATGGCAGCATGGTTAATTTCGAGAGTACCTTAAACAATATCAGTAACTAATGCCTCTGTTTTCAAACAGTATAGTTGGCATGCAAGGGATAAATTTAACTTTCTGAACTTACCAAAACGAATACTGCACTTATCAAAATCTTTCATCCTTTAGATTAATTAACACTAACAGAAGTCAAGATTGCATCTTTCTTACCCCATCAATGATTTCGCTTTCTGTAGACTGTTATGCATCAAATAACAATTGGATGCAAAACCTGAAAAGAAAGTTAACAGTGCTTAGATCAGCAACAACCTCAAAATTCTGTGTTAAGATTGAACAAAAGCTAAATTATACTTATGAAACTCTATAGGCAATTCAGAACTAAGAGTCAATCATGCATCTATCTCTAGTAAATACAGCCCAAAGGCTCTCAACATAGTAAGCAAAAAATAATAATAATTAATTGTAAAGGAAACCGGGAAAAAATTGTACCTTCACCTACGAAAATAAAACTATAGAAGGAAGATCAATGAGTCTTCTGGTTTCCTGCCATACACCAAAAAAACCACAAAAAACGAAGGACGGCAACGAAGGCGTCATGGGAAAGGATAAAAAAAGACGTATTTTTTAATAAAATTTTCAATGTGAATTACATTGAAGAAATTGAGGAGGAATTCACTCTCAGCTTGCAGAAGCATTTCCCGTTTAATCTCCCTTTCATGAGCAACTACCTCTCCTATTCCACCTCCTGGTTTCTCTTCATTGACCCGAGCAACACCTCAATTCAAATGGAGGGAAACAATAAGTCAAATATAATTACATTCACAAAGAAGCCCAAAACCACAGAAAGAAAAAGAAGAAGAAAAAGTTCGAACCTTGAGGTCATAAATAATGGATAAAACATGAAGATCTAGAACTCTTCTACAATTATTTAATATCTCCTCTATTTTTTTTCTGCTTTATTCCTGGCTCCCTGCTATTAACAACTATGAAAACATTCATTCGCAATCCAAAAGTTCCACCGAGAAATAATACTTTCTCGTAGACGATAAAAAGTGTCATAGAACTTTCGGAAGAAGAGAAAAATACCAATAAATTATGACCTTATTAATTGTGTCCTGCGACACGGCCAAAAGAGGAGAACGGCCAAAGGAAACAAAAATCAAAATCATATCACAAAAGTACGAATCAAAAACTCAAATCCAACGCACTTGTCGCATACCCTTCTCCCAAACAAGGCATATTTTCCTCTCTTGGCTGCTTAATTTGCGATTGGGATGGATCGAAATCGTTCTCAGCCGCCGCTAAGTCTAAAGAATGCTAACCAGTACATTTTTAGCCCGTTTTAATTAGTTTAGGCATATTTGTGGATAAAAAAAAAGTATAGTGACAAAATCGAACACAATCGAAAAGTATAAATATATTTTAGACTATTCACTCTTTCTTATATATATATAGAATAAGTCTCATAATTGTGAGGCTAGCTATTTTCTTTTTCTTTATATATTTAAAATAAGTTTTACAATTGTGAGGGAGAGTTGGGTAAGTGGTAAAATATCTTGTAACTTTAAAGTTATGATTTCAAAGTTTGTGAGTTGCTAGAGTAATAATAATAATAATAATAATAATAAGTCTAGTGCCTCAATAGTTGTGACGTATAACGGATTATCCAGATGTCAAGAGTCCAATTCCTGCAGAAGACTCCTCACTTCATTCTTCCCTTTTCCACAACTTTTGTCATCGATATAATAGATAACAGGACTCTCTCATATATATATAAAGAGTGAACTGCAAAACAGATCACTTAACTATGATATTGTTGCAAAACATGACACTTTCTTTTATAATACTCTTTTTATATCACACAACTATTATTTTTGCTCTAAACATACCACTCTATCAATGTGGTCTTTCAACTTGCTAACGGAGGGAATTTTTTGAGGGTAAATTCGTCAATTTCCACCGCCACTGTTCATCTTCTCCAAAAGTACACGATCGTTGGCTGTGATTAATGCTCAGGTTTATATTCGGAACATGGGATGCATCTCCTCGGCGAGAGTTCCGGCCAAACCCACCTGAAACAAACAAATCTCTACCCGGAGCAACCTTTCCACGGACGAACGAAATCCATGGCTCTTATCTCCCGAAATTGACCTGACGATGATTTCAGATTCAACAAACATATCGGTGAAGAAGAACCCACCAATTTGTTCCAGTACCAGATTTGGTTACCCATATCTTCCTCTTCTTGGATGATGAGAATCAGTGATACTGAACCAAGTACTCTCGATATGAAGAGTTTCCTGCAATTTTCCGAGTTGACCAAACCCATCTCCAGATCTGTGTTCTTCAAACCCATTTCAAGGTCCGGCTGACCCGTTCCGGTAGTCGGAGAAAAAGGCTCTACTTTTCATATCTAGGTAAGCTCTGAGTTTTCCACAAACCCAAATTACAAACCCAATTTTTCTCCAAAAATGTTATTTTTTCCAGATCGGAAATCAAGCCATGATTGAAGAAGAAATGATTCTGTATAAAGAAATGGAACTCATTTTCGAAATGATTAACATACATATATAACAGAATCAATCATTCCGATAAAGAAATCCACACCGCGAATGGAACTCATGCAAATCAGTAAATCCAAAGCTATTTGGTTGAAAGAAATTTTTTGCGCCTCAAAAAATTCCCTCCGTTAGCCATTTGACGGACAACATTGACGAAGTCATATGTTTCGAGCAAAAATAATAATTATGTGATATAAAAAGAGCATAATAAAAAAAATGTCATATTTTACAAAAATATCATAGTTAAGTGATATGTTTTACAGTTCACTCACAAATAAATAAAAACAAATGTGAGTGAAGTGGTATATATATTCCATGGACGATGAATGAAAGGTGGTATTACTATTAGTGGAAATGCTTTCTTAGCCAACTTGTATTCACACTACTTTTTTTAATGTGAGGAAAGATTAATTAAAAAGTCTTTTTTAAGTGAGCACCTGAGACTTGAAACTTTGAAAGCAGACCGGTGACCTTGATTATATATTAATCATAAACTAAGTTGACCCCATTATCTTTAAACTTGACTTGAAATCTTATTTTTGTCCATAAATTTAAAAATCACTCGCAATAGTTTCTGATTTTGATCAAACACTTTGAATGATCCAACTTGTATTTGACGCACCAGATGTTTCAAGTTTAATCTTTGAATTATCACGATTATGCTAAAACTATTCATATTGAGTTTAGCTTATAATCTGTCGCGATTATGTTAAAACACAAGTATTAAAATAATACACATATCCAATTTAGCAAATAAACTATCACATGCTTGATTGGACAAGAGACTCCCACATTTTATAATTCTACCTAATAATGTCTTTTTGAAGATATTGATAACTTTGTTTTCGTATATTTGTTTGTTTAAGAAATTATTTTTCTTCTAAAGATATTCTTAATTGATTTCTCGCAAGAAAAATGTACTAGCTCATCATCGATGGGTTTGATTGGGATGAAATATGAAGTCATGACCAATCGTAAAAATTTGGAAAAATTGTATTTTTAGTCAACATTCTTTATCTTAGTAGCAAATATATTTCATATTCTAGCTCTAAGAGTTAGCAAATGTAGTCCATATGCTCTAAAAATTAGCAATTAAATTTACTCCACAAATCTTCCATTTTTTAGTGGGACAGAGGCAATATAATTTATGAATGATTTTCAAGTGAGAAAATGAAATTTAAGGGGCAGCCAGTGATTTACTGTAAATAATAAAAAAATTTCACCCGAAACTTAAATGAACTAGAACAAAGACGAATATGAAATGTTTCCTAAGGCTCCGTTTGGACAAGTACTTTAAAAATGTTTTCTAAAAATATTTTATAAAACATGTTTTTAAAGTAATATGCGTTGAACAAATATTTTATAAAAATATTTTCAAAGTTAAAAATAGTTTAAAAGACATTTGAGCTAGTATTTTATGAAAACATTTTAAAGATATATTTAATGTAGATAATGATAAAAAATAGTTTACTGTACACAAACATTTTTTCTCTTTTTTAGATGGGGAGGTGGGTGTGGGTGGGGGTGGGGTCGAGACGGGGGTGGGGATGCGGTCAGAGGCGAGGCTGGGGATGGAATAGGGGTTGGGGCGAGGGTGAGGGGGGGGTGCGGTCGGAGGCGAGACTGGCGCCGGGGAGTCGGGGTGGGGTGGGGGTGGGTTGGACGGTCTAGGCGGGTTGAAAGTTGGTAAGGTTAGAAGTACTTTGGCAAAAGAGTGTGGAAAAACATACAGAGACAAATTTTTTAAAATTGGATAATAATTTTTAAAACTTTATAAAAACATGATACATGTATTCTTGAAAAATATATTTCAAGAACTTTATATTTTTTTTGGTCCAAACATAATTTTTAAAATTTTATAGTTAGAAACCACTAAAAACGTTTTTGAAATACTTGTCCAAAAGCAATCTAATTGAAATATTCCCTGATACAAGTAATTATGGGCATATTCTTTATGCTGTATTTGAAACAATGTTTGAAACCTAGTTTTGAAAAAATAATTTTATAATGTAAAAAATGTATTGAATATGTAAAAAAGTATAGCTGAATAGTAAAAAGTTATAGTAAAAATAATAAAAACTGATTATAAAATTATTTTTTCAAAATCAAGTTTCAAATATTATTTCAAACATATCATAACGATACTAGTAACTGATACATGAGAGAAAGTTTTGTATAAGAACACTAAAAACACAGTGGCAGTTGGAGCTGGGCGCCTTGCTCTCTCATTAGCAATGCTGCTTCAGTTGTTTTCGCAGTGCGTGGGGGAGGAGTTGCTGCCCTCAGAGGCGATGGGGTTAGTGGGCCGTGTGGTAGAGGGCATGGACATGCATGCTCAGCATCAGAGGAATTTTTTGGACAGAGAAGGCTAAGAACACCATTGCGGGCAGTCTAGCAAAGTTTGGGGCCACATGCGTGGGTGTGGAATGTGCATGGGCCATTAATACATTTGACTCACATTTCACACACATTCTTCCATTAGAGTAGTTTACTTTTTAATACTATTTTAATATTACAAAGTGAATTTTTCTAATGAACGGAATGAGTAATAAATTTATGTATTAGAATATAATGACAATCTATACTGTCTTTTAAAAGATTCGGGATTAACATATATTTTATTTTGGGAGAAAAAGAAGTACGTTAGGAAAGAAAAGAAATAAATCTTGTGTACCAAGGAATTTTTTTCGAAATAGGGAAAAGCATAGTTTGCAAGACCGTTATTCGTTATGATTCTACGATCCCGAAATACGAAATCGTTGTTAACTCCGACTCAATCCAATCTAATTTTCTTTTTTCACTAAAATGATTTAAATAACTTTTATAATTTGATTAGAATTTTACGCAACACTTTTTTCTAATAAGATCTTTCGATCCAACATTCTAATCTTATCGATCTCAATTCTACTGCAAAATCGATCACGCGTAGAATCCTGATCTACAACACTAGAGTACAAATTCGTGTATCATTTATCGTACTGATCACATGAACAGGAAAAGAGAGAAATCGATGAAACATAAACTTTCAAGAAAATGTTTATCACTTCTTTCAAAAAATAAAATAAAATTGTTTATCACTGTTACTTAAAAGGAAGGGCTGCTGGCGCTGAGTAACGTAAGAGACGTGGACCAATCGACTTGTCACACCTCATCTATATATATATATATATATATACATAATATTGTTGTATTAATTAAGCTAAAGTCTTGCCCTCACCGAAAAGTTGCAGAATATCTCAAGGCGTTTATTATAGCTAGCCTGTCTTTTATGTGCCTTTCCTAATTATGTTAAGGGTTACGAGCCTCTATCCAAACTGATGTGTGTCCAGTGATTAAAGTTACGTAACTTTACTTCACAAATTTTATTCACTATATTTGCTTTATTTTTCATTTAAGTAAAATTACTTAGTTTAGGTCATCAAACACAATAAAATACAATAATTGGATTGATGAATATCTGAACTCAAACTTTAACCGCTACAAAAACAAACAAAAAAAAGAATTGGTCTTATACTTGAACACTAAAAAACCGTGTTCCCAGCTGGCTTCATATAATCAGTTCAAAGATTACGTATTAGGTAAAGTACAAATTAATTATATTATTATGGATTATACAACCTTAACTAAAATAGTGAAAATATTAATAGAATAATTAATTAATTAATTAAGCTTCCTTCCTGGTAATGGGATTGATATAATTAATGGGAAAAAGGCTTAATTATGATGCATGGTTGTGTTTCCCTACATAAGTGGTCCTCAAAATACTAGAATCTTCTGCATCTCTTTCCACTATTTTCTTGACTTGGCATCCTCTAATTGAGCATCTGTAGTAATGCCTGTTCGTCCAATAAAAATAAACACCAAATTAATATATATTAATTGCCCCAAAATATGGAAGCCAGCTCAAACATTTAACTTATAATGAAATTTCAGCAATTAATAAACAACAATATTAGTGGGAAATCAGTCCCAAAAATATGTACTCCATCCATCTGTTTTATTAGTAGAAGACCACAGTTTCGAAAATATAAAATTTTGCATGGGTTACAAAGTATAACATCTAAAAAATAAATCATTTGTCGCAAGTTTTCTATTAATGTCCTTAATTTTTAAAAGTGAATTAATTTTGACGAGAGTAGTCTCCTCTAATGTAGCGGAGATAGTATTCTATATATTAGTATACGTGTGAAAAAACTATTACATGGTTACTAGGAGTACATGCATGCATGATATTAGCTAGCTGCTGGATGTTGAAATCCTCCAAACTTGAAACTTCAGGATTTGAACAACAAATTAATTACTCCTTCAGTTCTACTAGAAAAGTCTAGTGTTATGTAGAAATATATATTTATGAGTTACAATATACAATTTTAAAGTGGATTTTTCTAATGGAACGAAATGACTAGTAACTAATGGATACCAGTAAAGAGCTCAAATATAGGTGGAGAGAGATGTTCTGAGCAAAACAACGTCCAAAGAGAGCAAATGTTAATGGAGAGAGCTGGCTGGATTAAAATCTGAGGAAGTTTATTTGCAGAAGAGTGGAAGGAATAATGAATCAGCCCAGCAAAAATTCAGAACATGATCAGCAGCAGCAGCAGACTGAATCAGCCCAGTGTATGTTACCGCTCATTCTGAATCAACTCTATATATATATATCCACATTAACATACGGTACGGCAAAGTAAGTTTTGGTATAGAGTAGGCGATAACAAGCTAAGTCCAATAGCAGTCTGTAAGATAACAGATTTGTCTAACCTTTATACAAGAGATTAAAACATATGATTATGTGTCACGGAACCATATATATATATATAGATAGATGTAACAAATAAAGATCAAAACATAGGGTTTGGAGGCATAAAATATTGAAGTGAATTAGAGAAATGAATACCTGGGATGAGGGCTACACTTGACCATTTTCTTTCCATACTTTCTCCATTTAAAACCGTCATATAAAGTCTCCAGTCGTGTTTGCGTACGAATTACAACAATATGCCGTTCAACCTTACCACCCATGACCTGCTCATGATCATCCCTCATCTTCAATCTAATTGATTACATAAATACATATGCCATTAAGCATCAAATGCAAAGTATTAATAATGAATTTAACAATGATTATCCATTTGAAATTAAGTTCACTAACTCTTGCTGCAGCTGATGATCACCATTATCGAATGGCATGCGGATGCCATCAAAAGAAGCAGTAATGCCAGCGCCCGGCACCATTTCTTGGGATGTCGCCGACACAAATGGTGCGGTAGTAGTACTGAAGAAGCTTGAATCTGAAGCTTCAAAAGTAGTAGAAGTCATAACTAGTGGCTGTTTAACTTCCTCCAACTCCAAATGATGAAGAAGTTCTTGAAGCGCTAAATTATAATTGACGTAATAACCAGCAGTGTTATCAGGGCAAGGGAATGGCATGCCGACGCCATCAAAAGAACCATTACTGCCAGCGCCGGCCGCCATTTCTCGGGATGACACCGACACGAATGGTTCTGTAGTAGTACCGAAGAAGCTGGAATTTGAAGCTTCAAGACTAGTAGAAATCATATCTAGTGGCTGTTCAACTTCTTCCAACTCAAGATGATGAAGAAGTACTTGACGCCCTAAATGATAATTGAAGTAATAATCAGCAGGGTTATTAAGGCAAGGGAATGGCATGCCGATGCCAGCAAAAGAACCAGTACTGCCAGCGCCGGGCGCCATTTCTTGGGACGACGACACAAATGGTTCTGTAGTAGTACCGAAGAAGCTGGAATTTGAAGCTTCAAAAGTAGTAGAAGTCATAACTAGTGGCTGTTCGACTTCCAACTCAAGATTTTGAGCAACTACTTGATGCCCTAAATGATAATTGAAGTAATAATCAGGGATATTAGGGCAAGAGAATGGCATGGTGCCATGATGGTCTGGTAATTCTGATGGTGGGAGAAATTGGAGTTCATGGCGAGAAGACTAATTGAGAAGACTTGGAAATTTATGTATTCAAGTTTGTTTTGCCTTTTGAAACTTTGGTGACGATCATCTATATATACAATACTAGGTTTAGAAATTAAGTTGTTTTTTATTGAGATAATCACTCCATTGGTCCCTAAATTTGGTGTCATATTGCACTTTTATCTTCGAAATTGAAATTATTTCTCTTCAGCCTACAAATTTGGGTTTTCCATCCTTATGTAGTCCATCGCATAAATTTCGACCAAAACCAAACATGTATGGATAAATACATGATGAACAGAGTTTCAACAATATTGAAATCTAAGAGAATGATCCAGGTGTTGTGACCAAGTTGCAGAAAAATTTTTAGAAATTGAATGTCCAAAGTTTGTTGATGTTGGTTGGTTCTAGTCAAAATTTGGGCTATGGTCTAATAAGGATGAAAAATCTAAGTTTGGGAATAGAAAAAATGATAGTTTTAATTTCGGTGACAAAAATACAACATGAAGACAAATTTAGGGACCAACTAAGTTATTATGTCTTTTTATTAAAGTGATATGGGTTCCCTAATCTGCAGCTTCCAAGCAAATATATGAGGGGTTTCCAAGGAGCAGACCACCATGTTTACCAAGCAGCAGACCATTTAGGCTCTGTTACTTTGTGACTGGAAATGTAAATTTTTGTTTTGGAAATGGACAAAATTTTGGAGGAAATTTCTTTTGGCGATTTATGTATCAAAGAGAAGAAAAAGTGTAATGGTGATATTTATATTGAAATAATGTCAGTATTCTTTTAGAGAAAATTTTAAATTTTAAAACTTAAAATTAGGAAAAAATGATAGTGTTTAGATTGAATTTTTTTAAAGAGAAAAGGTGATATTTTTCCTTGAATTTAGAGAGCCTTATGATGTTCGCATGCATAATCGTACATCATCAATATGTCATTAATATAAATTTATAGTTAATAAAAGTGCGTTTGGTGTGTAAATGAAGATTGAGGGAAATGATTTCGAAAATTGAAAATTTCTTCGTATCATGTAAATATGAAATTCAATCCATTTCAAAAGAAATTTTGTTACTCTTTCAATGGACTGTGGGAGTAATTATTTCTCTCATTTTATGACATCTATTATACATTTCAAAGAATAGTTAGGTTTTTCTTAAGAAATGGCTACTTTAAATCCATATGCAAAAGAGGGACTCCTTCGAAGATGATATTGTTTCAGCAATAAATATGCGTGTTTTCTACATGTGATATTTCGGCCCCTAAAATCGATACGTGCACTACAGATAATACTTATATATTGTTTAACATAATTGCAGTCATAGGTTAAACTCAATACACGATACATCATATACTAAATTCTATATATGAGATATATCAACAATTATGCTCATAATATTAGAAGTTAAATTTAATATGTGATAAATCAAGGTTAAATTCAATGCGCGTGTTTTGTGTAATATACGCCAATACCTTTTACTATAAAATCGATATGTACACTGTTTGACCGTCCCACCCCTCAAATATGAGTTTTTATTATCTATATAAAATGCCTTCAAGTCTCATTTTTGTTTTCCTCACCAAACACACTAAAATTAATTACAGATATTAATATTCATTCACTAGCTCAAATGTTTTTTAAAAAACATTTATTATCATCACATGATTAACAACTATATATTGATCGCATGGCACGTAGGTACGGAGAGTGAGTATGAATTTCGTATTAAAAAAGGGATTTAGTACACTCATTGCTCCCTCCAATTTAATCTAGTGCGATCTTATCTAAAATAAATGATGTTTTACATGAAATAAAGATTTATAAAATAAATAACGTTTTAGCAAAAGAAAATAACTTTCTTTCTTTAAACTCTCCATGTTTTAACTTATCTAACAAAGAGTAATTGATTATCCCAAATATATTTTCTTTTTGAAGCAGATGATCCCAAATACTCTAATAGTATATACATTTGGTTGAAGTGAACATTAATTAGATTCCAACTCCAATACTCCTAGTAATAATAAATTACAATAGTTAAGGATTTTTTTTTGTCATTTAAACTAATTTATTTAATATGTCTGCAAAACTCTAAAATATCGTTTATTTTGGATCAGATGGAGTAGAAAAGTATTCTAATTTTTAAAATGTATAACTTTTTTATGATTTACAAGTTACAATATTTAAAACAAGTAATTTGTTACTATTGTATTCACTCGTGTCTTTACTTCCAAATATGAATTAATTGTAAACTACATATAGTTATATTAGTAACAGTACATACTGTAAAAGAACAAAAATATGACTCTTTTATTAAAATAAAAATAAAAAGAAAAATTAATTTTTTTTAATGATAAAGAGGAAACATTGACTCTTTTATTAAAATTTGAAAATTTGAAAATTATTTTTTTCAATGGTAAAGAAGAAATGTAAATTTGCATATAGTGATTTGTTTAGTTCTTATGTATAGGCTAAACTTTACAGAATATCCCTTCAATTACAATATTAGCAAAAAAAAAAATTTTGCGGAACAGCTGATTAAGTAGTTGGGGGTTTGGAGACCCTTTATTAAAAAAAGTTGTAAGCCAAAAAAAAATTTCATGGGGAACATAATAAACCTCGGTGATATGATACATCATGCAATTTTCATACAAGAAGTGAGTATCACATCAGTTGCAAAATAATTATCATTATCAATATTTTATGAATATTAATTATATATGTATGGAGTGGAAAAATTACCTAAGCTACGTACCATTAATTATATTGTGGAATACTAAAATTTATCATTGTCAGTACTTTTTTTTAGCGCAAAAACTCGTATTCGGTGCTTTTGACAGAGAATTCGAGTTTAACGTGTTATGAAAACTCACATATTGAATGTATTGTGTTTATGTTATGAAAATTCGGATATTGAGTTTAGTCTTTGATGTCAAGTATTGAGTTTAGCTTCTAGTGTATTGAAATTATGAGTTTATCTACTGAAATATTTTATATCGAGTTTACCTTTGATATATCGCGTATTGAATTTCACCTATGTTGTATCGAGTTTAGCCTCTGATGTGTTGAATATCACATATGTAGTTTAATTTCTGACTTGTTTTGTATTGAGTTTGATCTTTGTCTATCGAATTTAGTCTATGAAATATCACGGTTATGAACTGATGTGACGCAAAAATTACAATGATGGAACGATGCTTCTTTGCGGCCCAATGAATTCTTGAAGACAGTAATAGCCCAATCCAAATGGAGCTTTGAGGAACAAAATGGCCCAACTTAGGATGAGCAATTTGAGGGGTGAACTAAGTAGGATTGCTGAGCTTGGCAAAGAGGATGAAGCTTGATGATTTTGCACTGCTCTGTTGACCAACTGATCAGTAATCAAGAGAAGGAGCGGGGCTTTCCCCCCTGTATAGGCTCCGACGATCAAGTCAGTAATAAGAAAGAGATAAACAATATAGAACAAGAGTGTTTGAAGAAATTGTAAATGAGAGAGAATAGTTTAAGAAATGCTAGTGAGAATTGCCAGAAATTGCTTATTGGAACTTACTTGAATGAGGCTTGTGCCTGAGTATTAATAAGCTTACTCTTGATGGTTCCGTTGGGTCATGAAGACATACGCTCCCATTTATTCTTCTTGTAATGATGGTTTTTGCCGTTCCCGGAATAATGGCTTTAACATGGCTCCTTTGTCATCATTGCTCTGCATATATTAAGATAATGGTCCTACCATGATGTCTAACTGTTTTGAATATATTATCTTTATCTCAGATCGGTTTACTCTTCCGATCTAAGCTTTCATGTGTTTTGTTACTTTACCGACCTGAGCTTTAACACTGTTGACCGATCTAACTTCTCTCAAGTTTTTTCCGACCTGAGCTTCTTGAGTAGAATTATACTTAATCTTACCGATCTGGGCTATAAGGTCTACTGATCTAAGATTACCAATTTGGTTTGTGACGTTATATGACCTAAGCCTTCACGAGTTTATTAAATCTTTAGGACCGAGCTAAGCCTTTATATCCGATCTAAAATCATAACAGAGACTCGGTTTGTATGATCTTCCCGACCTGAACGTGGATCTGGGCTTCTTTATCTTTTACTGTTTCTTTGTTTTAATTAATTGGGTTAGGCCCAATGGGGATTTCAATTTTATGCACATCATGAACTTAACCACTGATATTTTGTTTAGTGAGTTTTTTCCTCCAATATAGCGTATTGATGAAAACATGTATATTGAAAATAAAAATATTCTCTGGTAGACTAGGTCAATGCAATCAGCAAATTCAACCCCAGTACAAAAGTTAACCCCCTCCATAGTTTGTTACTCCAAATTTTGCAAATAGATTGTTAACCAACGCTCAACTCTTAGATCGTATGCCAGTGATTACCTACACCGATTACCAACACATCGCGGCAACACACCAATTACCTACAGTGACAACAAAGAGGATGATGGGAAGATTGAATATGGCCACTGAAAAACGGATGATGAAGATGATGAGAATGAAGAAGAACGATATATTCTAGATCCCAATAAGCTCGAACAATCATCAATCACTTATCATGAGCATTACCTTATGCGAAAACTACCCTTAAATTATACCAAATATCGTTATTGTAAGCCGTGATGGTTTGATTTGTAATTCTATTTTTATTTTAATAAAAGAAGTAACCAGTCACACGATTAATTTTAAAAATTAAAATTAAAAAAAAAAAAAACCTACTCTAATGGAAGAGATAAAGTATACTTTTAGTAAATTAATTGTTGAATCTGTTTAATTAAGTGTTTAATCATAAAATTCATTATTAATTAGTTAGTTCATCCAATAATTAAATTTAAACTCCGTCACTACTCACTGCTATAGGAGGGCACACTGCCGCCACCGCGTTGCGAATGGTGGATGACCTCTGCTGGCAACTAGGGTGATAATTGGGTGGGTTGGGCGGGTTATGGGTTGGATCAATTTTAACCCGTATTTAACAGGTCATGACCCAACCCAACACGTTGATGAACAGGTCAAGTATGAGTTGGGTCATATCCGGATTGGGTTATAACCCGGTCAATTCGCAGGTCAATTTGTTTGACCCAACGGGTCAAATTTACTTGATCCAACAGGTTATAACCGCTCAACCCGTAGTTTAACCTGCAAATTAATGTTTAACCAAAAAAAAAAAAAAGACTTTTTCCAATGTTTTTAAACCCTCCGCCTCCCCTCCCCGACGACCCCCACCCCCTCACTCCAGTCCTCAATTTCCTCCCAAGTCTCAGCCGTCACCCCCAATACAATTACTCAAGTACCCTACCCTACCCAACCCAACCCAATCCACCACCCCCATACACACACCAAGCCTTCCCAAACCGTTCCCCACACCCATTACACCTTACATTTTTTTTATTTTTTATTTTCATTTCTTTTTGTTTAGAGGACTTATTTTTTAGTTTTTTTCTTACAAAAATTATACTCCGAAATTAATAACTCTCAGCATACATTTAAAAATAATTAGTCATTCTATTTTGAATTTATTTTATGGCATTTTTATTTTTAAAAATATATCTTAAATCTATTATATATGAATAAGTTGGATTAATTTATTGATCACTAAAACATGACCAATTTAACTCGACGAACTAACCGTTTTACCATATATCTACTCAAATATTTAAAAAAAAATAAAATTATTACTTCATTTTTATTTGTGAATATCTTTACATTAATTAAGAAATTAAAAGAACAATTAACACTCAGAAAATCATATATATTATAAATAAAAATAAGTCATTTAATATAAAATGAAATAAAGAAAACAGTTAGTTAAATATTTTAACATATATATATATATATTTATACACTACACAAACACACACAACACACCGTGGCGCACGCACACACCTACACAAAATCGCGCACACACAGCCTTAATCCCCTAATGAGCCGCGCGGGTCATTAGGAAAGGTATAGAAAAACAAATCTGACCCATGGGTTAAGAAATTTTTACATGACTCACGGGTCAACCCTAACCCGATCCAACTAATCCCATCAAACCCGGATTAAAAGTTGATCCGTTACCCGTTCGACTCAACCCGACTCAACGCCCCAACAAAAATGCTAAAATAAACACAAATTTTGGATCAAATTTCACTTTTAAGGGTGCCAATTCGATCTAAACATATTACCCTTGATGTGACGTAAAAAGTCCGGTATTGGATGCTCCTGTTTAGCCCAATGCATATCTTGTATACTTAGGCCCAATCTGCTAATTGACAGCTTGAAGGGATGAAAACGGAGCTGGGATCCGGGCAGCGACAGTTTGGTTCTATAACCTTCTGGAGGAATCCGGTCTGGGAAAATTTCGGTAACGGGAGAAATAAACAAGAAACTCTTGGTCAGTACCATTTTCTGCTTACATGTTGCTAACTTGACCGTCGGAGTTACACAAGGGGGATAGCCCCGCTTGTTTCTTGTTTATTTCTCCCGTTACCGAAATTTTCCCAGACCGGATTCCTCCAGAAGGTTATAGAACCAAGCTGTCGCTGCCCGGATCCCAGCTCCATTTTCATCCCTTCAAGCTGTTAATTAGTAGATTGGGTCTGAGTATACAAGATATACATTGGGCTAAACAGGAACATCCAATACCGGACTTTTTACGTCACATCAACCCTAAACCTCTAAACATTACGGATACAAAACTATAACAATATTATACCTTTAGACGTAGATCTTGTTCGCTTTCTCCGTACAAATCACGAAAGTGGCATCTCTTCCATGGAAGGCTACGAAGCAAAACAACAAAAACGGTAAATCTTGCAAAACAAATTAAGTACCCTAAACTTATAAACATTAACCGAATAAGTGGTGTTTTTATTTTTCTTTCAATTATCCGTGACTGATGAATAAGGGTTACTTCATCCCAGGACTTGATTCGAACGGTGATGGTGATGGTGATGGTGATGATGTACGGATTTTGAGTAAGACGAAACGTTCTTTACAGTACTGAAAGGTAAGAGCATGGTAAATGGAAGTGAGGAGCTATTATATTATAGAAAGTACTGATAGTTCTAATTCTTTAATAGAAATTGATATTTTTGAACACGAGTTATGAGAGAATCCTGTGTTAAAGAGTATCATTCGTATTGGGTATTAACAAACCTGGTCTAAAATTTTATCATTAACATCGAATTTGTAAACCTTGTGCCAATAATTAGTGGTTTTTGTCATTACCACTGTTGTTTAAGACAAACGGTGCTAAGAGAGCCGGTGTTACAAACCTGTTTTGTGGGAGTAAAAATTATCTCAATCTAAAGTATACTTTTATCCCAAATTAAATTGTTGAATCTGTTTAATTAAATGTTTAAACATAAACTTCATTGTTAGTTGGTTCATTCAATAATTCAATTTAAACTCCGTCACTACTCTAGGAGGACACATTGCTGTCCTGACCTTGTGTAAAAGATGCAATTGCATAGGGCCTATAATTTTAATTTTTAAGGCTACTACTACAGAAAGGGACATTAGAGGCGCCCATTTTGAAGGGGGTTTTCCAAAACCTGCCTCCAATAGGGACATTTGATGCGGGTTTCCAAACACCCGCCTCCAAAGTTGACGAAAATTTCCACCTACAAGAATGGAGGCGGGTTTTCGCGGCACCCGCCTCCAATACTGTACAATATTGGAGGCGGGTGCCTTGAAAACTCGCCTCCAATATCCAATTCGCAGCTGCTGGATATTAGAAAACCCGCCTCCAATATTGTACAATATTGGGAGCGGGTGCCGTGAAAACCTGCCTCCAATATCCACCTGATGCGAATTGGATATTGGAGGCGGGTGCCGCGAAAGCCGCCTCCAATATTCAGCCGCTGCGAATTGGATATTGGAGGTGGGTTTTCATGGCACCCCCCTCCAATATTGTACAGTACCAATACTTGGACGAATTGTTTTTTTTTTTACATTATATGGTTTGTACTTTAGCTTCATCTATTTTTTATGTATATATTGTCTGAATTGTGAAAAAATCCATATTAGTGATTGATCCCCAGAGTAATTGTGCCCAACCAAGGACTCCAGATATAATAGGTATTAGATATATTCCTTAGTCAGACCCTTCATCAATTGCCTCCGTCGACCTCCTGGATGCGGGTGCCCGCATTGGAGGTGGTGCAGGGTCGTGAAACCCGCCTCCAATATGGGTTAAAATCCGCCTCCAATAAGTGATTTTGCAGTAGTGGGCCCCAATTTTTTGATTATTTTTTAGGCAAAAAATTTTTATGTTTTGTTTTCATTTTTCTAATTTCACATTAAATTTGTGAAATTATCAAAGTTCAACCTCATTAATTAAACATATTTTTACTTTTTTAAGGGCTCAATTTTATATCACAAAAACTTGTTCCATGCTTGTCAAATGGTCCAACGCAAATTGTTTAGAAATTTTTAGAAACAAATGGTACTTTTCTTTTTAAGACGTGAAAGCTTCAAAAGTATCGCATGTATGTTATAAAGTTTGGCATATACCGTCTGATAGCGTACCACTTATAGAATCTTATATATTAAGTTTTACTGATCATGTATCGCCTGTCTCTAACTAATAAATAAATAAATATTGCTTGCAGTGAAAAACAAAAGTATCAGTTTTAAAGATTACAATATCGCGTATAGTTTCTGATGTATCAAGTTTAATTGTTGAAGTGTTACTTGTTTCTGAAAAAGAAAAAATATATATATATAACTTATAGTTAAATAAAAGTATCGATTTTGAAACTTAAAAGTTGAAGTATTACTTATTTAAAAATCTATCACCTATAAAAAAAATTGAAAGTATCGCATATTTATAACTATTAATAAAATAAAGCATGTCAAAGTATTCCACTCCCACTCTCGAAGCAATTGGCTTTCTCCAGTCTCATGGGACATCCCGAATAAGTAATCGAATCGTTGGGGATTTGGTAATAATAATTACTAATCTTTTAACTGGATTAAACTAATTAGTAATTTAACATGTAATACAAAATTATCTCAATTTAAAAGAGTTCAATTTAAAATTTTACAATCCGTTAAATTAAGTATTTCCTTTTGTTTTCAAAAAAAAAAATTTAAAATTTTACAATTTATATAATGAGGGGTAAGGTACAATTAATACCAAAAATTAGTAATTTGACGTTATATTTTTCATTTCTATTCTTGCTTTCTAAATCAGAATTAACTTTAGATTACACATAATTATATTAGTAATTAAAATAAGACTTGCCCCCCTTGTATTTTCATGGTACATTGACTTTTGTCCCCTCAATTAACAAAATAGGTTTTTTTACCCCTTTCGACCTTTGATGAAAGGGATAAAAATTGTTTAGTGACATTTATACCATTCACTTTATATTTTAATCTCCAAATTACATTTAAAGAATGCAAAAATATAATTTACCCAAACTACCCGTTCATTAAAAATGAGTAAATCCAAAACACCGATCAGGGTTTGATAAAAACATCAAAACAAACCCCGAGTTTTGGAAGATATCTAAAAAATATTGGCTCATCATAACCTTATTAATTGTTGTAAAATCACTAAAATACTCTCAATTCCCTGATAAAAATATTATTTCGAATGAGCTTTTGGGTATTTCATAAAATAATGGCAGGATATTTGTGATCTATTTTGATGTTTTTCCATATTTTGAAGCGTGATTTGAAATTTACTAGTTAAACAAAATAAAATTATTGATGTAGGTGATAATTCGGTTAAATAACTAAATAGTATTTCGGGTAAATTTCTTTTATTCACATTTTTAATGATAGTTTGGATATCACAATACAAAGCGAAGGGCATAGAAATCTTTCAACATTTTTTTTTTACCCCTTTGACCACGGTCAAATGTGGTTAACAATCAATTGTGTTAATTTAGGGGGCAAAAGTCAAAATACATTTAAAGTAAAAGGAGGCAAAAGACAATTAAGCCTAAAAATAATTCAGACTAATTGAAGAAGAATTGATATATGACTTTTTATATGGGACGAGAAAAATATATAACTGTAGAATTGTGAATACCCTAGCATAAATTTCATCAAATTATTGAATTCCAATCTGAATCTTGGCAGAGGGTTTCCCATAAACAAAGGCACTGCTAAACGTAGGGAAGAAAAATGATAAACGCAGGGAATAAAAAATAGTATTTTGCATTTCTACCTAAATTGCCCCTTACCCCTACTAACTCCCACCAGCCCCACCATTAGTCTTTTCCTTTATTTTCAATTTTCTTTTAAAAGCCTTCCTTCTTTTATTTTGGTATTATTTGTATTTAATTTAACATAAATGTATTATAAGCTCATTTTAATTTATTTAACGTTGACATTATTTTAATTATTATGTGTGTATAATGTAGTGCTTTTATTTGAGTTACTAATATTGATGAGTATAGTAATTATTAAGATTAATAATTATAATTAGGTGTGTATAATTTAGACATTATATTATTAGACATTTTAATGCATGGTTATAAAAAAAATTTGTATTATTTGTGTCTAATTTATACATTATTTTGCATGATTAGACTTTTTTCTTTAAGTATTACTTGTGTTTAATTTAGAGATAAATACATTGATTAAAAAAAATAATTGGCAAAGAGGTTAGGCACATTTTAAAAAAATAAAAATAGAAGAATGTTGGGCCTGTTCTTTTTGGGCGTTTTGAAAACGATTTTGAAAACAAGTTTTGGAAAATAGTTTTATAATGTAAAAAGTGTATTAAAAATGTAAAAAGTAGATGCTAAATAGTAAAAAATTGTATTGAAAATGATAAAATATGATTAAAATATATTGGCAAAGACGCCCTAACCTTTTTTTCTGGGGTTAGGATTCCAGAAAAGGAAGTTAGGGGTGCCTAACCACCTTTTCTGGGGTTAGGGATCCTAACCCCAGAAAAGGAGCTTAGGGGGCCAAACCACCCTAACCTTCTTTCCTGGGTTTAGAAATCCTAACCCCAGAAAAGGAGCTTAGGGTGCCAAACCACCCTAACCTTCTTTCCTGGGTTTAGGAATCCTAACCCCAGAAAAGGAGTTTAGGTCGCCTAACCACATTTTCCGGAGTTAGGGATCCTAACCCCAGAAAAGGAGAGCTTAGGGTGCCAAACCACCCTAACCTTCTTTCCTAGGTTTAAGATTCCTAACCCCAGAAAAGGTTAGGGCGCCTAAGCTCCTTTTCTGGGGGTTAGGATTCTATCCCCCAGAAAAGGAACCTTTAGCCAATAATTTTATTTTTTTTAAGTATTATTTTTTTTGTAAATGTGCCTACTGCCAACTTCTTTTCTTTTTTTTTTTTTTTTCCTTTTTCTGTTTTTATTTTTGTAAATGTGCCTACTGTCAATTTTGTTTTAATTTATTTTTAACAATGCATTTATCTCTAAATTAAACATAAATAATACTTAAAAAGTCTAATGATGCTTTATAATGTCTAAATTATATACATTTAATTATAATATTAACCTTACCAATTAATATATCCCTCAACATTAATAATACAAAAAAAAATAAACTAAATTATACAGTTAATAATATTTGTTTTATTTAGATTTAAATGTATTTGTAAGTTAATTTAAATTAAATTAATGAATAATAATCATATTAGTGGGGTGGTGGAGCTAGTGGGGGCTAGTGGGTTGGTGGGCTGATGGGCCTAGTCAAAGCATTTATGAGTGATGAGGGCAATTTTGGTATAATAACAAAATACTATCTTTCATTCGTTGCGTTTAACATTTTTGATCCCTGCGTTTAGACTTACCATAAACATATTCAAATAAAGGATGCCGAGGAATTATATTTTAATCAATTCGTAGGGAAAATAAATTACATCTGGGTCTCGAAGATGAAAAGAATTCTGCCATTTAGAATAATCAAACCCTAAAATAATGCTAAATAATAATAATAATAATAATCAAATTGTATATAATTCCATTACATTCGAAATCATCGATAAGTCAGTATTCACTTAATGAATAGTTCGATAAACGGATTATAGTCATACTCTTTGTAAGTACGTCTTTCACCCTTTACGTGAGGGTCAATTTTAAAGTTGTAGTTCATAACTTATAAGCAGTTATATTACTCAACTTTATAATATAACGACAACGAAGGGTCAGGAGATTAGATTTCTTGGTCCACATCGATGATCATAATATAATTAAGTCAACAGAAGTGTGAATGAGTTGAATATAACCCTTAATTAAAGCGGTCATTAAAATAATAGAAAAAATCAGAAGACCAATTACGTTCTGTTTGTTTTGCTTTAATTAACCTCTAATTATTTCATTTTCACGACGTTAGCGTCAAAGACCAAACCAAAATGAACAAGAATCTAAGGCATGTTCTTTTTGAACGTTTTGAAAACAGTTTTGAAAATAAGTTTTGGAAAGTAGTTTTATAATGTAAAAAGTGTATTAAAAATGTAAAAAGTAAATGTTGAATAGTAAAAAGTTGTATTGGAAATGATGGAATATGATTAAAATATATTAAATTTACTGTTGAAACCAAAACCGTTTTCAAAACGAAACAAAAAGAACATGCGTGTTCGTGGATTTTGCGCTTTGACCCAGAAAATGTGGCAAATTTCGAGGATTATGCCCAGAGAATGAGTGCAAATATTGGAACTGAAGGAAACCTACTAATTAATGATATATTTTGTCGGAAAATCCTATATTATAAGAACTCGTTCCATGTCGGAACCTAATATTCTAACTAGGGATGGTCACGGTTCCGGAACCGCCGGTTACGGTTCCAAAACCGCCGGTTAGGTTCTTAAATCAATGGAACCGGAACCGGAAGCTTGGGGGGACGGTTCCGTGCCGGTTCCAGAACCGCCGGTTCCGGTTCCAATTCCGGTTCTGTCACGATTCTGGTTCTAGTATGTCACGGTTCCGGTTCTGTCATGGTTCCCGTTCCGATTCCAATCTTTTCCGTTTATTTAACAATTTTTTTCGTTTATTTAAAAATTTTAACTTATAAATGTTATTTTATTTTGACTCAATTAATAACTCAATTATTTATAAATAATTAAAATTACAAAAATAAAATAAAATTTATAGCGACGGTACATACATTTGAACAATTAAATGATTTATATAATAAAAGATACAAAAATAAATTGTGAAAAAATATATATACAGATGAATGATACCTCAATATATTATTTTTATAAAATCAAGAGACTGATGTCTTGTTATAAATCGTGAGAACTCAGAGTTTGAACTTTGAAAAACTTTTACAAAATAAATACATCTTGAATATTTAATATAATTCATCTTCATCATTTGCGGAAGTTGCGGTTGGATCTAATTTAATTTAATAATTAATTAATTTTAATCTAATTTAATGCTTATTTATATTATATTAATAATATATATAAAAAGCATACTATTAGTTTATATATTAGTATAATATATATTTAAAACATACTAATATATATTTAAAAATAGTTTTTATATATTATATGTTAAACATATAATATAATTATAATTATAAGAAAGAAGTTCAAAAAAAGCAAATAGTTGAAGTGGTTAATCAACTTTCCTCAAAGTCTTTCAATTCTAACAAAGGGTCATGTGTTCGAATCTGTGCAAGAGAAATGTAAAAATTATTCTTTTTATGGTTCTCACATTAGAACCAGAGGGTTGGACCCTTTGGAACTGGAGGCGGTTCCGACTCGCTGGTTCCCGGTTCTCAGACAAGAAGAACCGGAACCTTAACCGCCAGAGGCAGGTCCGGTTTCGGTTCTGGAACCGGGGGCCACGGTTCCGGTTCCAGTTCCAAAATCGGCGGTCCAGTTCGGGGTCGGTTCCGGTTCGAACCGGAGCCGTGGCCATCTCTAATTCTAACTACTCATTTTTATTTTTGGGTTTTAGAACACTACTATAGAAATGATCAAAGGAGACGCCCCTTTTGAGATAGGTGTTTGTAAAGGGGCCGGTAAAGCTTGTTGCACCCGCCTCCAATGGTTCTACTTGCACCCGCCTCCAATATCGTGTTTATTGGAGGCGGGTGTATTTCTGCAAATTTTAATCAATACTGGGTCGAAAATTCTCTTTGTTTTGGACTGTTGAAAGTTGAAAATAAATTTGAAAATAATTCATTAGGATAATTTTGAAAGTTGAAAATTATTTTGAAAAAGGCAATAAATTATTAAGTAATAAAACCCACAAGTTTTAGAAGAAAATATATAAATATATACTTTCAATTTTAATTTTATATACATGAGTATATATAGCCTAGTGATAATTTAATGTGTAAGAGTCAAGTTATCCTGCATGCGTGAGTTCGATTCCTACCGAAACCATAAATTGAAAAAAATTAAAATTAAAATTTGTATTGTACGGGTTTAGTGGAAGGGTTATTGGGGGCGGGTGCAAGTTGCACCCTCCTCCAATAACCATTAAAATAATGGTTATTGGAGGAGGGTGCAACTTGCACCCGCCCCCAATAACCCCTCACTAAGGAGGTGGGTGCACACACTGTACACCCGCCTCCAAAAGCCCTCTACATCCGCCTCCAATGTCCCATTTTGCACTAGTGGAGATAGATCGAGAATTCGTTAATAGTGTTAGAAATCGTAGAATAATTATGAATAGATTGTCAAAATTGTGAATGAGTTATATGTTCTGTGATTGATAAGATCTTCTATGTGCCATTTTTGGATTCATGAAGTGTATAGAATTTGACTTATGAAATATCACGTTTATGTTAAAACAACAAATATCAAATGTATTGAATTTATGTGTGAAAGTATCGCGTACTGTTTTCAGGTGGTGAAATATCGCAATTATATTAAAATAACAAATATTGCATGTATTGAATTTTTTCTATCTGGCTCCGTTCTTTTTGTGACCGGATTGGGGAAATTTTTGTTTTAGGGAAGGAATATTTTTTGGAAAAAATTTCTTTTGGGGATTTGTGTAGGAAAGAGAAGAAAAAGTGTAATGATTATATTATTTTTTGAATTTATATGAGTTAATATTTAGAGGAAATTTTAAATTTTGAATTTAAAATTGAGTAGAAAATGAAGTTGTTTCTTTAGGTAAAATTTTGAATGAAAAAAGCGATGATTTTTTTGGAATGAGATGGAAAAGAACAGAGCTATGTATAACATTGAAAATAGGTAATTTGATACTATTTGTTTCATTAATGCCTTTATTTTTTAAATTTGGGTTAGACTACATATAGTTATATTAGTAAGGGTAGCTAGGAGAAATAAAAAATTTAAAATTATATTATTATATTGGAACAAAAATGTTCTTGAAAGTGAATTCTTTTAATGGAGTGAAGAGTAAAAGTAATGAAATTATAAATATAACATTGTGTTTGTGTTGATTAAGTAATAAATTTGTAGACACTATTACAAAAGAGGCTATTGGCCGCAGGTTTTTTTTACCCCATTGGAGGCGGGTTTTGCGAAATTGCCCCCATCGCCAATACGGGCGCTGCCATTGGGATAACCCACGGCTAATAAACCCACCTCTGTTCCCCTCTATGCGCCTCCAATAATGGTAAAAAGTACTTCTTTGGAAGCTGGTTTTACCTACTACGCGCCCCCAATACTCGGATAAAAGGAGGCAGGCAGGAAACCCGCCTCCTTTTATCCGAGTATTGGGGGCGAGTTTCCCTACCTAAAATATTTTTAATTTTAAAAAATCTTCGAGTCGGATTTAAAAAATTGTGTTCAAACCCGTTTAAAGGGCTCTAAGCTCGAGATTAACTCAAGCTCGGATATTAATTATGGGCTAGGAGTGGTAGGATATCATACCTTTTTATAAGAGTCCAACCATCCTAATTGTTCATGTTCATCCAATGTGGAATAATGGTTTCTCAGCCTTGCCCTTTTCGAATTTATCTATATATTTAGCTTTGACTTTATATATATATATATACCAAGCTAGCTTAGTGGTATAACTTTTCTTTTCTTACTTTTCTCCTATATCTCACGTTCCACATTCATAAAAATGAACATTTGTAAAAGTTGAAGGAAGAAAAAAAAAAGAAAAAAAAAAAAAGCCTAATTTGATACTTATATTTTTTTTGAAAAGGTAGGAATATGACGTCATGTCGTCATGCATGATGACATAACAGCTTCCAATATTCCAACAAATGTAGTAAGTGTAGTGGATTTCAGTGGACAAAAACAAACCTCGTGTTTATGTTGCTTTCTTTGAATGGAAACTTTATCCTAACGCAGTATGTTTCTTTCTTAAAATTATTTATTTATGAAAATAATAATAATAATAATAATAATAAAATTGAAAAGGTTTTCTCTTCACATCTTGTGGAAAAAAAGGGAAAGTTTTCTGTTCTGAAACAAAAAGCCAAAAAGAAAAAGTTTTGAAAATATGAGCTTGTCGGTGGAAATGGACGGCTTTGGAGTATACTTTGGTGTGACATTTCATTTTCGTTTTATCTAATTTTAATATTAAATTTTCTATTTTTTCATTAGTTTTATGTTTTAATATTATTTCCTAGTATTATTTTCACTATGCCAAAAAAGGTTAAGGGAGGTGGGTCCTAAGAGCATTAGGAGGCGGGTGCACACAGTGCGGGTGCCTCCAATTGGAGGGGCCCGCACCCGCCTCCATTGTGAGGGGTTATTGGAGGCGGGTGCATGTTGTACTCGCTCCAATAACCATACCCGCCTCCAGTAATGGTGTTGCACCCACCTCCAATAACCCTTCCAATAAATTGTTATTGGGGGCGGGTGTCCGTTATACCCGCCTCCAATATTCTCCCAATAAAAAATTTAATTTTTCATTCTTTAATTTATGGTTTTTGGTAGGAATCGAACTCACACCGACAGAATCACTTGACTGTTGCACATTAAATTTACCACTAGGTTACATATACTCATGTATATAAAGTTAAAATCAAAATTATATATATTGTTTTCTAAAATTTGTAGTTTTTATTACCTATAATTTAGTGCTTCTTTTAAAAATTATTTTCAACACTCAAAATTATCCTAGTAAATTATTTTTAAATTTATTTTCAACTGTCAACAGTCCAAAACAAAAAAAAAATTCGAAATAATATTTATTAAAATTTGTAAAAATGCACCCACCTCCAATAAGCACGATATTGGAGGCGGGTGCAAAGCCTTTTTTTCGCCTTGAAGGAGATTTGGAGGCGGGTCATATTCAACCCGCCTCCAATTAGAACTTTGGAGGCGGGTGCAACATGACCCGCCTCCAATTCACTACTACAAAATCCCCCTTAGGAGGCAGGTCCTAAGTGGGATTGGAGGCGGGTGCTCAGCTGCGGGCGCCTCCATTTGGAGGGGCCCGCACCCGCCTCCATAAATTAGGAGCATTGGAGGCGGGTGCAAAGTGCACCCGCCTCCAATTGTAGAGCATTGGAGGCGGGTGCAAGCTGCACCTTGCACCCGCCTCCAATGCTCCTCTATTGGAGGCGGGTGCATGTTGCACCCGCCTCCATTAAGTGTTATTCGAGGCGGGTGCAATTTTGCACCCGCCTCCAATAACCCCTCGTAAAAAAATTTAATTTCTTTTTCTTGCACTTTATGGCTTTAGTAGGAATCGAACTCGCGCCTAGAGTTTCACTTAACTCTTGCACATTAAATTTACCACTACGCTGCATATACTTATGTATTTAATATGAAAATCGAAATTATATATTTCTTGTAAAACTTGTGATTTTTATTATTTACTAATTATTCGCTTCGCTAGAATCTCAATAAATTTTCAAAATTATTTTCAACAGTCCAAAATAAAGACAATTTTTGATCTAGTATTAAAAATTTTTAAAAATCATTTTCGTATTTTGAAATTGGAGGCGGGTGAAGGGATCACCCGCCTCCAATTAGGAGGTAATTGGAGGCGGGTGATGCCTTCACCCGCCTCCAGTAAGCTAAAATTTTATTTACCCACCTTTGGAGGCGGGGGTATTTGTACACCCGCCTCCAAAGGGGCACCTCCTTTGAGCATTTTTGTAGTAGTGATTAGTTAGTAATTGGAGGCGGGTCATGTAGGCGGGTCATGTTGCACCTGCCTCCAAAGTTCTAATTGGAGGCGGGTTCAACATGACCCGCCTCCAATTAGTTAGCTATTGGAGGCGGGTGCAAAGGCTATGCAGGCCCCTTTTAAGTATTTTTGTACTAGTGTTTTTTCACACCATCACCCTCAAAACCACAACATACCTACGCTCAGCTCCTCGAGCGTGTGCCGCAACGACCCAGTTGACCGAAGTGATGAAGATCAGGATGGCAAGACAGAGTATGGGCCGTCGGTAGAAAAAGGAGCATTGGAAGAAGATGAGGATCTGTATGTGCAGCTTTTCCGAACTGACCAGAAGTTTGAAACTTTTTTATGATTATGCGCTTAAAAAACAAGTTTTGGTGGATTATAAAAGGATCGTCCGTCGGCACCTGTGGTGTTTAGAGACAGATGTTGCTAGCCCTACTTTATGTCTTTGGAATTTTTTGTTTATTACTTTTTTCTCTTTTCCAACATTAATAGAACGGATATCCAATCTCATTTTTGTTATTTTATTTTCTTTAAATATTATTTTTTAATTTAAACAAGTTAAAATTACACGCAAAAAATAAATTTTTAGTCAAAAAATTTATTATGATGGAAATGAATATTATTGTAAAAAAAATTAAAACAATACATATATATATATAAGTTATCAAAATGTGTAATAAAAATTATTAAATAAAAGTGTAATAGATGATTCAAATGCGTGAGAAATTGGCAATAGTGTCAATTAGTATGCTTCCCTCTACGCAATTACGTCACGTGAAAACGGTTGTGTATTATAATTAATGATATTCCTTCCGTTTCAAAAAACTACTTTTAAAAATATTTTTAGTTCCAATAGAAAGTTAATTTTTAAATATTTTTATTTATTTTACTATTACTAATATAATTATAATTAATTTATATTTAAAAATAAGAACATAAATAAAACAAATTATGTCAAATTAGTCATTTTATATGTTTTACCTTGATTTCATGAAAGGTTATACGTATGTGAAAGTGGAGTAATATAATGATTCTGAGATGTATCATAGAATGTGTACTAAAAATATTATAAATATATTGAATATGTATGATATATCTTACTATATACTTATTTCGTCCCACTCAAAAAGTTCACTTTAAAAATTGTACTCCCTCTGTCTCATTCAAAGAGTCCACTTTCAAAATTTTTTTTCGTCCTATTTAAATAGTCCACTTTGAATTTATTTACATTACATACCTTTACTAATAAAACAATGTGTGATTCACAATCAACCCTTACTTCTAAAGTAAGGATATAAGTGGAAAATATGGTGGTAAATTACTTATTTTAGGTGTTGTACCTCACAACCCATAATAAGTTGTACATATTTTAAAGTGGACTCTTTGAGTGGGACGAAGGAAGTACAACTTATTATAGGTTGTGAGGTACAATACCTAAAATAACTAATTTGACACCATATTTTTCACGTACATCCTTACTTTATAAGTAAGGGTATGTAATATAAACAAATTCAAAGTGAATTTTTTAAATGAGACATTTTTATTTTTATTTTTTGAAAGTGGACTCTTTATATATGATGCATAGAGTATAAGAAAATAAAACATAATTTAAGAAACATGTCTCCCTTGCTGTCATCTGTCATTAATTATTGATTTTGTCTCAATTTCATTTTTGACAAAATAATTATATCTTTAACCATTAGTTTATATCTTTTCAGTTGTTGTTTTCTTATCTCACTTATCTGCATTCAACAAGTTTATATGCTAAATTAGGACAATGAGAGTTTCCAGCTCTGAATGAAAACTCCATTGCTGATCTCATACTAAATATAATACTAAAAAAAGATAATAATACAACGGAGTTGAGAAATAAATACATGAAATTTTACTACATAATTTGAAACTAAAACTCCATCTAATTAATGGCTATTAACTTCAAGTCCATAGTAGCATTTCAAATCTTGAGTTTTAAGCACAGATCCAACTCCAGATTGCATTTTCTCTTCAGTGAACAACGTAGAAAGTCCGCTTCTTTGATCAAGTTGGCACCAAATTAATTTTTACTTTCCTCTATTTTTTATCGCTGTGAAAACTTATATAATCATGGATAACAGATTTGAAAGGTTTCATACAAAACAAAAGAAAAAAACAAAGAAACCTCCATCAAAAGGAGGAGACAAAGAAACTCCCACAAGAGGAGACAACATAAAACATTAACACTAAACAAAGAAAAGAAAACAATTCGGGCTCCTGGAGAATGGGAGAGGAATAAAATGAATACTAATGAATGTAAATAAGTACAAATATACATGTAATACTCTATCCTAAATGTGTTTGGATAACCATTTTGGGAACAATAAGGTCGGCTCGTTAGCATATTTTCGAAAACATGTTTATGAAAATTTACATTTTATACTAATATTTCATCATTCTTAATACATTTTTTTTATTTACTTTTCAATTATACATTTTTATATTTTATATATAATTTTTTTTATGTTTAATGCATATTTTACATTAAAAAACTTTTTTACGAAAACATATTTTCAAAACCATGTGATAACATACATGATAGGGCAAAGGTGCAAAATTGCCCCTAACGTTTTCTGTTAGGGGCAATTTTGCCACTAACGTTTATTTTGGGGCAAAATTGCCCCTAACGTTTTCTGTTAGGGGCAATTTTGCCACTAACGTTTATTTTGGGGCAAAATTGCCCCTAACGTTTTCTGTTAGGGGCAAATTTACCCTTTAATTTTTTTCAAATTACATTTACCTCCTCCAAAGTTTGTTTAAATAACAAATAGATATTTTAAGTTTTAAAAAATAACATTTTAGTCCCTTAACCATCCAAACTTGGAGTAAAATATTTTTATCTAATAAGAAAATATATTTAATACGAATAATAATTAATTATTATTGTTCCAAATAAAATTATTCATAAATATTTAAACTTTTAAAAATATTAATTTAAAATGCATATATATTTTTAAAAAACTGAAAAAACATTAAAAAAAAAGAAAAAGAAAAAGAAAAAGAACACCCCAATAAAAATATTCATAAATATCTAAACTTTTAAAAATATTAATTTAAAATGCATATATATTTTTAAAAAACTGAAAAAACATTAAAAAAAAAAGAAAAAAGAAAAAGAAAAAGAACACGCCACGGCCTTTGTAATGCCCAGGCCGTGGCGTGTTCTTTTTCTTTTTCTTTTTTTTTTTTTTTTAATGTTTTTTCAGTTTTTTAAAAATATATATGCATTTTAAATTAATATTTTTAAAAGTTTAGATATTTATGAATATTTTTATTGGGGTGTTCTTTTCTTTTTCTTTTTTTTTTTAATGTTTTTTCAGTTTTTTAAAAATATATATGCATTTTAAATTAATATTTTTAAAAGTTTAGATATTTATGAATAATTTTATTTGGAACAATAATAATTAATTATTATTCGTATTAAATATATTTTCTTATTAGATAAAAATATTTTACTCCAAGTTTGGATGGTTAAGGGACTAAAATGTTATTTTTTAAAACTTAAAATATCTATTTGTCATTTAAACAAACTTTGGAGGAGGTAAATGTAATTTGAAAAAAATTAAAGGGTAAATTTGCCCCTAACAGAAAACGTTAGGGGCAATTTTGCCCCAAAATAAACGTTAGTGGCAAAATTGCCCCTAACAGAAAACGTTAGGGGCAATTTTGCACCTTTGCCCATACATGATATGCCTCCACCTTTTGAGTTAAAAGTGCAAAAGCCAAAACGGAATGTACATTTTCATAGAATGGTTGGTGTCCAGCTCTGTGAGTTGCAGTTTTGACAAATAAAAACCAAAAATTGACATCAACACGACTTCTTCATTAATGGCACATTAAAGAAAACGTGTATGAGATCTTCTGCGCCGAATTAAAATCGTGCATGGTGTAAATTGATTGGTGTTAGATTTTTGTAAACTTTTACACCATTTTGCGTTACAGAATTTAATATTATAATATGTGTATATTTAATTCATTATTTTTTTCAAAAAAAATATTTAAATCGCTATCAAATCAATTAGTAAATCTTAAAAGGTAAATGAGTGTACACGCTTTATTATAAATGCTAACAAATCCATTAAAAACTCAGGCCTTTAATTTCCATATCAGCGTTGCAGTGGAATTCATCAACGGTCAAAAATCACCAAATTCATTTTGTATTTAGACCAAAATCTCGAAAAAAAGTTAATGAAATTGTTGCACAAAAAAAAAAAGAAAAAAAAAAACTCCCCTAACTATGGTTGTGGAATCCGAACCTCGTCTTCTTCCTACTTGTTTCATTATAATAGTTTATTTAAAAAAAAAAAAAAATTCTTCTATTAGAAAATTCAAGTCATATTTTAGTTTTTTTACTTCTCTTAAACTTATCAATATAATTATGTGTGGTTTATAATTAACACGTTGAAAGTAAAGATATGAGTTGAGATAATTGTCTCGAATTACTTATTTAATTTCTATATTGTACACAACAGCCTTAAAAAAATTCTTAATAACTACATTTTCGAACTACTAGACTCTTCTCATGCAACGTAAGTGGTATTCTATCTGTTCTATTAGAAGAATCCACTTTGCAATACTGAATTCGCAAATTATGTGACAGCCAAATCTCTTTGGAGAAAAGGGCAAAAAAAAAAGAAAAAAAGAAAGAATTATATTAACCCAATGGACCGGTAGCCCCATTCCACGCCAGATATGTGGAGCTAAAAATCTTTTATGGTCCAAATGTCCAAACTCAAACTAATGGAAGCTCTCCGTCTTTAGTTTCGATATGGACCATATATACTTACTGGTCCTAGCCCAAATTTGAAAGGAAAACCGTCATCCGCATAGTTCCTCTTCTGATACATTTTAGAACCCAATAATTATTTCTTAGGCTTAAAATATAGGAGATCGTTTACGTACCAGTTCATTCACCTACCTAAAAAATGTTATTGCATATGCTATTATCTAGTGAATGAATGTTTTCGTAAAAGAATTGTAGTATTATCCCAATATATTTAAGGATTGATTATGAAAGGAATGACAATTCGAGTCATGTATGAATTGACTGATCACTTTTAACATATTAGATTCATATTCTATTAGAAATTATCAAATATTGTCTCTTAGGGACGACGATTCCGGACCGTATATAAGTTGATATGTCACGTTAATGTGCCGTATTCGTATCATATTTTTACTGCATGTAAGAATTTGTCAACCAAGTTTAGTTACCCATTTGATAAAATAAAATTACGCAAGCTAAATATTTAGGTTATAAGTACGTGATATCATATTTTAAAATTCATTTAGCTTGTTTTAGTCATAGAAAATTATTTAGTTGTTGGTTTTTATATCATAAACCAATTAATTTCCAATTATAATTTGTTTTTATCGTTAAAGCAATCAGGAACCTCAATTATAATTTCCAATGAATTTCGTTCAATTTCTATCGATAATTTTTAGACGATTTCTATGCAATTGAAGACATAACCACAGGGACACTGGTAACTTTATTTCTCCCCTAAAAATGAAGCATATAAAAAATACTTAGTTGAAGACATAATTTTAGTTAATTCATGTAATAGATCATTAAAATTTATAACATGCAGCGCCTTTATATTAGCAGTCTCTATGAGCCTATGGATATTGGAAGATTACATATGGCTATATCCTCTGGGTTGGATGTCATTTTCAGTGTGCATTCTTATTTTTCCATGGTATGGTTGGGAAAAGAACTGCAACCACCATTTTTCATCTTCAAGGATTTTTCGAAAGTCTAGCTGATAAATTGATCTGTTTTACAAATGTTGTATTTGGAGTGATATTTCCAGATGAAAAGATTGAAAGGTTCATGCATTTGTAAAGAAATGTATTTAAGTTTTTGCTGTACAAGATACTAAGAAGAAAAAGTTTATCGGTTATTGAGCCATTGGTTTGGGATTTGGGTTTTCTTTGTCCCATTATAAGTCACTTGATTTTTTATGACTTACAAGTTTGAGGCCATAGAGATGTTGTCATATCTATATCGCATGCCTTCAACATGACACAACTGTGCTGTACTTCCATGTCATTGTGTGTCCTTTTAGGAGGTGTTTGTTTGGGGGATTTTAAGGGTGTAAATGGGAATGAGAATGAAAATAATTAAGGGTTGCTTGATTAAGGGTTATGAATTCTTGAGACTCATCACAATTGCCAACTTTTGGCCAATCCTCCATTCCTCTACATTTTGGGAGGTATGGGAATCATTCCCCTACAAATTTATTTTTAAATGTAATATTTGTGTTTTAAAATTATAATTAGTAATAACTATCATTATAATACATTTAAACACAAAGCTTATGACATATTAAAAGTTTAATACAAAAAAATGTTAAAATAAAATTCATCCTTAATGATTTCTTTTTAGTAAATCAAACACCATCAATGGTAATGATAGTCATTTCCCATCACAAACTAAACAACACAATTGTAATGATTCCCTCTACTATCATTCTCTACTACTGTCATTCCCATTCCAATTCCCATTTCCGTCTATGAACCAAGCGCACCCTTAGCTTTTTCTCATAGATTTTATTTCTTGAGGACTTGGTTGGTGTTTCTCCCATTTTAAACTATAATCATTCATTTCAAGATAGAATAATTGATATGGGATATCTAATTTGCTGTTTAATTTGTATGTGGGGTAATAATAATTTTCATTGCTCTTTTCCAGGACGTGACGCAGAATAGTTCAGCATTTCATCAAGCTATCCTATCACTGACGATAAAACCATTTCATGTGGTTACTGCAGCTATATCTTCACGCCGTTCTTTCGAAATTCTGTAAGTTCTTAATTTGCCACTTTCTTAACTTTTCTATAGCATTCATTTTTTTTTTTCATTTTGCCAGTTAGTTCTGATCTGAATTTTTATTGCATTGGTCTCGTGTTTTGGTGCTACTGATATACTTTAACATTGAGGTCAATCCTACTTTCATATTGATGAACTATATAGGAGGGACAAGGGTTCCTTTGGTCTCTGTTTCTCTCTTGCCATTTGCCATTGCTGCTATGTTTGGTGAGGCCTTTTCCTTTTAGTTCCGTATTTTGGCTTACCATGCTTTTGTGGTCTTGTTCAATGTTTAGATCATAATGATTTTGTATTAGTTCTCATTGGCTTTTGGAAAGATGTTCAGATTTGATATGTGCAACTTTTCAATGGAAATCACAGATTTTTGGTGCCTATTTCTTGCTAAAAAAATGCTTAACTTTCACCACTTCAGAACATCCTCATCTGATGCATACCTCCAAGGAAGTGTTCAGTGATTGGCCTAATGGATTACTCGCTATCGGGACGTTTGGAAACATCACTCAGAAATATGCTGAAGAAGATGAACATCCTCAAGAAGAAGAAACTATGACAAACGAGGAATTGAGAGATCTGCAGAAAGGGTTGAAACTGCATTCTGAAAACTTTGAAATTTTTTAAGGGATTGTTTTCCTTATTTAACAAAAATAAATATAAGAGAAATTAAGAGTCTTGTATGATAAAATTTAATGCAATTTTCTGGGTTTTTTTTCTCCAGCAACTGGCTAAATATCTCTGCACATTCTCAGGCATAAATTGCAGGGTCGTTGATGTGACGCAAAAAATAGCCTTCAGGAAGTGCTTCTCAAGGCCCAGCAAAGCTTCTTGAATGGCAAGGCCCAATCTGAAATAAAACTTCACTGTGAGAGAAAATGAGCAAGCGGAGAGCCGATCTGGGTAGCTCGGGTCTGCAAGGTGATGAAGGGAAGTGGATCGCACTGTTCCGGTGACAAATGGTAGATAATCAGAAAAAGGGGCGGGGCTTTCCCCCCTGTATAGGCTCCGACGGTCAAGTTAGAAGAGTTGAAGATGACAAACAGTAAAGACAATTGCTTGAAATGGTAAAGATTGCATACCTCACTAAGTCTGGAGACTTAGTATATATACCTCCAAGTTGAAATGTGTCCGTTGAACCTTCATGATTGATTTGCTCACCTGCTCCTTCTGATTAGCGTGGCGTGGACGCTACTATCTTGACCGGATTTCATGGATTTCTTCCTCTCTTAGAAGATATGGAAATCTCTGCGCGTAATAGAAAATAGATACCTAATCTATGACATATTTCACCTACTGTGTCAGTGAAATAGCGTAGTCCGGTCTGACTATCTTAGATCGGTTAGGCCAATTATCATGGTAGAAACGTGAGGGGATGATCAAGGCATTCTAAAGTCTAAGGTCCGACCTAACCTTTTATGAGATATACTGTCTGGCTCGGTTTTATGGTTCTGACCGACCTAAGTTGATAACAAAAATACTTCTAGGCTTGGCCTGGACGATCTTTCCGACCTAAGCATGGTTTTGGGCTCTATATGCGTCTTTTTATCCTTCACTGTTTATCTTTGTTTTAATCCGTTGGGCTAGGCCCAATGGAGATTCAATTTTATGCACACCAGTCGTGATCTTACACTGAATCGATATGAGATGTAGGATTAAATTATAGGAATGTAAAATCTTACAAAAAATATAATAACTACTTAAGGATTATTAAAAATTACTTTTCATTTATGAACTAATTATGAATGACTCATAATTATAATAGTAATGGTAAGATGTGTAAAAAATTTGAGAGTGCACACTTCTAATTAAAAAAAAATTTCTTCAAAATATACTCTCCTATAGGAACGGAGATAGTATTATCGTTTAAGCCATTTTAATTAATTCTGTTGGAATCAAGTAATACTATAACTATGATCGATTTGGTACATTGGGATCGTAGGATTATGCCATATTGACAACTATATATACTCCCAAGATCCACCTTGTGCAAGCAGTGGTTTCACCACTAGACGAGCTATGAAATTATTTTTTCTAGCCCCGTGCAATCCTCTAGGGAAGGTAGTGTCTCAACCTCGTATTTCCAATGATAATCAAAAAACTTTGAAAACTTAAAATTTGAACTTGAGATATTGCAAATGCACGCCAAAATTCTTACCACTTAACTAAAGTCATTGGTCAAGGAAATTTGCTTAAGTCTTGATTGATCATAAAGATGCTACATTAACGCATGCCAGCTTTCATGTAGTGAATAATGACTACTACGTATGCCGATTATATACTCTTCTGTCTTATTATAAGGTTCAGGTTCATACATGTATTATTTTTTTCTTTATAAATGTTAAAATATAACATTTAAAATAATTAAAAAAGTAATAGTAAATTTTTTATTGAAATAAAAAATATTCTTGAAAATGGTCTCGGTTCCCTTCTAAGTCACATGGTGCTCACTTAAAAAAATACAATGTGAAAATAATTCGGCTATGAAAACATTTCGGCTAATAGTAATACCACCTTGTGCTGATCATAACATCGTCCACGGTATACATATACCACTTCACATTAAAGATTACGAGTCTGAGATTTTCGGGGCGAAAGAAAACGTGTATGAGATCTTCTGTGCCGAATTAGAATCGCGTCTGGTGTAAATTGATTGGTGTTAGATTTTTGTACACTTTTGCTTTACAGAATTTAATATTATATTATGTGCATATTAACTCATTATGTTTTAGAAAAATATTTAAATCGCTATCAAATCAATTAGTATATCCTTAAAGGTAAATGAGTGTACACACTTTATCTAAACCACAACAATGTATCTAATTTACTAAACTGTAAATATATATCTAGTATAGTTCTAAACATAATAGAATTATATCGCTGAATAAATTTCGTACCGATAGTCACAGATCTGCCACTATTTACTGATGAAAGTTTCGACACTACATGTTCAATTGAGTCTTTACACACCATGGCCATGAATAGAATCACTATAGCCATGGAGAAAAATCATCATAGATAGTGAACGAAACACCATAGATGGAAAGAGAAACTTCAGAAACGAAAAGGAAAATAACATAAACATGAATAAAATTAAACTAAAACAAACCAAGTAAAATATAACAAGAACAAAAGTAGAATTGGTTCGAGGGAAGAAGATGACGAAATTTAGGGTTGGAGAGAGATGAAAAAGAGGGAGCGGGCGAATTTTTTTTATTTTAAATTATTTTCTTAATGTCTAAGTGAAGGAGGACTAGATCGAAGAAATTTTTGATAAGAAAGTAGGTTCCAAAGTGGGAAAGAAAAGAGTGCATCCATAGGACTCCCCGAAAAAGTATAACATTAGGTCTGGTTCATTTAAGTTTGGCACGTTTTAAACGGAATCAATGGTCAAGCGCAAAATCCACGAACACACGCAAAACAGTGATTCTTTAATTTAAATTATTTATTGTTAAAATAAATTTATATATAATTTTATCTATAAAAGTTTTGTTAATGATGAATTATTAGTTTTGACAATAATATTGCTCTAAAAATTCTTGTGTATTTTTGTTACCGGAGTAATACAATAAGTTGACCCCATGATCTTTAAACTTGACTAGAAATTAATCTTATTGTGTCCATAAATTAAAAATCACTTGCAATTGTTTTTCTAATTTTGATCAAACATTTTAACTGATCCAACTTGTATTCGGCGCATTTGACAATCCGACTCAGGTTTAGTCTCTAAATCATGATTATATTATGAGAATATGCGTATTAAGTTTAGTTTATGATGTAACACAGATTTATTTTAGCATTTTGTGTATTGAATTTAGCTTATGATTTTTCGTGATTATGTTAAAACACAAGCATTGAGAAAATCGCACATTGAATTTAATTAGTAGAAATATCGTATGTCAGATCGTCAAACGATTGGACAAGAGACGCCATCATTTTATAATTCTACCAAATTTTGTCCTTTTATGATATTGATAACTTTGTTCTCTTTCAATTTTTGTTTGAGAAATTACATTTCTTGGTTATTTTTCTTTTTTTCTTCTAAAAATATTCTTAATTGATTTCTCGCAAGCAAAATGCACTTGATCATCATCGATGGGTTTGATTGGAATGAAATATGAAATCATGATCGACCAATTATGAAAGTGTTATTTCAGAAACTATTATTGTTTTAGTATCATATATAAAGAGTTTATTTTCAAACAATAGAAAACAAAAATATTGTCTCAATAAAAAAAAATTCTAATTTTTATTTATTTATATTGCATACATTTAAAATAACTAATTTTTATAGTCAATCTATAATTTTATATATACACATTCTTTTATAAGATCTTATGATCCTATGTTCCTATGATATGATCTTATTGATTTTGATTCTCGGGGCACATCATGTTTACAATCCTAAAATGCTAATTGCTATGAGTATAATTGGCGTATAATTTATATTCATCAGATGAAAAGGTTATATTATCAAAGTCGATCAAATGAATATTCAATCGTTTAAAAACTATAAATTTTCTGCAACTTGTTATTGTCTTGAATATTTAATTTGTAAGGTTTGACATTGCCAGAGGACTGTTATGAGATTAGATTATCTGTCTATCTTATTTATATCTTCTATTTATATTCCTTCACAATGAAAGATAAGGTCTGACTATCACATCTTGGAGTCCACTTCCCTATAGTAAAAAGATAGATAAAACATGCATAGGCCGAAGTAAACATAATATCTCAATACATTTATTATAGGTTATCTTTTATGTGCCCTTCCTAAATGTCTGTCAAGAGTTAACGAGTTCCATCATTATCCGTTAGCAAAATCCAATACTTTTCTTTTTCCTGTATTTATTTAAAAAAAGAAAATTGGTTTTATACTTGACTAGGGGCGGAGCTAGGGGGTGGGGCCTTATTACTAATGTATTTTTATTTTATTTTTAATTTTTACAATGTATTTAACTGTCAGAAAAATATTTATATGTATATTGAACCCCTCCAAAATTTAAAAAACGTAACTTCTGGATTCGTGCTACTGAAATTTACCACTAAAAAAACATGTTCCCAGCTGGGTTCATATAATCAGTTCAAATTAATTATATTATTATAGATTATACAAGTAATATAACCTTAATTAAAAGTGTAAATATATATAGATGAATGAAAGGATGAATAATTAATTAATTAAGCTTCTTTGCTGGTAATGGGATTGATATAATTAATGGGAAAAAGGCTTAATTAAGTGATGCATGGTTGTGTTTCCCTACATAAGTGGTCCTCAAAATACTAGAATCTTCTGCATCTCTTTCAACTATTTTCTTGACTTGGCATCCTCTAATTGAGCATCTGTAGTAATGCCTGTTCGTCCAATAAAAATAAACACCAAATTAATATATATTAATGGCAGCAAAAATATGGAAGCCAGGTAATTAAAATGTTTAACTTATGCAATTTCAGCAATAAATTAATGGGAAATCAATCCAAAACGTATAATTCTACTGTTTTATTAGAACAGTTCGATTTTGAAAATATAATTTTTTTTTAATGAATTAAGAGGTACAACATATATCTAAGGGCATGTTCGTTACTGGATTTTAAGGGAGGTTTTGATATTATGTTTCCGAAAACAAGTTTTCAAAAATAGGTAAACGAATAAGAGTTGAAAATTGATTTTCAAAAACAATATCAAGTTTGCAGGGCTAAGTAAAAAGAGCTTTTTTTTGGTCACGTTTGAGTGGCAAAGCGATTGATGAGATCTCTTTTTTTGTCTCCAGTTTGTGGGCAGTGTTTCCAAGGCCATATATGAAAATTTTGTTTTGAAAATCTGGTCTTAATAAACAATTTTTAGATTGGTGTCAAACAAGATTTGAGTTTTGAAATGGTTTCTCAAACTCAAAATTAGCCCGCAAAAGTTGGTAACGAATAGACCGTAAGTAATTTGCCACATTTTTTTCCACTAGTATTCTCACTTTCTAAAAGTAAATTAATTGTAAAACATACATAATTATATTAGTAAAGATTTAAGGAAAAAAAAAAAGAAAAAAAAACTATAGTAGTCTCTTCTATAATATAACGAAGATAGTCTTATATATTGTGAGCAAGAATACTATAAACTACATGGTCAATAGGTGTGCATGCATACATTCTATTAGCGCTGCTGGATTTTGAAATCCTCTTAATTAGAAACTTCAAGATTTGAACAACAAATTAATTAATTATTTCATATATTTTAAAAATTAACTCTTCTAATGATACAGAATGAGTAACAATTAATGAATGGATCCCAGTATAACGACACAAATATATATAGGTGGAGAGAGATGTTCTTAGCAAAACAACGTCGAAATATGTACAGTAAACATCATGTGATTCATATGGAAGAAAGAGAGCAAATTTTAATGGATAAAACTACCTAGATTAAAAGGTGAGGAAGTTTCACACAAGAGTGGAATGAATAATGAATCTCCCAGATACATATAGCACCAAACTGAATCAACTTTAGTAACATGGAGCGCTTATTCTGAATCACTCTATATATATATATATATATACACATACCGTATACCACATTAACATTTGGTAAGACAAAGTTTTGGGATAGAGTAGATGGTATAGAATATTTGATCGATGTGTTGGCTGCAAACGGATCTGTCAGAATGGCATTAATGTGCAGAGAGAAGCATGCAAGTGGCGACTTAGAATCAACTCAGACCAAAACAATAGGTAATATTTTACGTAATTAAACACAAACATAAAACATGACGATACAATTCGATCTACATGATTAATAATGACTCAAATTTGAGAATTGAGAACAAATAAAATAGAAATAGCAGAAGCAAATGGTATCAAATATTATAACCCTAAAATCCAACCTTCCAATATATATAAGGTCACGAAATCAGAAAAAAAAAATCACTAAAGGATCCAACATATGAATAAATATTTTTTTTGACAATTAAAAAATATCTATATATATATATATGCTGCTAATAACGGGGGAGTTGGAGGGTTCGCAGACCACCCAACCCTTGGTTCCGGCACTGAATATATAAATCACAAATAAAGATGGTATCATAGGGTTTGGAGGCATATACCTGAGATGAGGGCTACACTTGACTGTTTTCTTTCCATACTTTCTCCATTTAAAGCCGTCATATAAGGTCTCCAGTCGTGTTCGCGTACGAATTACAACAATATTATGGCGTTCAACCTCACCACTCATCATCTGCTCATCATCCCTCATCTTCAATCTAATTAATTAATTCCACAAATATATATTAATTAACGATGAAAATGAAGCATAATCGAACAAGAAACCAATTAATATCCATTTGAAATTAAGTTCAGCACTAACTCTTGTTCCAGGTGATGATCACGGCCACTATCGAATTGCAAAGAACCAGTAATGCCGGCGCTGGGCGCCATTTCTTGGGATGACGCCGACACGAATGGTGGTGTAGTAGTACTGAAGAACCTAGAATTTGAAGCTTCAAAAGTAGAATTCGTCATAACTAGTGGCTGTTCAACTTCCAATTCAAGATGAATAGCAAGTTCTTGAAGCCCTAAACGATAATTGAAGTAATAATCAGAAGGGTTATTAGGATAAGGGAATGGGATGGTGCCATGATGATCTGGTAATTCTGATGGTGGGAGGAAATTGGAGTTCATGGGTGAGAAGACAAGGGCCCCGTATGGTATGCATTTTGAAAGGTGTTTTGAAAGGTATTTTGGATTTTAAAATTATTAAAGTTATATTGGAAATGTAAAAAGGTGTTTGGGAAATGTAAAAAGGTGTATTGGAATTGATGAGAAAGTATTATAAAATGAAAGTGAGAGTGAAATGAGATGAAATGTAATTGTTGCCATACAGGGCCGAGGAATTTTATGTATCAAAGTTTGTTTTGCCTTTTGAGACTTTGGTGATCATCATCTATATATACAATACTAGGTTTAGAATTTAAGTTGCTTTTTATTGAGATAATATCTTTATATATTGGTACCTAAAATGTCCTTATATTGCACTTTTGTACTCGAATTTAAAATTATTTCTTTTCAATCCCCATGTAGTATGTCGTACAAATTTCGACCAAAATCATCCCTACATCGACAGATACATGATGAGCAGAGTCCCAAAAATATTGAAATTTGAGAGAGTAATGCAGGTTGTAACTATTTTGTAGGAGAAAGATTTACAAATTGGAATTCCCAAGTTTGTCGACGTTGGGCTGGTTCTGCTCAAAATTTGGGTTATGAACTAGATAGAGATGGAAAATCCAAATTTGAGAATAAAAATTAAAAAAAAAGAAGGAAAAAATACACTTTTATTTTCGGCGGAAATACGACATAGGAAACAAATTTGGGGACCAAAAAGTTATTATCTCCTTATTAAAGTCAGGTGGCTTTCCTAACCTGCAGCTTCCAAGCAAATGTATGCCGGGTCCAAGCAGCAGACCATCATGTTTACTTAGTTTAAAAATCCTACACTATATAAGTTCAACTGATACCTTTTTATGATGTTCGCATGCTTGCATAATCTACGTCATTAATATATAATTTGTTTTTTTTTGCAGATTAGGGAAAATGATTTCGAAAATTGAAAAGTCTTTGTTTTATGTAAACATGAAATTAAGGGTAAGACTAATTTTTTACGAAATTATTTCTTGAGTAAATAATGACTTCAATAGCTTATGTAACTGCATTAATAATGCATCATAGGTCATTATCAATGAAGAAATGGTTATGTGAAGGAACCATAATATTTTCGGCTAAAATTAAATCCATCTTCAAAAAAAGATAACAAACGATTATAATTTGCAAAACTAAATATGGGAATGGGAAATAGATACTCCCTCTGTCCCATTGAAAATGTTCTATTTTTGCTTCTTTTTTTCTTGTAAATATCAATCCTAATGTAATTATGTGTGGGCAGTGGCGAATCCAGAAACTACGTTTTCAAAATTTTGGAGGGGTCCAATATACACAAATATTTTTTTTGACAGTTAAATACACTGTAAAATTTTTTAAAATAGATTAATAATAAAGGTACCGGAGAGGGTTGGAGAGGGCCGGGGACCACCCTACCCCCCCCCCCCCCTCCCCCAGCTCCGCCCCTGTGTGTGGGTTCTTTTATAATTAACCCACACTTAAAAAGTAAAAATATGTGCAGAATAAATGATGAAAAATTAACTATTTTATTAGTAGTACTTTGAACCTGATAAAAAGTTGTGCATTCTCAAAACAAAACTCTTCCAATGGAGCGGAGGAAGTAGTTATTTCCATCATTTTATGACGTTTCCCATACAATTCAAAGAATATTTAGGTTCTCTTTTAGAAATGGCTAAGCTATTTTAAAGTTTAAACCCATATGTAAAGTGGGAGTCTCATATGTCAAACCGTCTGACGATTCAACAACTATACTTTAGCAACTAAATTAATATATGCGCGATTTTTTTTTGATTTTTTTTCACTATATATAAATGATTCTTCTGCCCTTAAAGTCGGTACGTGCACTACAAGCGATATTTATACATTGTTTTAGCATAAACACGATAAATTATAGGCCAAACTCAATGCGCAGTTAAATTCTATACGTGATACATCAATGTCATATATCAGATACTAAACTCAATACGCGCGATTTTTTAACATACAATCAATATAAAATCAATACGCGCAAAGTTAGATGGTCTCAGCCGTCAAGACGAGTTTTTATCTATATAAAATGTTTTCAATTCTCATTTTTATTTTTACGCACCAAACACATTCCAAAATCAATTATTGACATTATTATTCATAGTCCTTTTTTTATAGTTAGTTATATGTAACATTCATTCACTAGCTCAATTTCCTAAGAAACCATTTATTATCATCACATAATTAATTAACAACTTTATATTGATTGCATGGTACATTAGTATCTATAAGTACTACTGATACCTTTTGTGATGTTCGCATGCTTGCATCATCGTACGTACGTCACCAAATCTTTTAATTTATTTTGCAGATTGGGGAGAATGATTTCGAAAAGTGAAAAGTCTCCCTTTCAAACAAATATGAAATTAAAAGTTACGTTAAAATTCTTCTACGGAATTATAGCTTATGCAATTAAATGATGCATTATAGGTCATTATTAATGGAAAAAAAAAAAATTTCGTTGCACTTACACTTTAAAATTCTGTTTAATTATTTAAAAATTTCTAACATAGATGAACTAGTGCCCGATAAGATTTGATTTTTATTTTCTTATTAATTAGCCCTTTACAACAAAAACCGACCAAACTCACAACCTGCAAGACAGCAACGATGATCTATTATGATTTTCCACAAGAGAAACTTCGCCTGTGACGCTCCAATTTTTTTTGAATTTGTGAATCTCCAATTTAAAGCAATTATTCAGAGGTTTGATGTTCATCAATTGTTCATTAGATATGGTTTGATTTTGAATTAAAGACTAATTAATATTAGAAAGCTAAATTAGGGAACTAAAATCAAATTTGTTAGCCGAATTAAAAGACCAAATAATATAACTTAGAACAAAATAGTTCTGTCAACAATTACCCAAAAATGTGTCAGCACGCGTGTCAAATTTAGCCTTTAACATATTGCTAATATTAAGTTTTAAAAATATGCGTATCGAATTTAATATCTAATGTAATTGTGTATCGAGTTCAGCATCTAATATATTGATTCAGTGTAATTGTTGATGTCTTGTTGTATATTATGAAATTAGCTGCTAATGTTATCGCTATATCAAATTTAATTTTTGATATATTACGATTATTAGTTTAACTATTGAATTATCGCGTATAACGTATCAAATTTTTATAGATTTATCAGATAGTCATACATAAGATTCATCCTATTGCCACTCTTTGTCAAGGTTGTGGGGCCTTTAGATTTTGTGTTTATAATAATAATTACTAACCCCCACTACCCACTAGTCTATCCATTGGTCTCTTTTGTAGCCTAACCCACTAATCTAGTTTAGTAGGATGTGGCAAGAGTTTTATCATTTTTAATGTAATATTGTCATGTTTTTTACATGGCTCCTGGTCCTATAAGAAGGAAGTCTCCAGTTTGTGTTTTGATCAGTAGCCCTTCTCTTTGTGTCAAATTTTAGTAAGAGTCAATGCACCATGGGTTATTATCTAGAGGTTGAGAGTTTGATTTTTACGGTGTCGATTCTACCTAGTTATTTTGAATGTAAACTGATATAACTCCACGTGCTACTATTAAATTTTGTTATTCTCTTTCCCTATTCCCTGCCTTAACATAATAGATAAAAGAAAAATGTAATAGTGTTGAATTAAAGAGAGAAAAAATTCATAGCTTAGTACTAAATGCAAATCCATTTAAATTTCTAGTCTTTTGTTGGTAATGAATTACTTCTCCGGTTTCATTAGAAATATCCACTTTGATCAATGCATAACTTATTATGAGTGTCAACAAAAACCTAAAATAATTAATTTGACACTATTGATATCCTTATTAAGTATGAGCTAATTATTAACCACACATGATTATATTATTAAGGTATGAAAAGTAAAAAATTTTAAAATGAACTCTTATATTGAAATAAAAAAATATTTTTTAAAATAGACTCTTCTAATTAAATGAAACTATTAGTAAATTTGTATCAATGCTTGTATAGTGATTAAAGATTTTATTTTTTAAAAAATTTGTATTTTATAAAGGTAATGCATATTTTAGTGAAGGGAATAGATCGATTTCTTGGTCCACATCGATAATGAGTTGAATTAAATCCTTAAAAGTGGTCATTTTTAAATCAGAAATAACGTATTACGTACACTTGGCGTTTGGTCGGACGTCTGGCATAGGCCAAGCAGGTCGCGCAGGAAAGAGGCTGCACGTTCCATCATGCCTTCAGAGAAGCAAATGCGCCGGCAGCCTAGTTGGCAAAGCTTGCAAGTACGTCGCAACAGCGGCCATCCTTCATAGTGGATGGATTTCTTAACAGGTTCGTTTTTATATAAAATAAGGTCTTATATAAAATAAGTTCTTGTTCAATAATATAAATTTAAATTCTTTTATATTATTAAAAATGTCATATAAAATTATCAAGTTAAGAGTCATTCATGTCAAACGGTCAACTATTCGACATGATATTATATTCTGTGCATACGCGCAACACTACTTTATCTTTGTGAAAAAAGAAATAAATAAACCATACTTTTTATTTTACAAGCCATGCTTATAACATTAAAATTGAAACTATTATTATTATTATTTTAGAAATATGTACTACTTTTTTTTATCTTACATACATTGTAGTTATAGGGTTTTTTCCCCCAATATTTATATTGGGGCCAAAAATTACCAAAATAGACAAAAAAAAAAATTTCATTCCCAAAATATAAAAAACGAAGTTGGAAAACGAATCTCCCAACTTCGTTTCCTTCAAGAATAACCAAAAAAAAAAAAAAAAAATCTTTAAGAAAACGAATTCCATGAATTCGTTTCTTCCTTCTTTTTTTTCAAATTAATTTTTTCCTTTTTTGTTTTTTTATTAATTTCATTAATTCAAAAGAATCCTCCGTAATAGGTTTTTGAGTTATTATGAAAAAAGGCAAAATATAATTATATAATTGAAATTTTAATTTGTAATTTAATAAAATTTTAGATGAAGTAATTTACGGCATTTTTTGAAATGGTGGTCAATTACATTTGTCTTCTTTATTCTCTCCATTTTCTATATTATCACGCCTGCCTAATCCCACTAGTATTCCCTATGCAAGCTCATTTAAACTAAAAACAATTAAAAATGGAAACATCAATATCGGTCTAATGTTATTTCTTTTGAGAGAAACGAATTTATGAGTTTTATTTTTAACGGAATTAATTATTTTTAAAACGTAAATGCGTGATAAATTTTCAAAGATAAATAAATTCCCCAAATTCATTTATACGGAGATTTTATGTATTTCAAAAAATGCCGTAAATTACGTCCTCTAAAATTTTATTGAATTACAAATTAAAATTTCAGTTATACAATTATGTTTTACCTTTTTTATATTTATAACAACTCAAAAATGATTTACGGGGGGTTCATTTCGAAAACCCTAAAATTCATTTTTTATTAAATCATAATTATTTTTTTAAAATGAATAAAAACTTAGAAACATATTGGTGAACCGTTTTCAATGAAAATAATTATTTAATTTTTTTTAAATATAATTATTTTATTTATTTTTAAAATCATTTTAGTAGAATTCGTTTCTTAATGAAATTAATTATGGAATTCTTTATTAATGAAATTACTAAAAAACAAAAAAGAAGGAGAAAACGAATTCCATGCATTCGTTTCCTTCGCGATTTTTTTTTTGTCAGTTTTGAAGAAAACGAATCTCCCAACTTTGTTTTTATATTTTGGGAATTTTATTTTTTTTGATTATTTTCGTATTTATATGTGGCCAAAATGAATATTTTGGGAAAAAATCTTGTTATACCCTTAAAAATCAAAACTTCTTATTATTACAATTTTTCAAAAGTAGGCCTATTATTTAGATTACATGTATTACATTTTTAAATAAGTATTAGTCCCACCCTTCAATCTGGAACATTTTACTTTACATACACTATTTATACCCCTAAAGTATTATTATTGTTTAATTTTTTAGAAATAGGTATTACTTTTAATATTACATGTGCTATTTTTATAAAAAAATACTATTTCTACCCTTAAATTTGATACTTTTTATTTTACACATCAAAATTTTTTAATTATTTTTAGAAGTAGGTACTAATTTTTATATTACATGAGCTACTTTTTTAAAAAGACAATATTTTTACGTGCTTATTTTAGAAGTAGAATTATTATCTCTTTAAAAATATCAAATTTAAATTGTCTTTTTAAAATAATATCGATTTTAGACAAATTGGGGCCCTATAAAATTGGGAGCCCTGAGCGCGTGCGCACGTGCCCGGGGCCGGCCTTGGTTCCTAGAGAATTTAAGGGACTTTGTCTCTTGAATAAGCAGGGAATCCCGTACATTAGAATGAGGCATAGACATTAGTATTGTACACTGTTGTTAAACGAGGGTAAGGTTCATTACGTCCCCTCTCCTTTGGGTGTAATTTTTCCCCTTTTCATATTAATAAGAGAGTAGCCAATCTCGTTAACCACTTAATCGACTGTTTTAAAAATTTTTGAAAAAAAGAAAAAAGTAGTCTTTGTTTTTGCTTTAATTAACCTTAATTACTTCATTTTCATGACGTCAACGTCAAACACCAAACCAAAATGCATGCACAAGAATATATTAATATTAATAGAAAGAAATTTGGAATCACTGTTCTTGTATGTGAATATTCGTGGATTTTGCTCTTGACCCAGAATGAGTACAAATATTGGAACTGAGGGTCATCTAGAACTAGAAGGGGACATACTAATTAATGATTTTTTTTTTTGGAAAATCCTAATTTTCTAGCTACAAATTTTTATTTTTATTTTTAAGAAAATCGTGAATGAGTCATGTGTACCCTTTTACTTGATGAAATATAGAGAATTTAACAACTGAAATATTGCCTATATTGAATTTAGGTACTAAAATATATAGTATTGTTTTTAGTGGTTGAATTATTAAATTTAAGTGATCTAATATTACAAGTATGTTAAAACAACATGTACAGTTTGTATTCAATATTATTTGTCATTTCCTCTTAACGTGAGTTGTTTATGCCAATTTCGCAAAGTAATCTGCCGACGTGCTCCTTTCCCTGTAATATGGCGCACTGTCATGTCCGTAGGACTTAGGGCCTATTCTTTAACATGTTTTTGGAGTTTTGAATATTATATTAATTTCTCATCATTCCTATCTAATACACATTTTTATCTTTCAATTACACATTTTTACACTTTTAAATTTCAAAACCAAATTTTCAAAAGAAAACAGAATATCTTGTATTCGATCGGAAAACATGCTGCAAATTCCGTTGTATTCCCCATCGCCCATGCACTGCCTTCACCAAATATCTTGAGTCTGCTTCAATAAGTACTTGTCGCAATCCCAACTGCACACGAGAAATGAATGAATGAAACCTACACTTTATCGTTTTATTTCCATACTTTCTCCCTGTAAACCCGTCATATAAGGGTCTCCCGTCGTGTTTGAGTACGAATTACAACAGCATGCCTCTTCAATCTAATTACATATATACAAGCATCAAATACAAAGGATATAGAAACGTACAAAAGCCCTTCTATTGAATGATTTTTTGCATAATTAATTAAAATGAAGCATCAAGAAATATATTAACACAAAAGTAATAAAAACCAGTTAATTTTCTGTGTTTGCACATAGCATATGAATTCATTCAAACCGGAAAAGTTAACAAGCCTCTATATGAGACTTAATATTCCAATTACTCCAAAATTCACGCAAACATGTAACACGAGCATGATATTAGTGCCGACAACAAGCACGATCTGCAGCTGCCACGAGGGTAAATTTCGAAATTGCCATAACACGACCTTCTTAGCCATCTAGCCAAATGATCACTAGTTCGATAAACATTCACATCGGCTATCCAAATAATCGGTGTTAAATTTTACCTTTAACATTGGTTAACTATGACACCGGTGTTAAATGTAATCATTCAAACCGGTAGCATTTTGACCGGTGTCAATGATCTGTGTTTTTAAATGTGTACCCCTTGTTTAAATGATCTGTGTCAATGACCGGTGTCACTGTAAGACCCCGTACTTTTAACCCTAGATTTAAACCTTAAATAGCCGTAAAGCCATATGATTTCCTTAAAAATTTTAACATAAGATTTTATTATTCAAATTATAATAATTTCTTAACCGAAGATTATCATTAAATATAATTTTTATTTTTTCTATAATCAAATAGAGTTGAGATATTTCACTAAAGTCGAGTTTTGAACTGTTAAGAAGATTAAAAATATTTTAGGGATTCTAAGATTTATAAATGTAGAAAACTAAATGTATAATAGAAAAAAATAATACAACTCTTGTCGTATAAGATTCGGTACAACAAAACATTAGAAATTTAAATAGATGGAATTATTATCAAAACAAATATTATATATATATATATTATATATATATATATATTTATACACACACAAATTGGCGGTGAGCGATGAGGCCAAATGAAGGAATAAGGGATAAAGGAGAAATAAAATGAAAGCCCCAATTAATCGAAATAGGTGGCTGTTCAGCCACCCTATTTCATTTAATATATTTATATATAATATATATATATATTATATATATATGTGTATATATATATAACAAAGAGTTAATAAAGATAAACAGCAACCAAACTTTCTTGAACGGGGAAGAGAAGAAGGAAAGAGAGAGAGAGAGAGAGAGAGAGAGAGGAAAGGAAAAGTGGAATTTGAAAATCGAATTGGGGCTGGACCTAACCGAGGGAGAGAAGAAGCTAGGAAAAGGATGAGAAGCAAGAAGGAGAAGCAAGAAAGGAAGAAATAGGAAAAATCTAAAAAGGGGGATTGCGATCTTGAATCTTGATTCTAATCCCATGGATAGGATCTTAGCAATCTCAGAAATTCAACAGTAAGCTTAAATCGCTTACATAATGTTAGAATTCGATTTTTAGTGCCTATAGGTTTAAATTATAAAATTTTAGGTTTTCTTGAATTTTAATTCAAATCTTTGATTTTAGAAGTTATATAAATGTTATGAATTGTTAGAAATGTTGTATATATTTTATAGAAATGACTTTAATCAAAAAGAATTATAAAAAAATATGTTTAATTAGAGTTGATTTTGTTTAGTTAATGATAATATAAAATAAAGAACAAATAGAAGTTTGGCCAAATGCATGCTTTGTTTCAGAAGAATAAAATAAGAAGAGAGAAAACTAAATATTAATGAAATTTCGGGAAAAATATACAATAATATAAACACGTATATATGACATACATATGGATTAATCTTAGGAATTTAATAAATAGTAACTTGGGGTTAAAATTGATAATTTCACTAATTTTACTTTCTATTGGAATTACTTTATTAAACAAACTTAAATTAATACAGATCAAGCAAACTTAAGTAAGCTATCATCTACGGAATAAGGTGAGTGTTCTCACTAAAGGGGTTAAAGATTTTAAATAATAAAGAAGCGAGTTATCATTTTTTATTTATGTTAGTGTTAAGTTTATATTTAATGAAATGCATGTGTTATAAATAATGTGTATAATTGTTATATTTGAGTGTGATAAGGGCAATGTTTATAAATGTGTTTTATGCATGTAAATGTTCTCAAATGTTGAATTATGTGTATAAGTGAAATGTTTACTAATATTTATTGTATGAATGAAATTGTCATTACATTGTTACTGTTTAATGTTAAATGCTAAATGTTAAGTGTTCAATGTTAAGTGTGAATGCCAGTCGGGATCCCAAACTCTGTCTAGTTGTTAAATCGGGTGTATTGGCATTGGACTAGAGCGCCCGACTAAATGACTGGGGAGGTCGAGTTCGGTAATATTCTAGGATTTACCACAGTGTTCAGTGTTGGCAGTGTCGACATGGTTATTGCAAAGTGGCAGTGTTCCAAGGCAGGTAAAGTATAATCAGTAATGTTTTGAAGGGTGTATAACTTGCTGATTATGCTCTTTCTATCATTTATGTGTTCCCTTATTTGCTTAGGAAATACATATTATGTGCCGGTAATTGTTTATTCTGTAATGTTTTAATAGTACGACCTCACTGAGCTTATGAAAGCTCACCCCTTAGACGTTTTGCATGTAACAGGGATTAAGGGCGACATTATGAAAAGCATCGGGATTATATGATGAAGTTTCGCACTAGGTAATTAAGGCGAGGGAGTTTTGTTATATAAATACACTTGTACATTTTATATTAGTAAAATAAAAGATATCTTATTCTAATCTAGTGTTTAAATATTTTATTATTAATTAGTGCTCTTGTATTCTGAATGAGTTTTGGTGCGAACTAGACAGGCATCTCGGTCGTGACTCCCGCATGAAACAGGGAGGTCGGGGCTGGGGGTGTCGCAAAGACTAATAATAATAATAATAATGATAAGTCGACTCAAGTGATCTAAATTATTTAATAGATCCTTGAAGTAGTATTAAAATACCATGGACGATGTTACGATGAATCAAAGGTGGTATTACTATTAATTAATGTGAGGAAAGACTAATTAAAGTGTTTTTTAAATGAGCGCCTGAGACTTGAAACTTTGGAAGCGGACCGGTGACCTTCATTATATATTAATCATACACTAAGTTGACCCCATTATCTTTAAACTTAGACTCAAAATCTTATTTTTGTCCATAAATTTAAAAATCACTCGCAATATAGTTTCTAATTTGATCAAGCACTTTGAATGATCCAACTTGTATTTGACGCAACACTTGTTTAAAGTTTAGTCTACGAAGTATCTCGGCTATGCTATGAAAATTTGTGTATCGAGTTTAGAGTTTTTTTTTTTTTTTTTTTTCCTTAAGTGGTTGGGGAGTTTGAGGACTCTTTATTAAAATAATAAGTAAAAATTACAGGAGGACGTATCAAGTTTAGTTTATATATGATGTAATGTATATTAAATTTAAGTTATAGTGTATTGCATGTTGCATTTCGTGTATCAAATTTAGTTTATAATCAATCACGATTATGTTAGAACAAACACGCATATCGAATTTAGCAATTGAACTATAACATATCGAACCGTCAAACGATTGAACAGGGAACTCTCTCATTTTATAATTCTACCAAATAATATCCTTTCGAAGATATTGATAACTTTGTTTTAGTATATTTGTTTGTTTAAGAAATTATTTTTTTTTCTTATTTATTTATTTATTTTTCTTCTAAAGATATTCTTAATTGATTTGATTGGGATGAAATATGAAGTCATGGCCAATTACAAAAGTTTTATTTCAGAAATTATTATTCGGTATCATATAAAAAATTATGTTTAAGTTATGTTTAGTGCAGATAAATATAAAAAAATTATGTTTACTGCAGTACTAAACATTTTTTTTCTTTTGGGTGGGGTGGGTGCGTGGGGTTAGGGAGTGGGGCCAGCAACAGGGTGGGCCTAGGGCCAGGTCAAGGAGTTAGAGTGGATTGAAGGTTGGTATGGATGGATGGTAGTTACACCACGGAAAGAGTGCGAATTGAAATTTTGGTTTAGAAAATGATTTTTATATGTGAAAATGTATTGGGAATATGAAAATGTGTAATTGAAAGTTAAAAATGTATATTGGAAATGATGATAAATTAATATAACTTTTTTTTTTTTTGGAAAAAAAAAAACTACCAAAACCTGTTTTTGAAAACATGGAGAAGAACAAGCCCTTAAAATTCTTTATAAAATATGTTACATTTGTTTCAACTTGAAATACACTTTTCTTGAAAAATACATTTCACAAATTTTATAATCTTTTTGTCCAAACACAATTCTTAAATTTTTTATATTTATAAAATTCTACAATGTTTTTGAAGTACTTGTCCAAACACAATCTAAATGAAATATGCATTTATACAGGTAATTATATACTTTCTCTCTTCAACTAGAGTAGTCCACTTTGTATCACTATTTTTAATATTACAAAATGAACATTTCTAATAGCAAGGAGGGAGTAATAAATTTATGTATTAAAATATTTAAAAATATAGTGACAATCTGTATTATCTTTTAAAGGGCCTGTTCTTTTTCATCGTTTTGAAAACGATTTTGAAAACAAGTTTTGGAAAATAGTTTTATAATGTAAAAAGTGTATTGAAAATGTAAAAAGTAGATGCTGAATAGTAAAAAGTTGTATTGGAAATGATGAAATATGATTCAAATATATTAAATTTATTGTTGAAACTAGAACCGTTTTCAAAACAGAACAAAAAGAACAGGCCCAAAATATTTGGGATTAATTTATTTTTTATTTTGGAAGAAAAATAAGTACGCTAGAAAAGAAAAAAGAACTAAATCTTGTGTTCCAGGAATTTTTTTTCTTCAAAATACAAAAAGCATAGTTTGGAAGATCACGATCGTTATGATTCTACGATTTCAAAATACCAAATCGATGTTAGCTCCATTCAATCCAATACCAATTTTTTGTATTAAAATGATTCAAATAGAAGTAACTTTTATATTTTTTTTATTGAAATTTTGCACCAGTCAACATTTTTTAATAAGATTTTACGATCTTACGATCTAATCTCATTGATCTCGATTTTACATCTAAATTGATCACGCACAGAATCCAGATCATCTGCAAAACTAGAGTACAAATTCGTGTATCATTTATCACATGAAAAGGAAAAAGAAAGAAATCGATGAAACATAAACTTTCAATAAAACGTTTATCACTTCTTTCAAAAAAAAAAAAAAAAAATTGTTCATCACTGTTATTTAAAGGAGGGGCTGCTGGCTATGAGTCACATAAGAGACGTGGACCAATCGTCTTGTCACACCTAATCTATATATCCTTAATATTGTTGTATTTAGTTAAAGTCTTGCCCCACCTAGAAATAAGCAGAATATCTCAATGCATTTATTATTTATTATAGGTTGTCTTTTATGTGTCCTTCCTAAATTTACGAGTTCAAATTCTCTACCCAAATTACACTGTTTTACAGTGTTTAACGATTAAAACTCCATAGTTTTACTTTAATCTTTTATTCATCAAAATTGCTTTATTTTTTACTTAATTAAAATTACATAGTTTTCATCACTAAACACGATAAAGTACAGATAATCTGAACTCAAACTTTAACCTCAGCAAAATCCAATAATCCTTGTCTTTTTTTAAAAAAAAGAAAGAAAAGAATTGGTCTTATACTTGAACAATGAACACTAAAAAACATTGTTCCCAGGTGGCTTCATATAATCAGTTCAAAGATTACGTATTAGCTAAAGTACAAATTAATTAATTATATTATAGATTATACAACCTTAACTAAAATAGTGAAAATATTAATAGACTAATTAATTAAGTTTCCTTCTTGGCAATGATACGATGTCCGCGGAAACATGAGAAAAAGCCTCAAGTTGATGCATGATTGTGTTTTCCTACATAAGTGGTCCTCAAAATGCTTGAATCTTCTGCATCTCTTTCCACTGTTTTTTTGACTTTGCATCCTCTAATTGAGCATCTGTAGTAATGCCTGCTGGTCCAATAAATAAACACCAAATTAATTAATTAATATATATTAATTGCACCAAAATATGGAAGCCAGCTCAAATATTTAACTCGTAATGAGATTTCAGCAATTAATAAACAAATAATGGGAAATCAGTCCCAAATTTTGTGTACTCCATGCATCCATTGTTATAAAGTATAAAGCCTAAAATTTTTTGTGGGTTATAAAGTATAACGTCTAAAATAAATTATTTGTCACCAATTTTTTACTAATGTACTCAATTTCTAGAAGTGAATTAATTATAATGAGAGCAGTCTCTTCTAATAGAACAGAATATTATGTATATCAGTATGTGTGCAAAAATAGTATTACATGGTTAATAGGTGTAATTGTATGCATGATGTTAGCTGCTGGATGTCGAAATCCTCCTAACTTGATACTTCAAGATTTGCACAACAAATTAATTACTTCTCCCGTTCTACTAGGAGAGTTTAGTGAAACGTACAACTGTTTATAAATTACAAAATTTAATTTTAAAATGGACTTTTTTAATCAAACCGAAAGAGTAGTAATTAATGCATACCAGTAAGGACCTCAAATATCGGTGGAGAGAGATGTTCTGAGCAAAACAAGGTCCAAATATATATATATGTACAGTAAAACTACGTCTGAGGAAGTTTATTTGCAGAAGTGTGGAAGGAATAATGAATCAGCCCAACAAACACACACACACACTCATATATATATATATATATATATATACATACATATGCTTGGAAAAATTCAGAACATGATCAGCGGCAGCAGCAGACTGAATCAGCCCAGTGTACATTACCGCTTATTCTGAATCAACTCTTTATATATACCACATTAACATATGGTATGGAAAAGTAAGTTTTGGTATAGAGTAGGTGATAACAAGTTGAGTCCAATCGCAGTATGTAAGATAACAGATTTATCTAACCTTTCAGACGAGAGATTAAAACATATGATTATGTCTCATGGGTTTGGAGGCAAATAATATTGAAGAGATCAATTAGAGAAGTGAATACCTGGGATGAGGGCTACACTTGACCATTTTCTTTCCATACTTTCTCCATTTAAACCCGTCATATAAGGTCTCCAGTCTTGTCTGCGTACGAATTACAACAATATGCCGCTCAAACTTACCACTCATGATCTGCTCATGATCATCCCTCATCTTCAATCTAATCAATTAATTACCCAATATATATATATATATATATATATATTGAATGATCATTTTTGCATATTAATAATGAAAATGAAGCATAATCGATCAAGAAACTAATTAATATCCATTTGAAATTAAGTTCAGTACTAACTCTTGCTGCAGGTGATGATCACCATTATCGAATGGCATGCGGATGCAATCAAAAGAAGCAGCAATGCCAGCGCCCGCCGCCATTTCCTGAGATGTCGCCGACACAAATGGTGCGGTAGTAGTACTGAAGAAGCTTGAATTTGAAGCTTCAAAAGTAGTAGAAGTCATAACTAGTGGCTGTTCAACTTCTTCCAACTCAAGATGATGAAGAAGTACTTGACGTCCTAAATGATAATTGAAGTAATAATCAGCAGGGTTATTAGGGCAAGGGAATGGCATGCCGATGCCATCAAAAGAACCAGTACTGCCAGCGCCTGGCGCCATTTCTTGGGACAACGACACAAATGGTTCTGTGGTAGTACTGAAGAAGCTGGAATTGGAAGCGTCAGAAGTAGTAGAAGTCTTAACTAGAGGCTGTTCAACTTCCAACTCAAGATTATGAGCAACTACTTGATGCCCTAAATGATAATTGAAGTAATAATCAGGGGTACTAGGGCAAGGGAATGGCATGGTGCCATGATGATCAGCAACACCTGCTAATTCTGATGGTGGGAAGAAATTGGAGTTCATGGTGAGAAAACTAATTGAGAAGACTTGGAATTTTATGTATCAAAGTTTGTTTTGCCTTTTGAGACTTTGGTGATCATCATCTATATATACAATACTAGGTTTAGAATTTAAGTTGTTTTTTATTGAGATAATCACTCCATTGGTCCCTAAATTTGGTGTCATATTGTACTTTCATCTTCGAACTTCAAATTATTTCACTTTAGCCTACAAATTTGGGTTTTCCATCCCTCTGGAGTCTATCGCATAAATTTCGATCAAAACCAAACATGTACGGATAAATACATGATGAACAGAGTCCCAAAAATATTGAAATCTAAGAGAATGATGCAGGTTGTGACCAAGTTGCAGGAAAATTTTTAGAAATTGGACGTCCAAAGTTTGCTGACGTTGGGTTGGTTTTAGTCAAAATTTGGGCTATGGACTAATATATGAGAATGAAAAATCTAAGTTTGCGAATAGAAAAAATGACAGTTTTAAGTTCGGGAACAAAAATACGACATAAAGACAAATTTGGGACCAACTAAGTTATTATGTCTTTTTATTAAGGTGATGTGGGTTACCTAATCTGCAGCTTCCAAGCAAATACATGAGGGGTTGCCAAGCAGCCGACCATTTAGGCTTTGTTACTTTGTGACCGAGAATGTAAATTTTTGTTTTGGAAATGGAAAATTTTTTGGAGGAAATTTCTTTGGCGATTTGTGTATCAAAGATAAGAAAAAGTGTAATGATGATATTTATTGAAATAATGTCAGTATTATTTTAGAAAAAATTTTAAATTTTAAAATTTTAAATTAGGAAAAAAAAATGAGAGTGTTGAGATTGAATTTTTTTAAGAGAAAAAAGTGATATTTTTCCTTGAAATTAGAGAGCCTTATGATGTTCGCATGCATAATCGTACATCATCAATACGTGGTTAATATAAATTTATAGTTAATAATAGTGCGTTTGGTGTTTAGAATGAAGATTGGGAGAAATGATTTCGAAAATTGAAATTTCTTCGTATCATGTAAATATGAAATTAAATCCATACCGGTAGGTGGTAAAGGCAAATCAATTCCGGAAATAGCTGTCCTTTTGCTAAAAAAGGAAATAGTGGTACAAACCACTACGTTGGAGTCCACGGTAAGGGCTCCCTAGCCCACCTCTACCGGAAAGTGGTAAAGGCAAGAACCCGGTAACAGCTGCCCCTTTGCTTAAAAGGGGGTTGGTGGTACAGACCACTACGTAGATGACTACGGGAAAGTCATCCTAGCCCGGCTGACCGGTGTCCGGTAAAGGCTTATCAAATCCGGTAATGGTTGACTACTTACCAAAAGTAGTTTTACATGTACTCATGATCCTGATATTTTTCCTATGATGAGTGTGAATGGCTACCCAACACTTGGGCAGACTTACCTATTCTTCAGCTGATGAAGACAAGGAAGAACCTCCATTAGAATTTGGGGCTAATGTACTGATGATTGTAATAGATAGAAAATTTTGGATTCCAATGTGTCTTTCCCTCCTAGGGTTTTGAGAGTTTCTCTCACTACGAATTTTCGCCCTCTGGGGAGGAAATTCCTAGCGCCCACTCATGGGTTGTATTATGAACAGAAACACCATCACCTTGTGATCCGATCTTTACCGGTTTTTGAGCCGGAATTCTTGGTGGAATAAATCATTTACCTTTCCTCCAAAAAAAGAAATTAAATCCATTTCAAAAGAAATTTTGTTACTCTTTCAATGGGCGGTGGGAGTAATTATTTGTATCATTTTATGACATCTATTAAACAATTCAAAAAATATTTAGGCTTTTCTTTAAAAATGGCTACTTTAAATCCATATGCAGAAGAGGGACTCCCGTGTCAAACCACCTGACACTTTGAAAGAAGATATTATTTCAGCAGCTAAAATCAATGTATATGTGTGTTTTTTACCGGCGATATTTGGGCCCCTAAGGTCGATACGTGCACTACAGGCGATGCTTATATATTGCTTAACATAATCGCGATGCATCATAAGTTAAACTCGATACGCGATACATCATAAGCTAAATTCTATATACGCAATATATCAACAGTTATATTCACAATATCAGAGATTAAATTTAATATGTGATAAATCAAGGTTAAATTCAATATGCGTGTTTATATAATATACGCCAATACTTTTAACTATAAAATTGATATGTGCACTGTTTGACGGTCCCACCCCCTCAAATATGAGTTTTTATCTCAAGTCTCATTTTTGTTTTCCTCACCAAACACACTAAAATTGATTTTTTTACCTTAATATTAACTTTTGGGGCATAAAATTACCAAAACAAACAAAAAAAATTGAAATTTCCAAACTATAGAAAACGAAGTTGGGGGTTTCGTTTTCATTTGAAAACGAATCTCCCAACTTCGTTTTCTTCAAAACTAACCAAAAAAAAAAAAAAAAATTCTTGAAGGAAACGAATGCATGGAATTCATTTTCAAAAGAAAACGAATTCCATTGAAAACGACTGCAGGGAATCGTTTTCTTTTGAAAACGAATTCCATACATTCGTTTTCCTTCTTTTTTGTTTTTTAGTAATTGCATTAATAAACGAATTCCATAATTAATTTTTTATTTTTTTGTTTTTTATTAATTTCATTAAGAAACGAATTCCACTAAAATGATTTTTAAAATAAATAAAAATAATTATATTTAAACAAATTTTAAAAAAATTAAATAATTATTTTCATTGAAAACGGTTCACCAACATGTTTCTAAGTTTTTATTCATTTTTAAAAAAAAATATTATTTAATGAAAAACAAATTTTAGGGTTTTCGAAACGAATCCCCGTAAATCGTTTTTGAGTTGTTATAAAAAAATAAAAAAAAGGCAAAACATAATTATATAACTGAAATTTTAATTTGTAATTCAATAAAATTTTAGAAGAAGTAATTTACGGCATTTTTTGAAATACATAAAATCTCCGTATATGGGAATTTATTTATCTTTAAAAATTTAGTCACACATTTATGTTTTAAAAATAATTAATTCCATTAAAAACAAAACTCATAAATTCGTTTCTCTCAAAGAGAAATAACATTAGACCGATATTGATGTTTCCATTTTTAATTATTTTTAGTTTAAATGAGCTTGCATAGGGAATACTAGAGGGATTAGGCAGGCGCGATAATATAGAAAATGGAGAGAATAAAGAAGACAAAGGTAATTGACCACCATTTCAAAAAATGCCGTAAATTACTTCCTCTAAAATTTTATTAAATTACAATTTAAAATTTCAGTTATATAATTATATTTTGTTTTTTTTCATAACAACTCAAAAACGAATTATGGGGGTTCTTTTGAATTAATGAAATTAATAAAAAACAAAAAAGGAAAAAATTAATTTGAAATTAATAAAAAAAGAAGGAAGGAATTCGTTTCCAAAGAAAACGAATTCCATGAATTCGTTTTCTTCAAGATTTTTTTTTTTTTTTGTTATTCTTGAAGGAAACGAAGTTGGGAGATTCGTTTTCATTGAAACGAATCTCCCAACTTCGTTTTTTATATTTTGGGAATGAAAAAAAAATGGTCTATTTTAGTAATTTTTGGCCCTAATATAAATATTGGGGAAAAAAACCCCACTAAAATTAATTATAGGTATTAATATTCATTCATTAGCACAAATTTTTTTTAAAACATTTATTATCATCACATAATTAACAACTATATATTGATCGCATGGCACATTACTAGGTACGGAGAGTGAGTATCAATTCGTATTAAAAAAGGGATTTAGTATCACTGCTCCCTCCAATCTTCTTTTTTTTTTTTTTTTGGTAGAACAGCGATTAAGTGGCTGGTGGGCATGGTGATCCTTTATTAATATGACGGCATAAATACCGGATATATAAAAGATGCCAAGGGAGACGTAATGAGGCTTACCTTATTGATATAAAAATACAAATGATGTGATGAGTATGTGGAGTACAAAGGAGAGAACTACACCCTAAGATAAGGGAAACTATATGCATCTAAACTAACCAAACCTCGAAGCAACAATGGCAAGGAGGCATGGGTGAAAATCTGAGATTCTACTGCTCCTCTGATATAAAATAAATGATGTTTTACATGGAGTAACTATTTGTAAAATAAATAACGTTTTAGCAAAAGAAAATAACTTTCTTTCTTTAGACTCCCGTTGTGTTAACTTATCCAACTAAGAGTATTGATTATCCTAAATATATTTTCTTTTTAAAGGGGATTATCACAAATACATTTAGTTGAAGTGAACATTAATTAAATTCCAACTCCAAAACTCCTAGTAATAATAAATTACAATCGTTAGAGATTTTCTTGTCATTTAAACGAATTTCTTTAATCTGTCTGCAAAACTCTAAAATATATATTGTTTATTTTGGATCAGATGGAGTAGAAAAGTATTCTAATTTTTAAAATGTATAACTTTTTTATGAGTTACAAGTTACAATATTTAAAACAAGTAATTAATTTGTTAATATTGTATTCACTCGTGTCTTTACTTCCAAATGTGAATTAATCATAAACCACATATAGTTATATTAGTAACAGTACATAATGTAAAAGAACAAAAATATGACTCTTTTATTAAAATAAAAAAATTAAAATTTTTTTTTTTTAATGATAACGAGGAAATATTGACTCTTTTATTAAAATAAAAAAAAAATTTGTAATGATAAAGAGGAAACATAAATTTGCATCTTGTTTGGTGAAATTAAAATGAGACTCAAATCATGATTTGATATTCTTTACCATACAGGGCCTAGTGAATGGTTTAGTTCTTATGTATAGGCTAAACTTTACAGAATATTCCTTCAATTAAAATATTAGCAATATTCATACAAGAAGTGAGTATCACATCAGTTGCAAAATAATTATCATTATCAATATTTTATGAATATTAATTATGTATGGAGTGGAAAAATAACCTAAGCTACGTACCATTAACTATATTGCGGAATACTAAAATTTATCATCTCCAGTACTTTATTACCGCAAAAACTCATATTCAATGCTTTTGACAGGGAATTCGAGTTTAACCTATGATGAAAACTCACATATTGAGTGTATTGTGTTTATGTTATGAAAATTCAGATATTGAGTTTAGTATTTGATATCACGTATTGAGTTTAGCTTCTAGTGTATTGAAATTATGAATTTATTTACTAAAATATTTTGTATCGAGTTTACTCTTTGATATATTGCGTATTGAATTTAACCTCTATCATATCGAGTTTAGCCTCTAATGTGTTGAAATATCACATATCTAATTTAACTTCTAACTTATTGAGTATTGAGTTTGATCTTTGTGTATCGAATTTAGCCTATGAAATATCACAGTTATGAACTTAACCATTGATATTTTGTTTATCGAGTTTTTTTTCTCCGATATATTGTCTATTGATGAAAACATGTATATTGAAAATAAAAATACTCTCCGGTATACTAGGTCAATGCAATCAGCGAATTCAGCCCCAGTACAGAAGTTAATCCCCCTCAATAGTTTGTTTACTCCAAAATTTTCAAACACATTGTTAACCAACGCTCAACTCTTATATCGCATGACAGCGTAGTCACATATACCAATCACACCAGCGGTTCCCAATACACCGATTACCTGGAGTGACAACAAAGAGGATGATGGGAAGACTGAATATGGCCACTGAAAAACGGATGATGAAAATGGCGAGAATGAAGAAGAACAAAATATTCTATACCCCAATAAGCTCGAACAATCATCAAGCACTTATCATGAGCATTACCTTAGGCGAAAACTACCCGTAAATTATACCAAATATCGTTAATTGACAGTCATGATGGTTTGATTTGTAATTATATTTTTATTTTAATGAAAGGAGTAGTCAATCCACGATTAATTTTTTAAAAAAAAAAACTACTAAACAGACAAAGTATACTTTTAATGTAAATTAATTGTTGAATCTGTTTAATTAAGTGTTTAATCATAAAATTCATTATTAATTTGTTAGTTAATCCAATAATTAAATTAAAACTCCGTCACTACTCACAGCTATAAATAGGAGGACAAACTGCCGCCACCGCGTTGCGAATGGTGGATGACCTCCGTTTTCCAATTTCCATGTCTCCCACTCCAGAAGAAGCAGACTCTAAAACAATTGTCACGTCACCTTTATATATATTATTATTTTTTCGAACTCACTTTTTGAAGAGTGCCTTTCCTAATTATCTAATATACTTCTTTTTTTTGAGTGTTATAGATTGTCTAGAAGTGCTCAAGTATTTTGTTTTTTCCAAAATTACTTGTGTTCGATCGATTGTCCAAATTTATCATCTGATGTATAAAGTTAGTGTTTACACATATTATATGATATATTTGTGTATGACATATTTTTTCATGTCTATAGTGAAAAAAACACATATATCCAATTTAATATATAATGTATCACGATTATATTAATATATAAATACACTTTAATTAGATGAAATATATCCCCGATATAGATCAACTTGTACCCAATAGAATAGAAACAACATTTTTGAAACATTCACCTAACCAAGATAATCAGATTTGAAATTTATTTTCTTGTTATCTAGCCTTTTTATAACAAAAATCGGAAAAATGAAAGTAAAATTGTTTCCTTCATTCTTCCGAAGAATGTAGAGAAAGAGAGGGAGATTCGATCTAAAACAGTAACATAAAAACACTAAGACCATGAAGACCCTATAAAACGCCAAGAAAGTAAAATAAAAAATAAATGCTAAAATAAACACAAATTTTAGATCAAAATCTCACTGCAAAGGTGCCGATTCGATCTAAACATATACCCTAAACCTCTAAACATTACCGATACAAAACTATAACAATATTATACCTTTAGACGTAGATTTTTTTCACTTTCTCCGTACAAATTAGGAAAGTGGCATCTCTTCCATAGAAGACTACGAAGCAAAACAACAAAAATGGTAAAATCTTGCAAAACAAATTAAGTACCCTCAACTTATAAACATCAACCGGATAAGTGGTGTTTTTACTTTTCTCTCGATTGTCCATGACTGATGAATAAGGGTTACTTCATCCCAGGACTTGATTCGAACAGCGATGGCAATGATATAAGGATTTGAGTAAGACGAAACGTTGTTTACAGTACTGAAAGGTAAGAGCATGGTAAATGGAAGTGGGGAGCTGCTATATTATAGAAAGTACAGATATAGTTATAATTCTTTAATGTAAATCGATATTTTTTTAATACTAATTATGAGATAACCATGTGTTAAAGAGTATCACTGGCACTGGGAATTAACAAACCCAGTCTAAAATTTTATCATTAATATCGAATTCGTAAACCTAATGCCAATAATTCATATTTTTTGTCATTACCATCGGTGTTTAAGCCAAAGGGTGTTAAGAGAGCTGGTGTTACAAGCTTGTTTTGTAGTAGTAAAAATTATATCAATCTAAAGTGTACTTTTATCCCAAATAATTAATTGTTGAATCTGTTTAATTAAATGTTTTATCATAAACTTCATTGTTAGTGGGTTCATCCAATAATTCAATTTAAACTCCGTCAATACTCTTGGAGGACACATTGCCGCCACCCCGTTGCGAATGGTTGATATCAAGATCAGGGTCGGCCCTAAACTTGTGTAAAAGGTGCAATTACGTAGGCCCCACAATTTTTAGGGTCCCAATTTTGTTTTTATTTTTCTAATTTCACATTAAATTTGTGAAATTATCAAAGTTCAACCTTTAATTAAACATACTTTTACTCTATAGATCTCAATTTTTATATTGCAAAAACTTGTATCATGTCTGTCAAATGGTCTAACGCAAATTGCTTAGAAAATTTTTAGCAACATATAATACTTTCTTTTTTAAGACATGAGTATTGAGTAACCTTAAAAGTATCACATGTATATTATAAAATTTTACATATACCCTCTGAAAGCGTACCACTTATAGAATCTGATGTATTAAGTTTTACTGATCATATTGCTTGTCTCTAGCTAATAAATAAATATGGCTGTGCTGAAAAACAAAAGTATTAGTTTTAAAGATTGAAATATCACATACAGTTTATAATGTATCAAGTTTAATTATTGAGGTGTTACCAGTTTCCAAAAAAAGAAAAAAGATAATATAGCTTGGTAGTTAAATAAAAGTATCGATTTTAAAAGTTGAAGTATTACTTATTTAAAAATGTATCACCTATAAAAAATAAAAAATAAAAACAAAAGTATCACATATTTATAAATAATATTAGTAAAAAGAAAAGCACGTCAAATCGTCCGACAAGTTATATAAAAAACTGTCTCTTTTATAATTAACACAGTGCCCCTAAGCAAAAAACTGTCTCTTTTAGAATTAACACAGTGCCCCTAAGATGTTTAGGAGGGACCTGATCAGGATGACCTCTGCTGGCAACCTCCGTTTTCCCAATTTCCATGGCTCCCACTCCCAAATAAGTATTCGGAAACAACACTTTAATAGTCGCTTTGCATCGTTGGGGATGTGATAATATTAATTACTAATCTTTTAATTGGATTAAACTAATTAGTAATATAAGTTTAATATTTGTCAGATGATCCTGAAATAAGTTATATCTGGACTCATTAAACATCCAATTACAAACTGCCACTTAATTTTTTATAAATTGATATATTATAGTTATTGTATACTTATCATGTGAAATTACTTTTTACCTTATTATAATTATTGAACTTAATAAAAAAAATTTAATTGCAGATTTACCTAAATCTTTTACCAATATAAAATAAATCACGTGGGATAGTTTAATAATTTTACCATTAATATTCCTTTTCAACAAAATAAATCTCGTGATTAAGGATTCACTTATTTGTATATAGAGTATAGTTCATTGATATTTATTTTTTTACAAATTAAAACTTATGACTAAGGGGTTCACTTATTTGAGTAGGGTATAGTTATTTTAATTTTTTGAGATAAATTTTTTCGATGATATTTATTTTTAACAAATTAAATCTTGCGACTAAGGGTTCACTTATTTGTGTGTAGGGTATAGTTATTTAGATTTTTTAATATAATTTTTTAATTAAGAAATGAAATTATAATAAAATACAAGATTAAAGAATATTCCATATAATTATATTTACATTAATAAATGTAAATTTTAATTTTCATAAGATAAGTATACCATATGATTAGAATATATCAATTTATAAAAAATTAAGTGACAATCTGTGATTGGATGTTTAATGAGTCCTGATATAGTTTGTTTCAAGATCATCCTGATAAATATTACTCTCATATATATTATATACCCACACGTATATTTTCATGTCTCATTAAAAGAGTTCAATTTAAAATTTTACAATTTATATAATGAGGGATAAGGTACAACTAATACCTAAAATAAGTAATTTGATGTTATGTTTTTCATTTATATTCTTGCTTTCTAAATAAGAGATAACTTTGAATCACACATGATTATATTAGTAACTAAAATAAGACTTAATTGTCTTTTGGCCCCTTGCATTTTCATAGTACATTGATTTTTACTCCCTAAATTAACAAAATATATTTTTTGCCCACTTTAACCTTTGGTGAAAGGGGTAAAAATTGTCCAGTGACATTTATACCATTCACTTTATATTTTAATCTCCAAATTACATTTAAAGAATGCAAAAATATAATTTACCCAAACTACCCGGTCATTAAAAATGAGTAAATCCAAAACATCCATCAGGGTTTGATAAAAAATCAAAACAAACCCCGAGTTTTGGAAGATATCAAAAAATTATTGGCTCAGCAATGACCCTATTAATTTTTATAAAATGATTAAATTACCCTCAATTCCTTGATAAAAATGTTATTTCCAATGGGCTTTTTGGGTATTTCATAAAATAATGGGGGAATATTTTTGATCTATTTTGAAGTGTGTTTTGAAATTTATCAGTTAAAAAAAAATAAAAATTATAGGTGTAGATGATAATTCGGTTAAATAACTAAAATAGTATTTCGGGTGAATTTCTTTTTCTCATATTTTTTAATGATGGTTTGTTTGGACTTTGGATATCACAACACAAAGTGAAGGGCATAGAAATCTTTCGACATTTTTGTACCCCTTTGACCACGGTCAAATGTGGCAATAGATCAATTTTGTTAATCAGGGGGCAAAAGTTAAAATACCTTTAAAGTAGAAAGGGGCAAAAGACAATTAAGCTTTAAAATAATATAGACAAATTGAAAATGAATAAACTTTTTTTATTGAAACAAAAAGAAAAATTGGTATATATATATATAACTCTTTTTATATGTGATGAAAAGATATATAATAGGCAGGACTTGACTGTAGATTTGTGAATAATTAACCTAGCACAAATTTCCACAAATTATTGAAATCCGAATCTGAATCCTTGCAGAGGTATTCAAATAAAGGATGCAGAAGCATTATATTTTAATCAATTGGCAGGGAAAATAAAGATAAAACAATAATCAAACCCCTAAAATAATAATAATAATAATAATAATCAAACGCCTTAATTTTGTATTTATTTTTTAGCAAAACATAATAATTCCTTTATGTATGAAATTATTCATTAGATAAGTCATTATCCACTCAATGAATAGTTCAATAAAGAGACTATAGTCATACCCTTTGTAAGTGCGCCTTTCGGCCTATACGCCAGGGCCAACTTTGAAATTGTACTTTGTAACTTATAAGTAGTTGTATTACTCGATAAAACGAATGGGAAAAGGAAGGGAGTATTAATATATGTAGCGATAACTAGTCAGGGGATTAGATTTCTTGGTCCACATAGATGATCACCGTAATATAATTAAGTCAAAAGAGGTGTGAATGAGTTGAATTCAATTCAATCCTCAATTAAAGCGGTCATTTTTTATTAAAAAAAATCTGAAGACCAATTAGTAATTACCTAGCTTTAATTAACGTTAATTATTTCATTTTCACGACGTCAACGTCAAAGACCAAACCAAAATGCACAAGAATCTGTTAACAGAAAGAAATGGTTTAGGTTCAGTGTTCATGCGTATCCGTGGATTTTGCGTTTTGACCCAGAAAATGTGGCGAAATTCGAGGGTTTTGCCCCAGAGAATGAGTGCAACCATATTTGAACACGAGCCTATCTAGATGGAACCCTGCTAAATAAGGATAGATTTTGTCGGAAAATTCCTATATAAGAACCCGACTGCCCATAGAATTCGATAACGGAACAATGATTGATAGAAGATCAAAATTGTGAATGAGGTATATGTTCTGCCATTGATAAGATCTCCTACGTATATGTTAAAACAAAAAATATAAAGTATATTAAATATATGTGTTAAAGTATCACCTATGGTTTTCATATAAAGAAAGATTGAATTTAATTCATAAATATCGCAATTATATTAAAGTAATTAATATCACATTCCTATCCTCTTAACTTGAGAGAGGGGCGAGTAATTTAAAGGGGTAGAAACGTTTTCAAGAAGAATTTGAACACATTATTTCAAAAGTACCCTCGTTTATTCTCCTTCATATTTTTAATGCAAGTAGTACAATTTTTTATTATGATATCTAGAAAATTTACATATTTATTATTTAATCAACACAAACAAAATGTTATATTTATAATTTCATTAGTTTTACTCTCTCTACGTCATTAAAAGAATCCACTTTTAAGAACATTTTTTTATTCCAATTAAACATTCTATTTTTAAATTTTTTACTTCTCCTACATTACTAATATAATTATATGTAATTTAACTCAAATTTAATAAATAAGAGTATTAATAAAACAAATAGTATCAAATTACTTATTTTAAATATTGTACATTAACATTAATAAAAAGTAAACATTTGTAAAAGTTGAATGAAGAAAAAAGCCTACCTTAAAATTATTTATTTGAAAGAATAGTAATAATAATAATAATAAAATCGAAAATGTTTTCTTTTCACATGTTGTGGAAAAAAGGGAAAGTTTCTTTTCTGAAACGAAAAGCCAAAAAGAAAAAAGTTTTGAAAATACGAGCTTGTCGGTGGAAATGGACGGCTTGGAGTATACTTTGGTGTGACATTCTACTTTGCACATTTTACTGTTTTACTAATAATATTCATTTTCGTTTTTATCTAATTTTAATATTAAACTTTCTGTTTTTTAATTAGTTTTATATTTTAATATTATTTCCTCGTATTATTTTTTCACACCATCACCCTCAAGACCACAACATACCGACGCTCAGCTCCTCGAGCGTATATGCCGCAACGGCACAGTTGACCAAAAGTGATGTAGATGAGGATTAGTAATTGCATCTTTCCCGAACTAACAGTAAGTTTCAAACTTTTTATGATCATGCGCTTAGAAAATAAGTTTCGGTATAAAAGGATCAGTCGCTGGCACTCGTCATGTTTAGAGCCAGATGTTGTTAGCCCTACTTTATGTCTTTGGAATTTTTTGTTTATTACTTTACCAACATTAATAAAGCGGATATCCAATCTCATTTTTAATTTTTTTAAAATATTCTTTTTTAATTTCAACAAGCTAAAATTACACGTAAAAAATAAATTTTTAGTCAAAAAATTTACAATGATAGAAATGAATATTATTGTAAAAGCTAACCCAAAAAAATAATATTTATAATGAGTTATTAAAATGTGTAACAAAATTATTAAATAAAAGTGTAATAGATGATGCAAATTCGTGGGAAAAAGGCAATAGTTTCAATTAGTATGTTTATATTATCCCTCTATGGTATCACGTCCCGCGAAAACGGTTTCGTGTATTATAGTTGATGATATTCCTTCCGTTACAATAATCTACTTAAAAATATTTTTTATTCTAAAAGAAGAAAGACAATAATTCTAAATGAAAACTCCATTGTTGATCTCATAATCAATATAATACTAAAAAAGATAATACAATGATATTGAGAAATAAATACATGAAATTTTTACTACATAATTTGAAACTAAAACTTCATCTAAATGGCTGTTAACTCCAAGTCCATAGTAGTATTTTCAAATCTTGAGTTTTACGCACATCTAACTCCAGATTGTATTTTCTCTTCAGTAAACAACGTAGAAAGTTCGCTTCTTTGATCAAAGTACTGGTCCCAGATTAGTTTTTGCTTTCCTATTTTCAATCACTATGAGAACTTATATAATTACGGATAACTGATCTGGAAGAGTTGATACAAAATAAAGACAAAAACAAAGAAATCTCCATCAAAAGGAGGAAGAAAACTCCCAAATAGGAGACATCAAACTCCCACAAGAGGAGACATCAAACTCCACAAGGGAGACAACATAAAACAAAGAAAAGAAAACAATTCGGGCACCTGGAGAATGGGGGGAGGAATGAGATGAATACTAATGGACGCAAATAGGTACATATGTATCCTCCATACACGTAATACTCCATCCTAAATGTGTAAGGATAACCATTTTGGAAACAATAGGGTATTGTTAAGAATTGTCAAAGAAGAAGAACAAACAGGGAAAAAAGAAGAACAATCAAACTTATAATTTTAATAGAACAACTAAACAATACGACTGAATAATCCCGTCTCAAATATGTCAAACAAGAGTATATATAGAACTACGAACTAGTCTACCCTAATCCAATAAGGAAACTAAACCTATTACTACCATAAATCTATTATTACCATAAACTTACTATTACCATAAACCTATTATAACTATATATCTAACAGGTATGCTCGTTAGCATATTTTCAAAAATATGTTTTCGAAAATTTGCATTTAGAATAATATCTTATCATTTCTAATATACTTTTTTACTATTTAATTATATATTTTGGAAAAATTATATTTTTGGTCCCTCCTTTTTACCATAGTTACGCTTTTGGTCCCTCTTTTATACAAGTTTGCACTTTTGGCCTTCTTTTTTTTACATTTTGGCATTTTTGGTCCATCTTACCGATTGACCTATGAAGCCAAAGGTAATTTGGACTGTTTTGAAAAAGTTATAAATTTTTTAGGCCAAATAATAGTTACTCAGACCTTTAAAGGGTTTAATTTTTCGTAATTTACAAAGAAGGGTCCAAATTCGCCCAAGAAGAGTCGATGTTAACATATGAAAAACAAGCGTAGGTGACTATTTTCACACTTTAAAGGGTTTAGTTTTCGTAATTTATTAAAGAAGGGTCACAATTTTTTAAAAATTTCATTCTTACCACAAATGACTGGTAAGAGGGACCAAAAAAAATACCAAAATATGAAAAAAGAGAGACTAAAAGTATAACGATGGTAAAGAAGATGAACCAAAAGTGCAATTTTCCTATGTATTTTTATATTTTTAATATATTTTTTCACATTTTTAATTCACTTTCTACTTTAAAAAATTCTTTTTTAAAAATATATTTTCAAAATCATGTTTAAAATATGATAGTGTATTGGCTATGCCTCGAGCTTAGCAAAAACAAAAACGGAATGTACATTTTCATATAATAGTGTCCAGCTGTGAGTTGCAGTTTTGACTAATAAAAACTAAAAATTGACATCAACACGACTTCTTCACTACTCTGTTCTCTTGTGGCTTTGGTAGAGAAAATTTTATTAGAGGGAAGTTTTTTTTTTGGAGGGAAGTTTTTTTTGGGAAATTGTGTAGGTGAGAGATAAAAAAGTGTAATGATTGTGTTTTTTTTTTGAATTTATGTGAGTAGGTATTTAGAGAGAATTTTAAAATTTTAATTTTAAATTGTTAAAAAAATAAAGTTGTTTCTTTGTGCAAAGTTTTGGAAAAAAAAAAATGATGATTCTCTACCAAAGCCACAAGAGAACAGGCTCGCACATTAAAGATTGCGCCGAATTAACATCGTGCCTGGTGTAAATTGATTGGTGTTAGATTTTTGTAAATTATTTTATACCATTTTGCATTACAGAATTTAATATTATAATATGTGTATATTTAATTCATATGTTTTAGAAAAATATTTAAATCGCTATCAAATCAATTAGTGTATCCTTAAAGGTAAATGAGTGTACACGCTTTATTATAAATGCTACCAAATCCATAAAAAACTCAGGCCTTTAGTTTCCATATCAGCGTTGCAGTGGAATTCATTAGGGGTGTAACGGGCGAGTTGAGCGAGTATAATATGAGTATTAAGTTAATAGGTAATGGATTTTTATTACCCATTCAATTAAAGATCTTAATTCAAATTGGTAATGGGTAGCTATAGGTACTTATGGGTATCCATAATACACTTTATACAAAAAATGTAAGGTTTATCTAATGGTTTATTAATAAAAATTTTTAAATTTCTTTTTAGTTCCTTTTTTTTTTTTTTGGAACGGATTTTAATACTTTGAATCTATTCTAAAATTTGAAATATTATATATTGTATACTTTTATATTTAATCATATGTAGTTTTTTTTTGTCCAAACACAATTTTTAATTTTTTTATATTTATATAAACCCCGTGCATGCCCTGACCCGACTTGAGGCCCGAAACTGGGCCTGGACTGAATCGGCCCAGCCCGAACCCAAACTCACCCCGAAACCCGAGCCTGAACTCGACTTGGAACCCGGACGAATTTTGATTTAGTATTTATAAGTGTGTAATTTAAAAATATTATAAAAGAATAAATGGGAAAAAAGAAAAAGAAAAAATATGTTTGAAGAAAAATAAAATAAAATGGGCGCACTAAAATAGGTGAGTTGTTGGGGTTTTGTTCATACTTTTAAAGGTAGTTTTGAATTGGTATTTTTGGTACCCATGATAGGCGGGTTTTAGGGTACCCATTGGGTTACTCTAAACCCGCTCATTACATATTTAGCCCAAGCCTACCCATTATTTTTTTATGTGGATTTTATTGGGTTAAAAACCAATGGGTTTTGGGAGGTTTTTGGATTAATAATTTTTTTTTTCTACCCCTAGAATTCATCAACGGTCAAGAATCACCAGATTCATTCGTTTCATTGGAAAGGTTTAAGAATCATCCAAAAAAAAAAAATGTTTACCAAATACTTCATTCGTTTCATTGAAAGAGTTTATTTTTAAAAAAAAATTTGTTCGATTATAAAATTCAAGTTTTAATTATATATATATATATATTTTTTACTTCTCATAACCACCAATATAATTATGTGTGGTTTTTATACAATTGCTGAAGTTAAGCAATTCTTGCATGATAAATTCACCATAAAAAATCTCGGATCTGCAAAATACTTTCTTGGAGTGGAAATTGCAAGGTCTATTTCTGGTATTTCTTTGAATCAAAGCAAGTATGCTCATGACATCCTCTAGGATTCTGGCCTTCTTGATGCCAAGCTAGTCATCACTCCTATGATTACTGGTAGGGCTGAGAACGAACACGAACGTTCACGAACAAGCTCGGGATCGGCTCGTTAAAAGCTCGGTTCGAGATCGTTTATTTATTAATAAACGAACATGAACAAAATTTTAAGCTCGATTAATAAACGAACAATAAATGAACAAAAGGGAGCTCGGCTCGATTACGTTCGTGAACAGCTCGATAAGAAAAAATAATTTTTACAAAAGATAAAATAGATATATAATTTATCATTCATACATATTAACATAAAATTACATTTGGTGTAGTGGTAAGACACCAAGAGGAGAACCCAGAGAACCTGGGTTCGAATCCTCCACAAAGCAAATTTTGCTTTTAGCAAAGTGGAGATCCACAAGGCTAAGGCTCGAGCCATAAATCCTATACGAGCTCGAGCTCGAGCTCTATTTCCAAGCTCGACTCGAGCTTGAGCCCAAGATAATGAAGCCGAGCCGAGCTCGAACATAGGTGTGTTCGGGCTCGGCTCGGCTCGATATCACCCCTAATTACTGGTATTCTCTTAGAGGATGAAACCTCTCATCTTTTCCCAGATCATGAACAATATCATAGACTTATTGGAAGGTTACTTTACCTTGGCTTCACTAGACTAGACCTGGCTCATACTACTCAACAATTGAGTCAGTATGTGCTACGGTTTCTAAAGGGTAGTCCTGCCAAGGCTTTGTTCTATCCACTAAAGCCTATATCCCACATGACTACATATTCAGATGCAAATTGGGCTGCCTGCAAGAAAACTATAAGGTCCCTTAGTGGCTTCTGTGTGTTTCTTGGGGATTCTTTGATTTCCTGAAAGTCCATGAAATAGGCTACGGTCTCTAAATCTTCTACTGAAGCTGAGTATAGAAGCATGGCTTCCACAGTTTGTGAATTACAGTGGATCAGCTACCTTCTGAAGAGCCTTGCAGTTCCCATCACATTTCTAATTCCATTTTCCTGTGATAATCAGGCCGCCTTATACATTACTGCCAATCCTGTTTTCCATGAGAGAACAAAGCACCTGGAGATTGATTACCATATTGTTCGAAACCAGTACAAAGCAGGATTGATCAATCCTCTTTACATTCCATCCAAGCTTTAGCTGGCAGACATTTTTACCAAAAGTCTTCATTCTCCTCAGTTTTTGTTTATCAGTTCCAAGCTTGGCTTGATTACTTTTAATCTAGCTCAGCTTGAGACGGGTGTGCAGAATATGGCAATAGTAAGCTCAGCAAGCTCCAAGTTGAGCTCACAAAAACAGAACCCGAAGCTGAGGAGCAACATTGGAAGTTGTGGTGAGCTTCCTCCAGTAGATTAAATCCATTTGCAACAAGTTGATGATTCTCCTTCATGGGCTGTCAGATCTCATTAGATATTTTAGAGTCTGGTTAAGTTAATTACATACAGCTGGCATCTGGTTAGATTGGATTAACACAAGTGGTCAAGTTTTGGCGGGAAATTCAGTTAGAAGATTAGATTAGCTGCACTTGATGTGCACTATATAATCCATAGTCCTTAGCTTTAGGAACTTGTATAAATAGCAGTAGTAGGTGATTATTACAATCAGCTTCTCCATTTTTCTCATAATACAAGATCAGAAAATTCTCTCAATTCCTCTCTCTTCCTGTTCTTAGTTAGGGTGTTTCTCATTGAAGTTTGCTGCAATTATGTGTTTTCTACAAGCCAGTATTTGAAGAACTAAAAGAGTCAAAAGTTAATGAGTGAAGAACCCAAGAAACTAGACATACGATCCTATAGTTAAAGGGTTTAACGAATTTGCAGGTGTAGTTTTGTTGTTTTTTCTTTGCTTGAAGAAAAAAACAATCTTTGAAGAGATGCAACCACCTTGGAGGGTCCTTGGCCCTTGGATGAAATCACTTTCATTCATTGGATCTTCTTGCACCTTGCCTATAAAAAGATATGCTTGGGTTCATCTTCTATGCACCAACCAAAAACCAAAGCAAAGCAAAAAGCTTTAAGTTCTCCTTCTCTCTTTCTTGTAGTCTTCTTTAGCTTCATTTGGAGTGGTAAAAAGAAAGGGAAGAAAGGGGTTTCTTAGAGAGATAGGAATTCATCTCTTGGATAGGAAATGAGTGTTTCTCAAAGGGGCTTTGAGGTTGAGTGTTCTTTGTGGTGCTATAAGGCTCGTGTTGTGAGTGTTAGTGTTGTAATACTCTATTTTGACATAGTGAAATTTTCTCGGTGCTCCCCGAGGATGGATGTAGGCAAATTGTCGAACCACGTTAAATCTCTGTGTCTTTGTTGTCTGTTGTTATTTTCGCAATTATTTTATGTTAACTGTTACTATCCATATCATGTTCATGCGTTCATTTGCTCCAACAAACTGGTATCAGAATGAGGTGTTGCCGGTATAATCTTAAGTCTTAGTATGCTCTGTGGTTGCGACTTTTGTCTGATCTTCCACATCAGAAAAGCCTTTTGAGGTTATTGGTCAATTGGAAAGGTATAGGCAAGCACTACGGTAGTAGCCAATAGAAAATTCTAAGTAGACTGGGTTTTAAGTGGGACCATTTGTGAACCCTCCAGTTATTCCTGGGAGTTTTTTGTTGTCTATCTGTGGTCTTGTAAAACTTATTTTGAGCGGGATTATGGCAGCTACAAAATACGACGTGGATAAATTTAATGGTGAAAATGATTTCAGCTTGTGACAGATCAAAATACATACTTTGCTAGTACAACAAGGGTTGACAAAAGCATTGAAGGGTAAAGATACTTTGCCAGAGACTCTTACAAATATGAAAAAAGATGATCTTATGGAGAAAGCAACCAATGTAATAGTGTTGTCATTGGGAGATGAAGTTCTACGGGAGGTCTCAGAGGAGGATACAACGGCAAAATTGTGGTTGAAGCTAGAAAGCTTGTACATGACCAAATCACTCACAAACCAGTTATATTTTAAGAAGGAACTGTACACTCTTCAAATGCAAGAAGGCAAGCTGATGAAAGAACAGTTGGATGACTTCAACAAAATCATCCTCGACATGAAGAACATTGGTGTCAAAATTGATGATGAAGACCAGGCGATCAATTTGTTATATTCCTTGCTAGATTTCTATGATCATTTTATTGATACTATGATGTATGGTTGTGAGAATCTTACAATGAAAGAGGTGACGGTGGCCTTGAACTCGAAAGAGTTGAAAAAGAGAGTATCGGAGAATCGAAATGATGGTTCCGGGAATAGTTTGGTTGCAAGAGGGAGAACTGACAAAAGAAATACTGACAGTAGAGGCAAAGGGAAGGCTAGATCAAAATCTCAGTCCAGGAAAATGAAGTGTTTTTTGTGTCAAATAGAAGGGCATATGAGAAAAGACAGTCCTGAGCCTAAAGGAAATAAGAAAGAAAAATCTTCTGATTTTGAAGAAGCAATTACAACAGATGGCTGTAATGATGCGGACGTTCTTTCAGTTTCTGTCACTAACTCTAGTGATGAGTGGGTTCTTGTCTCTGGGTGTTCATACCACATGTGTCCCAATTGGTTCATAACTTATCAATCCAATAATGGGGGAAAAGTCCTTATGGGGAACAATGTGACCTGTAAGGTGGTGGGCATTGGCATGATCTTATCAAGATGTTCGACGGAATCATGAGGACCCTGATAGATGTTAGATATATTCCAGAATTAAAGAAGAACTTAATTTCCTTGAGTACACTTGATTTCATCAGTTGTAGCTTTAAAACTGAAGGTGCAGCTGTGCAGGTTTTGAAAGGTGCCCTGGTGGTGATGAAAGGAAAGAAGATTGGTGGCCTCTATATTTTGCAGGGAAGCGTTATAGCTGCGGCTGCAGTATTATCAATGGCGAATTCTGACACCACAAAGCTGTGGCATATGCGATTAGGGCATATTAGCGAGAAAGGGTTGTCTGAGTTGAGTAAGCAAGATTTTCTTTGCGGACAGAGAACAGAAAAATTAGAATTTTCTGAGCATTGTGTATTTAGGAAGCAATGCAGGGTAAAGTTTAGTGCGGTTGTTCACAAAACCAAATGCACAGTGGATTATATCCATTCTGATCTATGGGGTCCCTCTCGGGTTGCTTCTCTTTGAGGAGGAAGATACATGCTAACCTTCATTGATGATTATTCAAGGAAGGTTTGGGTATTTATTCTTAAACACAAAGATGAAGTCTTTGTCAAGTTCAAACAGTGTAAGGCTTTGATAGAAAAGCAGACTAGGAAGCCGGTGAAGCAACTGAGAACTGATAATGGTTTGGAATTCTATGGAGGCAAATTCAACACGTTCTACAAGGATCATGGTATCGTGAGGCATCGTATTGTGAGAAACACTTCATAGCAAAATAGGCTTGTAGAACGGATGAACATAAGTCTTTTGGAGAAAGCTAGGTGTATGCTTTCAAATGCTGGGTTGTTAAGAGAGTTTTGGGCGGAAGCTGTTAACACGGCCTGTTACTTGGTCTACAGATATCCTTTTACAACTATTGGTTTCAAAACTCCTTAAGAAATGTGGTCAGGTGCCCCTGCCAAATATGATGACTTGAAAATATTTGGTTGTCCTGCCTATGCTCATGTACATGAAGGCAAGCTTGAGCCGATGGCAAAGAAGTGCATATTTCTTGGTTATCCCGAAGTAGTCAATGGGTACAAAATTTGGTGTCCTGAAACAAGAAAATGCATCACAAGTAGGGATGTGACCTTCAATGAAGCAGAAATGCTGAAAAAGAAGTTGGTAAAAGAAACGGAAGATAATAACGTCGGTGAGAAGGTGGAGCTTGATGTGGGGCCTTCTAATAAAACCTCAACAGAGTAAGAAGTTATGGAAAAGGAAGTTGAGCATCCTACCGGGGAACAATACACAACAATTGCAGCACTATTCCTTGGCTTGAGATAAGCAGAGGAGATAGATCAAACCTCCTCAAAGTTATGGGCATGCGGACTTAGTGGCATACGCACTAAATGCAGCAGATGATATTGATAGTCACGATTCACAGTCAAATTGTGAAGTTGTCAATGGTGGAGAATCTGCACAGTGGATTGCTGCAATGGGAGAAGAGGTTGTATCTCTTCTGAAGAATCATACTTGGGTGGTTGAGAAAAGCTACTGCCAGAGCAAGTATGATAGTTGTGTTTATTTCAAGAAGCTCAAGGATGGGTCCTTCATTAATTTTCTCTCGTATGTTGATGACATTTTGAGTGCCTATGAGAATATGTCGAGATCAACATTTTAAAGGCTCAGTTGAATACGGAGTTCGAGGTGAAAGATATGGGTGCTGAAAAGAACTTCTTGGAATGGAGAAGGTGTTGGAACACTTTGGCATGAAAAGCGCAAAAGTTGTTAGTACTCCATTAGCGGCATGTTTCAAACTTTCAGTAGACTTATCTTTGGAGACTGAGGAAGAGATAGAGCAAATGTCTCATGTTCCATATGCTAGTGTTGTTGGCAATATAATGTAGGTCATGGTTTGCACTAGGCATGATATCGCTCAGGCTGTCAGTGTGGTGAGTCGATATATGGGAAAGCTAGGGAAGGTCCATTTGATGGCAGTAAAATGGATCTTGAGATACTTGATGGTTACTACTGCTATTGGCTTAAATTATGGAAAACCCATAGACACCATTGAAGGTGTTGTCAGATATGTAGATTAGATTATGCTGGAGATCTTGACAAGAGAATATCCTTGACGCGTTTCACACTTCACGGGTGGACTGTCAGTTGGAAAGCAACATTGGAACCGAAGTTGTCAACAATTGGGGCAGAGTACGTGGCAGCCACTGAAGCAGTGAAAGAAGCTATATGGCTATGGGGTTTGGTCGACGAGTTAGATATACTATTAGACAAGACAATAGTTTAGTGTGACAGTCAGAGTGCGATACATTTGACAAAGAATCAAATGTTCTCTGAACGGACCAAGCACATCAACTTCAAGATGCACTTCATCGTAGATGTAATAGTACATGGTGCTATTACGGTTGAGAAGATTCACCCAACGGATAATCCTGCAGACATAATGACTAAGCCGGTTTCAACGGAGAAGTTCAGGCATTAACTGAACTTGATTGGTGTTGCTAGTAGTTGAATCTTCAAGTTAGGGAGCATCGGAAGAAAAGATTATGTCCATCCTTTGTAAATTGATTGGTGTTAGATTTTTGTAAATTATTTTATACCATTTTGCATTACAGAATTTAATATTATAATATGTGTATATTTAATTCATATGTTTTAGAAAAATATTTAAATCGCTATCAAATCAATTAGTGTATCCTTAAAGGTAAATGAGTGTACACGCTTTATTATAAATGCTACCAAATCCATAAAAAACTCAGGCCTTTAGTTTCCATATCAGCGTTGCAGTGGAATTCATTAGGGGTGTAACGGGCGAGTTGAGCGAGTATAATATGAGTATTAAGTTAATAGGTAATGGGTTTTTATTACCCATTTAATTAAAGATCTTAATTCAAATTGGTAATGGGTAGCTATAGGTACTTATGGGTATCCATAATACACTTTATACAAAAAATGTAAGGTTTATCTAATGGTTTATTAATAAAAATTTTTAAATTTCTTTTTAGTTCGTTTTTTTTTTTTTGGAGTGGATTTTAATACTTTGAATCTATTCTAAAATTTGAAATATTATATATTGTATACTTTTATATTTAATCGTATGTAGTTTTTTTTTGTCCAAAAACAATTTTTAATTTTTTTATATTTATATAAACCCCGTGCATGCCCCGACCCGACTTGAGGCCTGAAACTGGGCCTGGACTGAATCGGCCCAGCCCGAAACCCGAGCCTGAACTCGACTTGGAACCCGGACAAATTTTGATTTAGTATTTATAAGTGTTTAATTTAAAAATATTATAAAAGAATAAATGGGAAAAAAGAAAAAGAAAAATTATGTTTGAAGAAAAATAAAATAAAATGGGCGCACTAAAATAGGTGAGTTGTTGGGGTTTTGTTTATACTTTTAAAGGTAGTTTTGAATTGGTATTTTTGGTACCCATGATAGGCGGGTTTTAGGGTACCCATTGGGTTACTCTAAACCCGCTCATTACATATTTAGCCCAAGCCTACCCATTATTTTTTTATGTGGATTTTATTAGGTTAAAAACCAATGGGTTTGGGAGGTTTTTGGATTAATAATTTTTTTTTTCTACCCCTAGAATTCATCAACGGTCAAGAATCACCATATTCATTCGTTTCATTGGAAAGGTTTAAGAATCATCCCAAAAAAAAAAAAAATGTTTACCAAATACTTCATTCGTTTCATTGAAAGAGTTTATTTTTTTAAAAAAATTTGTTCGATTAGAAAATTCAAGTTTTAATTATATATATATATATATATATATATTTTACTTCTCATAACCACCAATATAATTATGTGTGGTTTTTATATAATTGCTGAAGTTAAGCAATTCTTGCATGATAAATTCACCATCAAAAATCTCGGATCTGCAAAATACTTTCTTGGAGTGGAAATTGCAAGGTCTATTTCTGGTATTTCTTTGAATCAAAGCAAGTATGCTCATGACATTCTCTAGGATTCTGGCCTTCTTGATGCCAAGCTAGTCATCACTCCTATGATTACTAGTATTCTCTTAGAGGATGAAACCTCTCATCTTTTCACAGATCATGAACAATATCATAGACTTATTGGAAGGTTACTTTACCTTGGCTTCACTAGACTAGACCTGGCTCATACTACTCAACAATTGAGTCAGTATGTGCTACGGTTTCTAAAGGGTAGTCCTGCCAAGGCTTTGTTCTATCCACTAAAGCCTATATCCCACATGACTACATATTCAGATGCAAATTGGGCTGCTTGCAAGAAAACTATAAGGTCCCTTACTGGCTTCTGTGTGTTTCTTGGGGATTTTTTGATTTCCTGAAAGTCCATGAAATAGGCTACGGTCTCTAAATCTTCTACTGAAGCTGAGTATAGAAGCATGGCTTCCACAGTTTGTGAATTACAGTGGATCAGCTACCTTCTGAAGAGCCTTGCAGTTCCCATCACATTTATAATTCCATTTTCCTGTGATAATCAGGCCGCCTTATACATTACTGCCAATCCTGTTTTCCATGAGAGAACAAAGCACCTGGAGATTGATTACCATATTGTTCGAAACCAGTACAAAGCAGGATTGATCAATCCTCTTTACATTCCATCCAAGCTTCAGCTGGCAGACATTTTTACCAAAAGTCTTCATTCTCCTCAGTTTTTGTTTATCAGTTCCAAGCTTGGCTTGATTACTTTTAATCTAGCTCAGCTTGAGACGGGTGTGCAGAATATGGCAATAGTAAGCTCAGCAAGCTCCAAGTTGAGCTCACAAAAACAGAACCCGAAGCTGAGGAGCAACATTGGAAGCTGTGGTGAGCTTCCTCCAGTAGATCAAATCCATTTGCAACAAGTTGATGATTCTCCTTCATGGGCTGTCAGATCTCATTAGATATTTTAGAGTCTGGTTAAGTTAATTACATACAGCTGGCATCTGGTTAGATTGGATTAACACAAGTGGTCAAGTTTTGGCGGGAAATTCAGTTAGAAGATTAGATTAGCTGCACTTGATGTGCACTATATAATCCATAGTCCTTAGCTTTAGGAACTTGTATAAATAGCAGTAGTAGGTGATTATTACAATCAGCTTCTCCATTTTTCTTATAATACAAGATCAGAAAATTCTCTCAATTCCTCTCTCTTCCTGTTCTTAGTTAGGGTGTTTCTCATTGAAGTTTGCTGCAATTATGTGTTTTCTACAAGCCAGTATTTGAAGAACTAAAAGAGTCAAAAGTTAATGAGTGAAGAACCCAAGAAACTAGACATACGATCCTATAGTTAAAGGGTTTAACGAATTTGCAGGTGTAGTTTTGTTGTTTTTTCTTTGCTTGAAGAAAAAAATAATCTTTGAAGAGATGCAACCACCTTGGAGGGTCCTTGGCCCTTGGATGAAATCACTTTCATTCATTGGATCTTCTTGCACCTTGCCTATAAAAAGATATGCTTGGGTTCATCTTCTATGCACCAACCAAAAACCAAAGCAAAGCAAAAAAGCTTTAAGTTCTCCTTCTCTCTTTCTTGTAGTCTTCTTTAGCTTCATTTGGAGTGGTAAAAAGAAAGGGAAGAAAGGGGTTTCTTAGAGAGATAGGAATTCATCTCTTGGATAGGAAATGAGTGTTTCTCAAAGGGGCTTTGAGGTTGAGTGTTCTTTGTGGTGCTATAAGGCTCGTGTTGTGAGTGTTAGTGTTGTAATACTCTATTTTGACATAGTGAAATTTTCTCGGTGCTCCCCGAGGATGGATGTAGGCAAATTGTCGAACCACGTTAAATCTCTGTGTCTTTGTTGTCTGTTGTTATTTTCGCAATTATTTTATGTTAACTGTTACTATCCATATCATGTTCATGCGTTCATTTGCTCCAACAAACTTGTATCAGAATGAGGTGTTGCCGGTATAATCTTAAGTCTTAGTATGCTCTGTGGTTGCGGCTTGTGTCTGATCTTCCACATCAGAAAAGCCTTTTGAGGTTATTGGTCAATTGGAAAGGTATAGGCAGGAACTACGGTAGTAGCCAATAGAAAATTCTAAGTAGACTGGGTTTTAAGTGGGACCATTTGTGAACCCTCCAGTCATTCCTGGGAGTTTTTTGTTATCTATCTGTGGTCTTGTAAAACTTATTTTGAGCGGGATTATGGCAGCTACAAAATACGACGTGGATAAATTTAATGGTGAAAATGATTTCAGCTTGTGACAGATCAAAATACATGCTTTGCTAGTACAACAAGGATTGAAAAAAGCAGAGAAGGGTAAAGATACTTTGCCAGAGACTCTTACAAATATGAAAAAAGATGATCTTATGGAGAAAGCAACCAATGTAATAGTGTTGTCATTGGGAGATGAAGTTCTACGGGAGGTCTCAGAGGAGGATACAACGGCAAAATTGTGGTTGAAGCTAGAAAGCTTGTACATGACCAAATCACTCACAAACCAGTTATATTTGAAGAAGGAACTGTACACTCTTCAAATGCAAGAAGGCAAGCTGATGAAAGAACACTTGGATGACTTCAACAAAATCATCCTCGACATGAAGAACATTGGTGTCAAAATTGATGATGAAGACCAGGCGATCAATTTGTTATATTCCTTGCTAGATTTCTATGATCATTTTATTGATACTATGATGTATGGTTGTGAGAATCTTACAATGAAAGAGGTGAAGGTGGCCTTGAACTCGAAAGAGTTGAAAAAGAGAGTATCGGAGAATCGAAATGATGGTTCCGGGAATAGTTTGGTTGCAAGAGGGAGAACTGACAAAAGAAATACTGACAGTCGAGGCAAAAGGAAGGCTAGATCAAAATCTCAGTCTAGGAAAATGAAGTGTTTTCTGTGTCACATAGAAAGGCATATGAGAAAAGACAGTCCTGAGCCTAAAGGAAATAAGAAAGAAAAATCTTCTGATTTTGAAGAAGCAATTACAACAGATGGCTGTAATGATGCGGACGTTCTTTCAGTTTCTGTCACTAACTCTAGTGATGAGTGGGTTCTTGACTCTGGGTGTTTATACCACATGTGTCCCAATTGGTTCATAACTTATCAATCCAATAATGAGGGAAAAGTCCTTATGAGGAACAATGTGACCTGTAAGGTGGTGGGCATTGGCATGATCTTATCAAGATGTTCGACGGAATCATGAGGACCCTGATAGATGTTAGATATATTCCAGAATTAAAGAAGAACTTAATTTCCTTGAGTACACTTGATTTCATCAGTTGTAGCTTTAAAACTGAAGGTGCAGCTGTGCAGGTTTTGAAAGGTGCCCTGGTGGTGATGAAAGGAAAGAAGATTGGTGGCCTCTATATTTTGCAGGGAAGCGTTATAGCTGCGGCTGCAGTATTATCAATGGCGAATTCTGACACCACAAAGCTGTGGCATATGCGATTAGGGCATATTAGCGAGAGAGGGTTGTCTAAGTTGAGTAAGCAAGATTTTCTTTGCGGACAGAAAACAGAAAAATTAGAATTTTGTGAGCATTGTGTATTTAGGAAGCAATGCAGGGTAAAGTTTAGTGCGGTTGTTCACAAAACCAAATGCACAGTGGATTATATCCATTCTGATCAATGGGGTCCTTCTCGGGTTGCTTCTCTTGGAGGAGGAAGATACATGCTAACCTTCATTGATGATTATTCAAGGAAGGTTTGGGTATTTGTTCTTAAACACAAAGATGAAGTCTTTGTCAAGTTCAAACAGTGTAAGGCTTTGATAGAAAAGCAGACTAGGAAGCCGGTGAAGCAACTGAGAACTGATAATGGTTTGGAATTCTATGGAGGCAAATTCAACACGTTCTACAAGGATCATGGTATCGTGAGGCATCGTATTGTGAGAAACACTTCATAGCAAAATAGGCTTGTAGAACGGATGAACATAAGTCTTTTGGAGAAAGCTAGGTGTATGCTTTCAAATGCTGGGTTGTCAAGAGAGTTTTGGGCGGAAGCTGTTAACACGGCTTGTTACTTGGTCAACAGATATCCTTTTACAACTATTGGTTTCAAAACTCCTGAAGAAATGTGGTCAGGTGCCCCTGCCAAATATGATGACTTGAAAATATTTGGTTGTCCTGCCTATGCTCATGTACATGAAGGCAAGCTTGAGCCGATGGCAAAGAAGTGCATATTTCTTAGTTATCCCGAAGGAGTCAATGGGTACAAAATTTGGTGTCCTGAAACAAGAAAATACATCACAAGTAGGGATGTGACCTTCAATGAAGCAGAAATGCAAAAAAAGAAGTTGGTAAAAGAAACGGAAAATAATAACGTCGGTGAGAAGGTGGAGCTTGATGTGGGGCCTTCTAATAAAACCTCAACAGAGTAAGAAGTTATGGAAAAGGAAGTTGAGCATCCTATCGGAGAACAATACACAACAATTGCAGCACTATTCCTTGGCTTGAGATAAGCAGAGGAGATAGATCAAACCTCCTCAAAGTTATGGGCATGCGGACTTAGTGGCATACGCACTAAATGCAGCAGATGATATTGATAGTCACGATTCACAGTCAAATTGTGAAGTTGTCAATGGTGGAGAATCTGCACAGTGGATTGCTGCAATGGGAGAAGAGGTTGTATCTCTTCTGAAGAATCATACTTGGGTGGTCGAGAAAAGCTACTGCCAGAGCAAGTATGATAGTTGTGTTTATTTCAAGAAGCTCAAGGATGGGTCCTTCATTAATTTTCTCTCGTATGTTGATGACATTTTGAGTGCCTATGAGAATATGTCGGAGATCAACATTTTAAAGGCTCAGTTGAATACGGAGTTCGAGGTGAAAGATATGGGTGCTGAAAAGAAACTTCTTGGAATGGAGAAGGTGTTGGAACACTTTGGCATGAAAAGCGCAAAACTTGTTAGTACTCCATTAGCGACACATTTCAAACTTTCAGTAGACTTATCTTTGGAGACTGAGGAAGAGATAGAGCAAATGTCTCATGTTCTATATGCTAGTGTTGTTGGCAATATAATGTAGGTCATGGTTTGCACTAGGCATGATATCGCTCAGGCTGTCAGTGTGGTGAGTCGATATATGGGAAAGCTAGGGAAGGTCCATTTGATGGCAGTAAAATGGATCTTGAGATACTTGAAGGTTACTACTGCTATTGGCTTAAATTATGGAAAACCCATAGAGACCATTGAAGGTGTTGTCAGATATGTAGATTAGATTATGCTGGAGATCTTGACAAGAGAATATCCTTGACGCGTTTCACACTTCACGGGTGCACTGTCAGTTGGAAAGCAACATTGGAACCGAAGTTGTCAACAATTGGGGCAGAGTACGTGGCAGCCACTGAAGCAGTGAAAGAAGCTATATGGCTATGGGGTTTAGTCGACGAGTTAGATATACTATTAGACAAGACAATAGTTTAGTGTGACAGTCAGAGTGCGATACATTTGACAAAGAATCAAATGTTCTCTGAACGGACCAAGCACATCAACTTCAGGATGCACTTCATCGTAGATGTAATAGTACATGGTGCTATTACGGTTGAGAAGATTCACCCAACGGATAATCCTGCAGACATAATGACTAAGCCAGTTTCAACGGAGAAGTTCAGGCATTAACTGAACTTGATTGGTGTTGCTAGTAGTTGAATCTTCAAGTTAGGGAGCATCGGAAGAAAAGATTATGTCCATCCTTTGTCCAAGGTGGAGAATTATTAGGGTGAAGTCCAAATAATGGGTGGCCAAATGGTGTTTTCTTGCTCTTAGAAATGCATGGCGACCAAGTGGTGTTTTTACAATTAGAAATGCATGGATGAAATGCAGCCACTTGGAATGGAAATGCATGGATGAGATGCATCCATTTGAAATACATACACTTCTAATTGTAAAAACACGACTTAGTCACCAATGAGATGCAACCACTTGGAATGGAAATGCATGGATGAGATGCATCCATTTGAAATACACCCCCTTGATCATGATGCACATCTCTTTCTTGGCGCCTATAAAAGGAGATGCTTGGGTTCATCTACCAAGCACCAACCAAAACAAACAAGCTTTTGCTTAAAATTTGAGCTTCTTTCTCTCTTTCTTGTAGCTTTCTTAGGCTCCAATTGTGGAGTGATTTGGGAGAGGGAAGAAAGGGGTTTCTTAGAGAGCTAAGGGAGATTATCTCTTGGGTAGAAAAAAGTGTATAACTCAAAGGGGCTTTGGGTGTGAGCGTTCTTTGTGGTGCTATAAGGGTTGAGTTGTGAGTGTTAGTGTTGTAATAATCTGTTTTGACATAGTGGAATTTTCTCAGTGCTCCCTGGCGGCGGATGTAGGCAAATTGCCGAACCACGTTAAATCTCTACGTCTTTATTGTCTGTTGTTATTTCGCAGTCATTTTATGTTAATCGTTATTTATCCATATCATGTTCACGCGTTCGTTTGCTCCAACACTAACAATAATTATTTGGAAATAAGAAGACTATCCAATGAAAGAATTCCATTAAGTGAGTCCAAGAGACCAGAATTAAGTGCCCATTTGAGGGAGTCCCCATCCTTTGTCCATTTTTTGCCTGTCCTGTCCTATCCATTGAGGCAAAGTAAAGATAGGAACAAGAAGGGAGTAGGAATAAGTAATAAAGTAACGTTACTTTACCCTCAATGGACAATACAAGACAGAGAAAAATGGACAGAGGATCGGGACTCCCTTCATACTGTGTAAATTAGTTGTCTGATCAATGATAGATCAACACTGACCATGTCAACTCCTCTGTAATAGAATTTTACCCAGTCAATTAATTGTCACAGATTTCAGAGGTTGAATTATTCATACTTTTATCCACTCATAAATTCACAAGTACAAACAATGGCCGGTCCAACTCATTCGTTTTCTTTAGTCGACTGAACGGCGAAAAAAGAGAGATCATTCAATGCTTCTCCCCCCCCCCCCCCCCCCCCCAAGTAATAATGGAATTGGATACCCATTTTATTAATTGTAGAAAAAATAAAATGAAAATGAAGAAACAATGTATCCTTGTTTGTTAAATCTACGATAGTCTACTTTAGGTTTGTTTCGAAGCTTCCAAAGTGCATACTCAACATCCGACTCCTGCTCTTGGATTGTGAAACATGCGGTTGGACTACCTCATCATCTTCGAGCTTGTCATCCATTTCCCAAGGGTCATCCCACCTCCCTTGTCATCACTATGGTTGCCATCACTCTCTACCTCATGTGAATAGAAGACCGGCATTTGTGTAACAGAAACGGGTGGCTTAGTAGGCATACAAGCAATGGCCTCACTATCCGTAGGCATTGTGTGTGTGCTTGAATCGGAGTGAAAATCCGCTTCAGAGGCTTTACTATAGGTAGAGGCAGGGACTTGTGTTATTATTCCAAGACCTAAGGCAGGGCACGGACAATGTTGGACCACAATGGCGTGGCGGGGATACCTTCTGGAACTGTGAGGGTCGTGGCTTGGGCTGATGTTGATGTGATCCAGCCCGAAGATGGACTAAAACACAATAGACATGACCGTTCTAAGGGTTGCTCCGTTGGTTGGTAAAACCTCGACCCACCAACAAATGGACAAAACGGAACCTCTGTGTAGAAACCTCGACCCACGAGTGTGCAATGTTGAGAACCTCAATATAGAAACGCCACAAACAACTCACCAAGATTGTTCTATAAGTTTTTGAACGCCACAAGATGAAGTCTTGATAAGTTTGGAAAGTTCTAAAAGAACTTAGAGTTAACAAACTCACAAATTACATTTCATCCAAGCTATCTTCAAATGATTACAAAGAGTACCTTTTTATAGACTAAAGTATAAGACTATTCTAGAATAGAAAATGAAAGCTTTAAATTGAATAAGATTTTCTCCATTGAATGGCATGGCTGAATGGTCCATAGGACTTCTTGAATTTTGATCAAAATCCACCATTAGAATTCTGGAAAGTCCATGCATTTGCTTCCTTCTTTGACCAAAACTCCTTGGCCTTAATTGAATGGAATCCAATTGGCTTCATTGAAGGTGTAGCTGAATTGACTTATTAGTCCAAGAAATTTGATAAAATTTAGCTTTTTGACTCTTTCAAACTCCAAGCTTTCATTGAATTGAATTGATTCAACTCCTTGCTTTCTTTGTATGTGTATCCATGCTGAATTTTAAAGGAGATAATTGGCTGCACCATTTACTTTCTCAACCTCCACGTTTGTGCATGCATGACCGAAATTATAAACAAAACATTGGCACCTTTTGTTTAAAATTTGGTCACCATTTCAACCAACTAGTCATAGTGTCCCGTTTAGGAAAATTGACGGGTATGCCTGGACCCGTTCTCATCAAATGCAGGTCCTTGAGTTGGAATATCTGCATAAACAACCTCCGTGTCACTATCTACTGGTGACTGGACCCTCTCCGGAGCCAACTGTAGATCGGTTGAAGGGTCCTGGGCTGCTTCGGGGGTGCCAGGGGTCAGTTGGGCACTGGGTATTGAAGATACAACAGCTGTGATATACATCAATTAGGCTATAATTATGCTATGTAAATTAGGTAAACATATCCTACAATCATGCTTTTTGTATAAGGTAAACAATCAGTTTATCTCCTAAAATTAGGCTAGCCGTTACTGAATTCCCTTATAGATTATAAGCTTCCTTCACTTATATATTTGTACAATTCTTTGTAACTCAGTAGACAAGTGATCAGAAAATATCATTCTTCATTCTTGATTTTCTCATGGTATCAGAGCTATACTAAAATCTGATCCTTGAGTACTGAAAATCATGAGTCAAGAAACTCCTTCTTCGTCAAGTATATCCAAGGGATCAGCATCAAAGCTGATGTTTGAATATGATTCTCCTTATTTTTTGAATTCCTCTGATAATCCAGGGACAATCCTTGTTTCTTGTCTTCTCAAAGGTGAAAATTATCCAACATGGAGACGTGCCATTATGAATGCCCTTCGAGCCAAAAACAAGTTGTGCTTTGTTGATGGCTCTCTACCCCGACCAGATGAGAATAATCAAGATACACAGGTTTGGGGAAAATGTAACTCAATGGTGATCTCTTGGATTTTCAATGCGTTGGCTTCAGAACTCCATGACAGTGTCTCATATGTCGATACTGCGTGTGAGATATGGAGCGATTTGCAAGAACGTTTCTGTCAAGGAAATGTCCCACGTATTCATGAGTTAAAAAGAGAAATCTGCCTTGCAGAACAAAGAAATCTCACAGTTGTAGCTTACTACACCAAGTTGAAGGGTCTCTTGTGACGCCCCACCCCGACCCCCCCTCCGGTGCCATACACAAAGGGATGGATCAGGGAGGTGACGCCATTCAGGGTTCACGCCCACAGTTGATAATAAGAGCAAACGATAAATTCTTTATTAATACATAATTTGCTTTAATAAATTCGAAAGGTACAATCTTTATAATTTACATATCAAGGGTAGTGGGATGGTCGCTCAACAAGATCATCCCATTCCAAGCTCTATCTAGTCTTATCATCCGGGTATCCTAGTAATCCTTGACCTCGTCTAGTCGACCTCGCCGTATGAAAAGACCTAATAGCTTAGGTACCTGTACAAAATAAGGTTTTGAAAAAGAGGGTGAGCTACTAGAATATAGCCCGTGAGAGTCCTCAGATTTATGAAAGCCCATAGTTCCAATATTAAGCAATTACCAAGATAATAATATTCAAAGAGTTAGCTCGACACAAAGCACCAGTCACCATAGGGATTACCAAGTTAAACATTTTGCTCCAGGAAAAAAAAAAGAATGAGTTCAAACCAACCACAGTTACGATTCAGTCGAAGTTTTGCCCTAGAGAGCGAGTATAGGTGCACCACTTTCTAGCAGTCCACACAATTCACACTTATCTTCATACTAACTGAAGAAGCACATATCTAGGATTTCACATAGAGTTTTACACATCTAAGAGGGTTCAAACTTTTCCTCCCAATTCTTACATCCTATGTAAAAGGAAGGTTCAATCTATCTAAAACCCACATACAAAGGTCAAAGATATTCAAGGTATTCGGTTCACTCCATTAAATCAATCTTGATCTAGAATCCAATGTGCATCTATCTCAAGTCCTAAGGTCATGTCCCATCCAAAAACCTTATTTAGATTCACAATCAAGGTCAAGCTCAAATTCAAAGTCAGGGTCAAACTCATGTTCCCCGAGAACAAGTGCCATGAATCCTAAAGTTGGTTTCCAATGACTTATAGAGTTCAATCTATCAATCCAAGTGATAGAGGTTGTCTTTCTTTCTAGTCCTATTTCCACATCAAATTGTCCACGGTCATTGTGCCTGACACTTTCTTTCCCCGATTCAGGAAGGTATAGCTCTTGGTTCACTAATCCATTACAAAATGCTTTGTGTCCCCTCAATTAGAACTGGAGTCGGTTCAGTACGAATGTTCAATGCTACATTAAGTTTTAGAGACATGCCAATTAATCTATATAGTGAAATACCTAATTGCCAGTATCAATTCAAGAAAATGGGAACAAAACTACCAATAGTTTTGTTTTTTCTTTTTCCACATTCAATCATGCCATTCAAGTAATAATTCAAAATGAAAAGAGGGTTTTAAACATACTCAGTTTAAGGCCTAACAACCAATCAAGCAAGAAGAATAGCGAAGTAGGCAGCCATTTGCCCAAACAGTAGATAGGGCTATCATTAGCCCAAAATCTCAATCATTATGACAAGCAAGTTAAGTATGAACACTGATCCATTTCTTCAAATGGAAGGCAGTCAGTTCCAAGAATATAAATGTTGTTTAAAAACCAATATTTTATTAAAACTCATCCGTAACGATTCCACAATCAAGAAAATCTCTAAAACCCTGGGAAAGTTTATCTAAACTAATATCCGTCAAAAGAACACGACAATTAAATCATAAAATAAATAAAGGAATCGCTCTAGTTTCTACACTCTCGCGCGAGTTCTCTATAACAAGGTGTCTATCACTGTTTCTTTTGCCAATGTTCCCAACAAAGACAAGCAAAAGGGTTTATTAGTTCCATTTCCTTAAAAATTTAAGAATTCAAGGTCAACATAGTACAAGGTTTTATCCCTCAAACCAAGTTCTGTTAATCTAGTACCTAAGGTTATATTATCCCTGGCACTAAGGTTATGCCCAATCCAAAACCTTAGTAAAAATCTTTGCGAACAAAAGGTATTTAAATCCTAAAGTCATTTCTAGGTCAAGTGCCTAAGGTCCCTTATTAAATCTTGAACCTAGGCTCTGATACCACCTGTGACGCCCCACCCCGACCCCCCCTCCGGTGCCATACACAAAGGGATGGATCAGGGAGGTGACGCCATTCAGGGCTCACGCCCACAGTTGATAACAGGAGCAAACGATAAATTCTTTATTAATACATAATTTGCTTTAATAAATTCGAAAGGTACAATCTTTATAATTTACATATCAAGGGTAGTGGGATGGTCGCTCAACAAGATCATCCCATTCCAAGCTAGTATCTAGTCTTATCATCCGGGTATCCTAGTAATTCTTGACCTCGTCTAGTCGACCTCGCCGTATGAAAAGACCTAATAGCTTAGGTACCTGTACAAAATAAGGTTTTGAAAAAGAGGGTGAGCTACTAGAATATAGCCCGTGAGAGTCCTCAGATTTATGAAAGCCCACAGTTCCAATATTAAGCAATTACCAAGATAATAATATTCAAAGAGTTAGCTCGACACAAAGCACCAGTCACCATAGGGATTACCAAGTTAAACATTTTCCTCCAGGAAAAAAAAAAGAATGAGTTCAAACCAACCACAGTTACGATTCAGTCGAAGTTTTGCCCTAGAGAGCGAGCGCGCAAATTCAAAACAGTAACTGTAGAGAAACCGTTTTCTCGGCAGTGAGTAGAGAAGGAGCAGTGGTGGAGATCATACAAAAGTCCTTCTTATCTAAGGACAATTGCATGACTCCGTGGTTGCATGACATACATAAGTACAGTAGCAATAAGTGACCACCAGGTCAACAGTAGCAGTAGGCGACCATCAGGTCAACAGTAGCAGTAGGCGACCACAAGGTCAACAGTAGCAGTAGGAGTAGTCATAAGCAACCATGAGAGATAGTTCGAGGAATCAAAATAGCCAAATAAACAGTTGGAGTAAAAGTACAAGCACAAGATTGTTAGAAATGAAATTTAGCCACACAAGAAACAAAGCACGGCAGTTTTGCAAAGCAAATAAAGAGGATATTTTGGGGATTTCATATCCACAATTTTGTTGCATTAGAGGCGGAGTAAATCATTCGTAAAACAGTGTATGAAATGGTTGTCAAGCATAGAAATCATTCATGTAAGAATAATACAAAAGTCTCTCATTTTTGTAAAGCATAGCAAATGGTGTTTTGGGAAATTCTTGTGCAAAATAATTTTATGGCGTGGGCAGCCATACATTCACAAGCAATTCAACAACATTGAAGAAAACGATTGTACCTATATCATATGTATACGTGTATATATATATATATATATATAGTTATCTTTAAACGCGTAGTAGCTAGGTGTCAAAATAGCAAGAACCCTCACCTTGGTCATGCGAGGTCAACTTCCAACTAACGAGCGCGAGAGCTTCGTCGATGTTTGCCCAGCAAAGCAAGTTCCCAAGTAATTAACCTGCGAGTTATTTACTAAGGCTAATTAAGGTGTATCCTAAGATAAGCGTTTTTATGCAAGTGCAAGTTTTTCAACTAAGTTCCAAGTTTTGGGAAGGTTCAATGTCGAGAGGCTATCGAAAGAGGTGTTGAGATACGGTTCAACACCAAAGAGGACATCGGATAAATTAGATAGCTTTCTCCCTCGAAAGGCTATCAATCAGGTTTCTAAAGATTACTGATTTCTAAAAACCAAAACGAACTAAAGAGATCACTTTCGATGCCTAAAGGCGGTCGCAAGGGTTTCGAAAAGATTTTGGGTCTTATGGACTTTTCGCAAAAATCATTCTTTTAAATGTTTTAATATCCAAATCTTTTAATATCAAACTCAGGTACACTTGTAACATCACAACGTGATGTGTTTGGGGTTTTAAAATATTTCAAAACAGACTTGAAATACTTTCGCAAAAAGGATCCAAATTAGTGGGAGTTGCGGCAAACATTCTAGATTAAAAGCTGGGAAGTTTTTCTGGTTTGCCAAGTAAGGTTTAAATCATCTTTTCTCTTACCTCTAAACATCGGAATGACACGAAATTTTACCAGTAGCTAATAGACCTGCTAACAAAAGTACTGTAAAATTTTCATTATTTTTGGCAGAAAGGAAAGTTAGATATAAATATTGCAACTTTCAGTTTTTCTGAAAAAGGACTGTGGTAATCAGTCCACTTTAAAAATTCATAACTAAAAAAATAAGCATTTCCTTTTCATGAAACTTTACAAAATTGTAGATACGGGTACCTAGAAGGTACAATACAAATTTCAGAATTTTTGGATAAAAGACAAGTTGAATATAAAAATTCTAACTTTCTGTTTTTCTGGAAAAGAACTGTGGCGATCTGTCCACTTTAAAACTTCATCACTCAAAAACTACACATCGCCTTTTCACAAAACCTTACAGAATGGTAAATACGGGTACCTAGAAGGTATAGTTAAAATTTCAGAATTTTTTGGATAAAAGACAAGTTAGATATAAAAATCTGAACTTGCTGTTTTTCTGCAAAGAGGACTATGGCGATCAGTCCACTTTAAAATTTCGTAACAAAAAACTACACATCGTGTTTTCACAAAAATTTACAGAGTGAGAGATACCAGAACCCATAAAGTACAGTAAAAATTTCAGAAATTTTCGACTTAGAGAGAATTAAATATTTCACTCGAAAGTTTCAGTTTGCTGAAAAATGATACTAGAGAACAGTCTACTTTATGCCTTTGTAGCTCCTAATTCACTGATAGGTTTCTTACAAAACTTTGGAAACATTTAGAACTATATACTGTAAACATGTGGTACAAATTTCAGGATTTTTCAACAAGGGGTTAATTAAATACTTCAGTCGTAATTTTCAGTTTCCTGAAAACCAACCTTAGGGAACAATCCACTTTACACGCTTATATCTCCTAAATCACTCATCGTTTGCTACGAAATTTTGCAACGAAATAGACAAGTATACTGTAAACCAGAATTAGAAATTTCAGGCGTCAATTCAAAGTATTCCATCTACAGTGATTTTCGAAAGTCTGCTGACCTGCTGAATCGGATTCCAGCAGACAGCCGATTTTGTAAAATTGTTATCTCTCAAACGGTTCGTTGATAATTTATGAAATTTAACATACATACTCCTAAAACATCTATTATCAAGTGGTAACTGCAATCTTTGAAAATTATAACCGTGTAAATTAAAATCGCAGAAAGATCAGATCTGATATACCGACTTGAAGAAATTCCGTAAGACGTCGTCAGTCGACTAAAGCTTTTTCCTTTATCTTTTCTTACAGATCCTGAGTTGAGTACTTAGGAATCATTGATATACATTAGTATTAGGATAATATGGTTTTCCAAACCATTAGATGGAAGAGAACGGAGAGAACGACTAACGAACTTAATGGGGAGAATGGAACTTACGCTCTTGTTGCTGTTCAATCGCCGCTGCTGGAGATTTTCCTTCATATTGTTTCAGTAAAGATCAACGAGAACGAACAGAAGCCAATCATGGTTCAAGTATGAAACCAGAAACGCTGGGGGATGAAGGTGACGGCTGGAGAAGAAAGGACAAGCGAGAGGGAGAGGAAAGGGTTTGACGGCAGGAAGAAGAAAGAAGCGAGAGAGAGAGTTTTCTGTCTTTGTTTCTTTTCCTTCTTGCTGATTCTCACGTACAGCTGCTTAATGATCATTAGGGTTGTGCTTTTCTTTTTATATGGAGGGAGTGCAGCAGCCAAGAATAATAGGGTAGGTTTAACTCTTTAATTTTTACTTTCCTACAATAATTAATTAACTTAATAATTGCTAATTCAATAACAATCTGCTGTGTAGGATGATTATGCTTTATTCTTAAAATGTTTAATTAAGGATTATGTCAATTTTCCACTACATTATCTCAACAAGTTTCTACCGCAACTAGTAAATTAATTCTATTACAAATTAAATTTATACTAACTCGCCTCCTTAACGCGGAGCGGTTATGGGGCAAAATTACCATTTCGCCCTTACGACTAATATACACGCAAAACTACTCCCTTAATCCTATAGATATTACTTTCTCGCAACGAAATTATTTAATCGTCAAGTCCACCATAAAATTCTAGGAATTTAATTCATGAAAAATCTCGGGCGTCACATCTCTGGGATGAGTTAGCATCATACTCTGTCATTCCTCCATGCAAATGTGGTGCTGGCAAAGAAATCTTGGCAGAACGGGAGACGAAAAAAGTCCATCAATTTCTAATGGGACTGAATGATCAATTTGGAACCATTCGGTCTCAGATACTAAACATGGAGCCTTTTCCTTCAATCAACAAGGCTTATGCCTTTGTAACCAAAGAAGAAAAGCAACTTGCCATCTCTTCAACTGATCATTCAATAGAGGCCTCAGCGTTCGTTGCCAAAGCCTTTACCAATCAAGGAGAACAATTCAAAAGAAATCAGCAAAAGTACCAGCAATGAGGGACAAATAGACCCAAGTGCACATACTGCAACAAACTTGGGTATATCAAAGAAAAGTGTTTTAAACTAGTTGGATTTCCTCCAGGGTGGGAGAACAAAGCAAGAACTTCAAAAGAAAAGGTAGAATTTGTTTCATCTAACAATGTCATTACAGGTTCAAATCAGCCTACGAATCAAGGTTTTAATCTCACTCAAGAACAGTATGCCCAACTCATGTCCTTAATCCCCTCTGCTGGCCAAAATTTAGCAAACTTTGTTGGTAGGATCGCTCAATCTCCTGATACTTCAGATTGGATCCTAGATAGTGGTGCTTCTGAACATCTTACATGTGATTTATCACCTCTCTCGAATATGAGAACCACTTCTTCATTTTTACCTGTCAGATTGCCAAATTGAACATCTGTTCAGGTTCAATCTGTTGGTCAAATTAATTTGCCAAATATGACTTTAGATCATGTTATGTATATACCTTCCTTCAAGTGTAATCTTCTCTCAATCAGTAAACTAACCAAAGCACTTCAATGTGTGGCCTTATTTTTTCCTTCCTTTTGTGCTTTACAGGACCTCAAATCGAAGAAACTGATTGGAATGGGTGAATTACGTGATGGTTTATACTATTTCTATGGGCTTCAATTGCCATTTGCTGCAATTGCATCACTTCCATCTTTATCTTCACCCACTTTGTGGCATGGAAAGCTAGGTCATCTTTCATTTGATCGATTGTCATTAATTTCTGAATTATCCAATTTTTCTTCCAAAGATTTAAATAAATGTTGTGATGTATGTCATCGAGCTAAACAAACTCGAAATGTTTTCCCTCTAAGTCATAATAAATCTGATTTTCCCTTTGATTTAGTTCACTGTGACATTTGGGGACCTTATAAAACTCCATCTACTTCTGCTGCTCATTATTTTCTTACTATTGTGGATGACTGCACAAGATGCACTTGGGTTTATCTCCTTAAATACAAGTCAAAGGCACAAAAGTATTTCATGCAATTTCATGCTATGGTTAATAGTCAATTTAATCATAGTATCAAGCAAGTAAGGAGTGATAATGGTCTAGAATTTACTGCAGGATCTATGTCTAATTTTTTCTCTGCTAAAGGTATTTTACATCAAACGTCCTGTGTTGATACCCCATAGCAAAATGGAATAGTAGAGCGAAAGCATCATCATTTATTAGAGGTCGCTCGTGCTCTTCATTTTCAAGCAAATTTGCCTATCAAATTTTGGGGTGAATGTGTTTTGATTGCTGCATACTTGATAAATTATACCCCTGCACCTAAACTATCTGGAAAAAGTCCCTATGAGATGTTATTTTTAAAACCTCCATCCTATACTCATTTACGTGTCTTTGGCTGTTTGTGTTATGTTCATAACAAAAGCAGGTCAAATGATAAGTTTGCACCTCATTCTAAATCTTGTATTTTTATTGGTTATCCTATGGGGAAAAAGGGATATAAAGTTTATGACATGGAATCACACAAGATTTTTACAACACGAGATGTCATTTTTTATGAAAATCAATTTCCTTTTCGTTCCCATGGTCATTCAAAAGAATCAAATGTTGTTATTCCTTTACCAATTGTTGATTCTTCCCCTGCTAAGTCCCCTTCCACTGACTCCTTAATACAGTAAACTAAAACTAATTTTGAGAATAATGAATCTGTACCTACCTATGCTGATGCAAACCATGAAATTATGTCTTCATCCCAAGACACACTTCCACAAAGCACTACCTCTCAATCCAATTCCTCACAAAATTCAATTCCTGACACATCACGACCTAAAAGAGCTCACCGTATTCCTGCTCATTTTGATGATTTTGTGTACCAGCTTCCTGGAATAGATAAATCATCACAGCCTACTTCCAATGCGGTTTCTTCAGGTACTCCATATTCTATGTCATGTCATTTATCTTATTCTCGTTTTGTTCCATCTCATAAAGCTTTTCTTGCTAACATTTCTTTGGTTAGAGAGCCTAAATCCTTTTCTCAGGCTGTCACAGACCCAAAATGGCGTGAGGCTATGACTCAGGAAATTTCAGCACTTGAGCAAAATCATACTTGGAGTTTAGTGTCATTACCCTTAGCAAAAAAAACCAGGTAGATCTCGATGGATATTCAAAGTAAAACACAGGTCAGACGGATCTATTGATCGCTACAAAGCACGTTTGGTAGCCCAAGGATATACACAAATTGAAGGTTTAGATTACACTGAAACCTTTGCACCTGTTGCGAAATTAACTACTGTTCGATGCCTGTTAGCTGTTGCTGCTTCCAAAAATTGGGAGTTGCACCAGTTAGATGTAAATAATGCATTTCTTCATGGTGAGTTACATGAAGAAGTCTATATGTCCCCTCCCCCAGGCTATCTTACAACAGGTGATACTCGTGTATGTCGGCTGCATAAATCCTTGTATGGGTTGAAGCAAGCTCCTCGCCAATGGTTTAACAAGTTCTCCATGTCATTGAAGAAATTTGGTTTTGTTCAATCTCATCATGACCATTCTCTTTTTACTTTGACTAGAGGTACCATTTTTATTGCTCTTCTGGTCTATGTTGATGACATGATTGTTGCAGGAAATGATATCTTGCAAATCCAAAAGCTCAAGAGTTATCTCAATACATGTTTCTCTGTCAAGGATCTTGGTATTCTTAAGTATTTTCTTGGCTTAGAGCTTGCTAGCTCACCACAGGGAATATCCCTTTGCCAACGCAAATATGCTATTGATCTTCTGAAAGAAACAGGGATGTCCGGTAGCAAACCAGCGGGTTTTCCTATTCCTCAACACCTTCGATTGTCTTCTGAATGCGGTGATCCTTTAAAAGATCCCGGGCAGTATCGTCGCTTAGTCGGACGCCTCATTTATCTTACTATTTCTAGGCCCGATATCGCTTATGCAGTCCAACTTCTCAGTCAATTCATGAACAAACCACGTTATCCGCACCTTGAAGCTGCTTATCATGTTCTGCATTATTTGAAGTCTTCTCCTGGACAGGGTATATTCTTTCCTGCCAATAGTGACTTCCAACTCAAAGCTTACTGCGATGCAGATTGGGCAAGTTGCCCAATGACCCGACGATCTATTACAGGCTATTATGTTTTTCTTGGCGGTGCTCCGATTTCATGGAAATCAAAGAAGCAACCTACTGTCTCACGTTCCTCTGCAGAATCAGAATATCGCTCTATGGCTACTACAACTGCTGAGCTGATATGGTTGCATGGTCTATTAGCTGATCTTTCTTTGTCTCATCCTCAACCAATCACTCTACACTGTGACAATCAATCAGCTATACATATCGCTGCTAATTCGGTCTTCCATGAACGCACTAAGCACATTGAGATCGATTGCCATTTCATCTGTGAGCATTTGCAGGCTGGCACCATTATTACCAAATATGTTCCTACTCAGTTTAATTTAGCAGATATCTTGACTAGAGCATTGGGACGTGATCGCTTTTCTTTTCTTCTTCGCAAGTTGGGCATTCACAATCTTCATGCTCCAACTTGAGGGGGGATATTGAAGATACAACAGTTGTGATATACATCAATTATGCTGTAATTATGCTATGTAAATTAGGTAAACATATCCTACAATCATGCTTTCTGTATAAGGTAAACAATCAGTTTATCTCCTAAAATTAGGCTAGTTGTTACTGAATTCCCTTATAGATTATAAGCTTCCTTCACTTATATATTTGTACAATTCTTTGTAACTCAGTAGACAAGTGATCAGAAAATATCATTCTTCATTCTTGATTTTCTCACTGGGTGCAATGGGCTGCGGGCAGGCCTGAAGGTAGGGATGGCCACGGTTCCGGAACCGCCGGTTACAGTTCTAAAACAGCCGGTTACGGTTCATGCATTAGTGGAACCGGAACCTTGAGGGGACGGTTCAGTGCCGGTTCCAAAATCGCTGGCTCCGGTTCCAATTCCACTCCTGTCACGATTCCGGTTCCAGTATGTCACGGTTCTGGTTCTATCATGGTTCCCGTTCTGATTCCAATCTTTTCTGTTTATTTAACAATTTTAACTTATAAATGTTATTTTATTTTGACTCAATTAATAACTCAATTATTTATAAATAATTAAAATTACAAAAATAAAATAAAATCTGTAGTGATGCTACATACATTTAAACAATTAAAGGATTTATATAATAAAATATACAAAAATAAATTATGAAAAAATATATATATAGATGAATAATACCTCAATATATTATTTTTAAAAAAAATCAAAAGAGTGATACCTTATTATAAATCGTGAGAAATCAAAGTTTGAACTTTGAAGCATTGAAACTTTTACAAAATAAATACATCTTGAATATTCAATATAATTCATCTTCATCATTTGCAAAAGTTGCGGTTCGATCTAATTTAATTTAATAATTAATTAATTTTAATTTAATTTAATGCTTATTTATATTATATTAATAATATATATATAAAGTATACTATTAGTTTATATATTATTATAATATATACTAGCATTGTTAGGTTGTGCAAGGCAGGACGATGGCCCAATTTGTTGTTTTTCTCCATTTTTGTTATTCATGGTTGAATTTAATTGTTTTTGGTATGTTTTGTATTGTTAGGTTGTGCAAGGCAGGACGATGGCCCGATTGGTTGTTTTTCTCCATTTTTGTTATTCATGGTTGAATTTAATTGTTTTTGGTATGTTTTGTATCACATAAGTATATTAAAAAAATGAACTGATCTCCAATACCTTCTTGGCTCACACTAGATTCAAGTATTTGTCAACCTAATCTTAAAAGTTGTCATAGGCATGCATCTGCAAATTTTTGTGGTAATTGATCTCCAATTCTTTTCAAAGAGAGGAAATCACAAGCCGACAACATCCGGTGTCATTCCCATCATTCATCTAGGGATGCCAGATATCCTTGCACCACATAATCTCCCCAAGTTTTAAGAATCTGGATGACTTTGTGTTTGCATAATGTCAAGTGTTCGTCAAATTTGCATGTGTAGCTGTATTTACAGGTTCCAAAGCATGGTCGTCTATTCATTTTCAATAATAGATGAATATAATTCACAAATAAAAGTGGTTGTTTAAAGATTCCCACTCAAGATTTCAAAATTAAAGTGGTAGCAAATGTTTAACTCACCAACTGGTCGAAACTTAATAGTGTAAAACTCAACAACTCTAGACTTAAAGCAGCAGTTATGGAGTAAAAGTAAACAATGTACCTCATATTTAGAAAAGCAATCCCCTTACTTGTATGAATTAGTGTCCACTCACTTGTATGCAAATAGGCTCACTTCCATTAGCTGCAGCTAATATGAAGGGATGTGTCCATTTTTTCAGCTTCAGTATTTCAACCTCCTCCTCCCCAGAATGGCATCGACCAATTGCTTAATAATTATTGCATGTTCATCGGCAAGACTTTGATATGCATGTTCCCCTTTTTAAAAAAATTTTGGACCTCTTTTTTTTGTCGGATCTGATCGAATTCTTCAAAATCTCTATCGAAATTGAAAATCAAAATTGGAAAGCATATTAATTCTGCAAGTATTCTATTGTTCCATGAAAACCTTCCTTCAAATGTCAAGAATCCAATCAGCCCCACAAATGCTCCATTCTCAATCCTTCTTCCCTGCAAATTCAGGTCAGGCGATGACATTTTACTCTCCTAGGTTGAAACTAAGCTAATATGAATTAAGTTTCCTCCAATTTCAGAAAAACATAAAATTGAAGGATGGAAACTATAAAAGGAGTTATATTCCAATAATAATGCTATTGTTCTGGCCATTATGGAATCTCTATTTTTCTCTCCTACTAAAGGATGGAATGCTATTGTTTGACACTTTCATTATTTTTCAGTTGAGTTAATTATGAGAAAGTATTAATTATACTATATTAAATTATTTGAGCTTACGTAATTTGCATGATTTATAGATTACAATAGGTTGCAGATAGGGGTGGCAAAAAAAACTATTAACCCAAAAATCGCCCAAACTCATTGGGTATTAACCTAATAAAACCCACCTAAAAAAATAACGGACTGGGTGGGCTTAGGCTAAATATGTAATGGGCGGGTTTAGGGTAGCACAATGGGTATCCTAAAACCCGCCCCATCATGGGTACCAAAAATACCCATCCAAAACTACCCTTAAGAGTATAAACAAAAACCCAACAATTCACCTATTTTAGTGGGCCAATTTTATTTTTTTTTTCTTCAAACTTATTTTTTCTTTTTCTTTATTTTTCATGTCCTACTTACTTTGCGTTTTTTTTTCCCCATTTATTCTTTTATAATATTTTTAAATTACCCACTTATAAATACTAATTCAAAATTCATTCGGGTTCCAAGTTGAGTTCAGGCTCGAGTTTCGGGCTGGGTTTGAGTTTGGGCCGAGCTGGGCTGGTTCAGTTCAGGCCCATGGTTCTGGGCTGGTTTCGGGACGGGTCTAGTTTCAAGCCTCGGGTCGGGGTCGGGGTCAGGGCATGCACAGGTTTATATAAATATAAAAAAATTAAAAATTATGTTTGGACAAAAAAAATTACATATGATTAAATATAAAAGTATACAATATTTAATATTTCAATTTTTATAATAAATTCAAAGAATTTAAATTCGCTTCAAAAATAAAAAGGAATTAAATTGAAATTAAAAAATTTTGAAAATTTTTTATTAATAAACCATTAAATAAGCCTTACATTTTTGTATAGTGGGTATTATAGATACCCATGGGTACCCATAGCTACCCATTACCCATTTGAATTTAGACCATTAATTGAATGGATAATGGATACCCATTACCCATTAACTTAATACCCATTTAATACCCGCCCAATCCCCGCCTAACCAGCTCGTTTGACACCCCTAGTTGCAGAAACTATGTGCTATTCGGTAATTGTTCTGCCTAATTGCATATGTTGTTTCGACTCTTTAATTCTTTGCTTGGTTCGAATTGCGTGTTTAAATTATCTTAGGATAATTTAGTAGTCTGCCGAATCCAAGGTAAGGATTCTAGAGGTTAACAGCTATGTCTTGCAAATCAGACTTTCCTTGGCAAGTATTCCGCATCGAGTACTCCGTTCCACATCAATTGGAATTGGAGGCTCACATCACATATGGGTGACACAAAATGCAATGCATGATCTCTCGAACATTTTCTCAAAAAGAAAAAAGGGAATTGGATTAAAAAAATCAGGCAATAGAGGGGAGCTCTGAATTAGGCGGATGCTTTCAACTCCAACACTAGAGTCCAACCTTACACCAACTCCATGGAGGTCGGCCGGCAGGCCTCAATTTCAAGGCTGCAGTGACCAAGCACCGGCTACCGCCGCCGCCACCCATTCCCCTACCCCTCAAAACACCCACAAAATATCTTGGAGATCTAGCCCTTGTGTTCACTGATGAAGAGATGGATCTGCTTGAAGCCCCTCTCCAACGAGAGCTAATTGGAAAATTCTCTTGGGGAAGGACAACGATAGAGAAGCTGCTGGGTTTACGGGCTCCTACCACATAGGTTTGATCGACCAAAAATAGGTACTCATACGCTTCAAGCTTGACGAAGATTACAGTCGATGCTTCTTACACGCAATTTGGAACTTTGGGGCCTACGCCCTGTGCATCACAAAGTGGACACTGGATTTCGATCCCCAACCGGAATCGTCAATTGTTCCGGTATGGGTCTCTTTACCACAACTGCCCTTTCAATTGTATAATGAATGGTCCTTGCTATCCATTGGCAACATGTTTGGGAGAGCTTTGAAGGATGACTTTGCGTTAGCAACTTTATCCCTACCGTCGGTGGCTCGAGTCTGCACAGAATTAGATCTGTTAAGCCATTCCCAAATCGGGTGTGGTTGGAGAAGAGGGGTCGAGGTTTCTGCCAGCCCCTGGAATTCAATAAGTTACTGAAATATTTTCGAAGGTGTAGGATGGTCGGCCACTCAGAGGATGGTAGTCTCAATAAGGAGGAATCTCAGCAGCACAAAAAATGGCAGAAAAAGAAAAAGGATATTAGGTGATGAATGAAGGCCCCCAAACTGCACAAGCATACCCAATTGCAAGATTTAGAGGGACCAAGCAAGGCAGACCCAACCTCAGCCCCAAATGGACAATTCGGTGCTCCAGATGCAGCCCAGGCCTACGCACAACCATCCGCCCCAAGAGCCCAGGCACACAGCCAGCAACGTCATTCCTCCAGGTAGAGATGGCCACGGTTCCGGTTCGAACATGAACCGACCCGAAATTGGACCGCCAGTTTTGGAACTGGAACTGTGGCCCCAGGTTCCAGAACCGGAACCGGACCTGCCAGAGATTCCTCTTGTCTGAGAACAGGGAACCGGCAGGTCAAAAACGCCGGTTCCAACCCTCCGATTCCAAAGGGTCCAACCCTCTGGTTCTAATGTGAGAATCATAAATATAATAATTTTTTCATTCCTCTTGCACAAATTTGAACACGCGACCCTTTGCTAAAATTGAAAGGCTTTAAGCAAATTTGATTAACCATTTCAACTATTTACTTTTTTTGAACTTCTTTCTTATAATTATAATTATATTATATGTTTAACATATTATATATATATAAACTATTTTTAACTATATATATCTACAATATATAAAATGACACACCCTTCATACTTACTGCCTAAAATATTGACACGTGGCATCCTAATCAGCATAATAATCAGCACACAATTAAGTTTCCTACCTCTAGTAACCTATCCTAACATAATTTAATAAGGAGTCAATTTGTAACCAATTTGATTAACACTTCAACTTTCCCTGATTTTCAGCCTTTCTCTTCATACGTTTTTGGTGCTTGATAATTCCTTCAGGTTCAGTCTTTTCATCTCTGGAATTTTGTAAGAACCGATTGGGTTCACACTTCAACTTCAAGTTCTTGACCTTTCATCTCCATATGTTAGACGTTATTAAACTTGATAATTTATTCAGACTTTTCATCTCTGGATCTTTTGTTCTATTTCGATATTCAATGAAAGAGCAGCAATTCTTTTATATCGTTAATCTCTGCTCTCTTCGCTGATGCTGTCGTTAATTTTCACCATCTTCACTGATGTTGTCGTTAATCTCCGCCATCTTCACCCTCACCAAAAAAGTGAAAGACGTTTGGCTTTCTTCTTTCCTTTTCTTAACCAAATTCGCAGCTGCTGCCGTGATTACTGCTGCAACTTGAATCATCTTCACGGCCTCCATTGCTCCCATCATCGTCTCGGCTTTACTACAAGGCGCTGTTGCTTCCTTTTTCTATTTTTTTTTCGGTCCTTTGGCGGAAGTTATTGCCACCGCTGGGTTTCATCTCGTCGGAAATTTTTGCCGTTGCCGCTGACTATCGCTCCTGAGAACCCTTCAATTTTTGCTTCGCTGTAAAACTTCCACCGTAGTTAAGGTTTTATGGGTTAATTGTTTTGTTGGATTTTCAACCATTTATTGTTTGAAGCTTGAAGCTTTGTGAGTTAATTTTGTGGGTTTAAACTTTCCCTATCAAAAGGATTTTTTTTTAAATATTTTTTTTATATTGGGTATGTGGTAGCGGCAATCGGAATAATGGTGGCAACCTTCTTCACCCTCTCTGCATTCTTTATATTACAAATGACTTAATTAAATGAGTTTAGGACTGTTGAACCTATGTTTATTCCATTGTTGTTGATATTTTTTTGAGCAACTTAGGAATGCATCACTAATTTGGACCCAACTGTCATCTTCGTTTTCAAGTTTAGGACACACTTTGGAGGAGGCAAATCAACTGAGTTTGGATTGATTTATGGTTCTGTTGAGAATGCAAAGAAATATGAACCCAAGTACAAGCTCATAAGGAATGCTACTAATTAAGGTAGAGAAATCTCTTAAACAATTGAAGAAAAGGAAGAACAAAGCCAGAAAACAGACCCAGAAAATCTGTGGTTTTAAGAAGACTGCTGGAGATGCTACCGAGGGTGGAAAGAAGAACTAGCTTTCTTGAAACTTTCCTTTCTGGATTCTTCTGTAGGAGAGAAAAATAGAGATGTTATTGAAGTAGTATTTGTTTTAGGGATATCAAAGGTGGAAATCACAAAGCCGAGGCCAAATCTTAGAGTGGCCAGAATAGCAGTGGCGGGAACAATCATAGTTGCAACGGTAGAAGCAATAGTGGTGCTAGAAGAATAAGCATCCACTCCCGAACGATCTTGCGTCATGATTTCAACAAATTTCTTTGAATATGGAGAAATTTTGATGAAATAACTTGATCAAACATTCCTCACAGACGGCGCCAGTTGATGTGAAGCAAAAAATTTGATGAAATAACTTGATTAAACGTTCCCCACAGACGGCGCCAGTTGATGTGACGCAAAATGTCCGGAATAGAGATGCTCCGATTGGGCCGATAGAGATCTTGAATATTCAGGCCCACTCTGCAAATTGGCCACACGGATGGGTGAAAGCAAAATGTGGATCCTAGCTAAATAGCTTGAGTAACTGAAGGTGGGGCTCGGATCTAAACTGAGAATATTCCGGTAAAGGGGACAAACAACAAAGAAGAAGCGGGGCTATCCCCCCTGTTCAACTCCGACGATCAAGTCAGCCAAAAGAAAGAGATAAACAGTATTGACCAAGAGCTTAAGCATAGAGAAGATTGCATACCTAATTTAGCCTGATGACTTAGTATTTATAGCCATACTTTGATACATCCGTTGCGCTATGATGATTTGTATTTCCAACTACTCTCCCCCTTTTTATGATGACTTTTACACTCCTACAATCATGGCCTGACTTTTGGCTCATTTTCCATCATTGATATGCGTAATTCCTGCATATATTCAAAATAGGTTCCTGGTCCTATAGTGATTTATAGCTATCATATCAATATTACCGTTATTCTGACCTAACTTTCCCAGGCTTGGTTATGGTGACTGTTATTGTGTCAACAGGAAAGCCTAGTAGAGCCGACCTGGGCTAATGACCGACCTAATCATGTTTCTTTAGCTCGTTCTGACTGAACCACTTACCGACCTAATGAATGATTTGGGCCTTTTTCTGCTTTTATCTTCTTGCTATTTATGTTTACTTTTGCTTATTGGGCTAGGCCCAATAAATGCTTATCTTTGTGCACACCAATTATAATTAGCAAAATTATAAATAGACAACTATTTTCTTATTATTTTTTATCTTTAAACTCATGATCTCAGAGGTACAAAATTTTCTCATTAACCATCACCCCAACCCTTCTATCCCCATAAATAGACAGCTTACTCTGGCGGTATTGAACAGTTCGGCCTGCATGAATGTCTGCACATGTGTTTCATAAATCGGCGCAAAATCTCCCTGTAATGGAAATACAAAAAGAGGTTGCTCGGGTTAGCGCTTTCGCAAATGCCATGCCACCAATTCCAGTTCAAGACATCTGCAAAGATTTCAGCTCTGGCTTCTGAATGCTCAAGGAAAAAATGTTTTCTCCTCAAAAACGTTAACTATACAGCATTTGAACTCAAAAGCATCAAATGACGAATATTTCCAGATGCCCTGAAGAAGAATACAAGTATTACAACTAGTAATGGAGACAAATAAACAGAAGCTCCTTCTGTCTTAAAAAGATACGGAAACAACTTCCCCCCCCCCCCCCCCCCCCCCCCCCCCTTCCCCCCTCTTTGATACTTCTGACTCCATTTTCCAGCTCAAAACCATTACTCCAAATCCGACTAGAAGCACAATGAAAGTATACACATGGAGGAGCCCGAACAGGCTCACGGCACACTGGATGCTCGAAGTAACCAAGAACTGGATGACCCCGAAATCAGTACAAGGCTTGCCATTTGCAAAAACTCCCAAGGAAGAGATGGCGAAGGACAAGAAAGCAAGCATCAGATGCTCAGATTGGAATTTCAAGTATTACGCAGTTAGTGCATTTGCCAACATCCCACATACAATTTCAATGTACCTTCTTTGTTCGTAGGCACGGGCAGCAGTAGAAGATGTTGAGATTAAACATTCGAAGTAAGGTGATACTATTAGCAAATGTAAACGTGGGATCAAGTTGACGATAGAAGCCATAAATGTTTCAGGAAAATATAAAAGTGCAAATTGGAGAGAAACCAATCTGATTTCACATCAGTTATCAATATCACAACAGCATAAAGTAAGGAAGAGATCCAAATATTGTTGAATGAAAAACCGTAGTGTAAAACAGCTGCACAAATAGTAGAAATTGACAAACGCTTGTTAAAACAGTTTTCAAGGGACTTTGAGATTTCTTTATAAATGGAACTCTCTTTAATCTCCGCATCAACTTCATCAAATATAAGAGAAATTAAAGCATAAACTACAGATCAACCTGGGGATAGAAGAATCAGAAGCTGAAAATGATCCATGAATGAGAGGGGAACCGGGATGTTTGCTCGGCCTAAAGCTTCTAATCTGATTGATGAAAATAGCGCACTGATGGCAAACCAGATCATAATCATTTGATGCTTTCTCCAATTAATTTGATGCTTTCTTGACTGCAAACGCAGTAAATGACATTTCACCTACGAGTACGAGCTTCTACTTAAGGTTGGAGGTTTGCATATGATTTGGTTCAAACATTCGTCAAAGTTCAAACATGAATCATTTGGAAAAAACAAGACTAACCAATGAAAGAATCCCCTTAAGTGAGTGCAAATGTGAAAACTTTATAATGATAAAATACCAGAATTAATTAAGTGCACATTTGACGGATGTTTTTGATTTTTGATTTAATCAAGAGTTTCTCAAGTTAAGAGACACAAATGAAATGTTTTCAAATTAAAAAATCTAATGAAACCAATCATTTAATTTAAGAGACCAATGGAGTGATTTAATCAAAAAAATTCATGAGAATAATATCTGAATTTAATATGTTTCAACAAAGGATATGACGTAATTTACACTTCAAGTGGAATGAGGACTGCTAAAATGCAAGAGTTTGGAATAGGACCAATAGATTATCTTCTTAGTTGGGCAACATACAATGTCAAATCCCTTACTCTGTCAATTTGGTAAGTTAAGTACTACACTTTGTGTTCAAAATAAAGTACCGATTTCCTCTCTGGCTGCTTAACAGTCCCATTTCAAATTTTTTATTTTTTTTACCTTACTAATATAACAATGTGCAGTTCATAAAAAACTCGCATCTAAAAAGTAAATATATAATTGGAATAAAATGTGGAAAATTAACTATTTTATGTGTTGTAGTTTGAACTCCATAATAAGTTGTATATTTTGGAACCGAACTCTTTTAATATAACAAATGGAGTATCCATTAATAACGCTTTCAAAATCACATATTTCAACCAAAAAGAAGATATAAATAATTAAGCCATAAATACAGCAATTCTAAATAATATATATAAAATGGAAATAGAGGTGAGGGATTGACGACGAATTTGCATTAGATTAATTAAAGTATATATTCTAATACATATATATAATAAATTAATAACGTATACTATATATATAATCATTTATGGAGCCTAGGGGCCTCATAAATTTGGGGGCCTTGCATGGTCACGTCTACAACCAACCTTGTGTAAACTTATGATCTCAAAGTTACAACGTCCTTCCATTAACCACCACCCTAACCCTCCCTATAAATAGACAGCTTACACCGGTGGTATTGGACAGTTCGGCCTGCATGACTGTCGGCACATATGTTTCATAAATCGGCGCAAAATCTCCCTGAAATGGAAATAGAAAAAGAGGTTGCTTGGGTTAGTGCTGTGGCAAACGCCACGCCACCACTTCCAGTTCAAGACATTAGCAAAGATTTCCTCTCTAGCTGCAGAATGCTCAAGGAACAAAAGTTTCCTCCTCCAAAAGGTTAAATACACAGCATTTGAACTTATAAGCATCAAATGACGAATATTTCCAGATGCCCTGAAGAAGAATACAAGTAAAATAACTAATATCGGACACAAATAAGCAGAAGCTCCTTCTGTCGTAATAAGATAAGGCCACAACTTTTTTTCCCAGATTTTTTGTTCTTCTGACTCCATTTTCCACCTCAAAACCATTACACCAAATCCGACTAAAAGCACGACGAATGTATACGCATGGAGGAGCCCAAATAGGCCCACCGCACACTGGATGCTCGAAGTAACCAAGAACTGGATGACCCCGAAATCAGTACAAGGCTTGACATTCGCAAAAATTCCCAAGGAAGCGATGGCGAAGGACAAGAAAGCAAGCATCAGATGCTCAGATTGGAATTTCAAGTAGTACGCAGTTAGTGCATTTGCCAACATCCCACATACAATTTCAATGTACCTTCTTCGCCCGTAGGCCCGGGCAGCCGTAGAAGATGTTGAGATTAAAGATTCAAAGTAAGGCGCTACTACTAGCAAATGTAAACGCGGGATCAAGTTGACGATAGAAGCAATTAAAACTTGAGGAAAACATAACAGTGGTGAAATTAAAATCCAAGAGAGATTGGATTTGGAGACAAACCACTCTGATTTCACATCACTTATCAATATCGAAACAGCATAAAGTAGGGAAGAGATCCAAATATTGTTGATTGAAAAACCAAAATAGTGTAAAACAGCTGCACAAATAGTAGAAATTGATAAACGCTTGTTGAAACCGGTTTCGAGGGACTTTGAGATGTCTTTATAAATGGAACTCTCTTTAATATCCGCATCATGAACTTCAAAAAGCATGAGAGAAATTAAAGCATAAACTACAGAACAACCTGGGGATAAAAGAATCAGAAGCTGCAAACGATCCATGACTGCGAGGGGAACCGGGATGGTTGCTCGGCGTAAAGCTTCTAATCCGATTGATGAAAATAGCGTACTGATGGCAAACCAGATCATAATCATCCTCATAGTTAAACTTAACTATATTCTCCAATTAATTTGATGCTTTCTTGACTGCAAACGTAGTAAGTGACATTTCAAGTACGAGTACGAGAGTTGGACTTCTTGTTCATCTGTCTTGACAAATGTACATGTACTTAATTAGGATTGGAGGTTAGAGTGTGATTTGGTTCAAACATTCTTCAAAGCTCTAACATTAATTATTTGGAAAAGAAGAAGACTATCCAATGAAAGAATTCCAGCTCATGGGAAGGAGTCTTTGTCTATGCTCTAAGTCAAAAGTAAAACACCATTTCTGTCCCAATATTCAAATTGTGCGTGGTCCAAAATTCTCCGCTCGTTCGGTTTGGATCCTCTAGTTTCAAGGAGGATAATTGTTGGAATTAATTAAACCAAACTTGTATTTACTAATTAGTTAATTATAATTGTAGTAAGATTTGTTATTTGTCTATTTCTTATTTGGTTTAGTGTTTATTTTGGGAAACCTAGTTGTTTTAGGAAAAAGTTCTAGATCAGATTTATGGTAGAATTCAGGGATAGTTAAGCTTATAAATAGAGGCATTGGGTGATCATTGTAATCACAAAGAGATACAAAGAATTACAGAGAGATACAAGAAACTAAATAGCCTTCGGGTTGTTTCTCGACCAAGTTTCGGCTTAGGTGCGCCGCACAGATTGTGTGTGTGCGGGTTTGTTTATTATTCGTTATTACAAAGAAGTTTTATTCCGCTGTGCGTTAATCTCTTTATAATATTTTGGATATATATTATTTTTATATCCTACAAGTGGTATCAGAGCTTGGTTGTTCGATTGCAGCAGCATCGGATTGATTTAGTGGGGTTGGATTGAATCAATTGGAGTTTGGCTTCCGTGGCAACTCTACATCAAATTGGCATTGGTTTTGATCAAGGAAAAGCAAGTGGGTCAACTTTGATCATCCACCTGCTACGAACTCAAGAGCAATTTGATTTGCTTTTGTTTTACCTCCCTCGAGTTACGTGAGGTAAGATTGATCTTTTGATAAATTTTGATTATCTTCGGCAACTGTGAGTGTCCAGCTTCGATTTGTTTGTTCTTCCGCAATTTGGCGTCAGAGCTTGCGGATTGGGTAAGTTTTGGGTACTGCATCGGATGTTAAGGGAGTAGTTAAAGATATCTTCTTTACCTATCATTCATAAGTGTTCTGTTTTTGTCTTTGATGGTAAAAATAATAACGAACTCTGGAGTCAACAGATGGAAGATTTCTTTAGAGTTATTGGAATCTGGCACGTGATTGAGACAGGATTTGAGTCAGAATTTGCAGAAAGCAAAGAATCAAAGATAAATCAATATCAGTATCAATTGGCTCTGTATTATTTAAGAACGAATATTGAATTAGACGTATGCAGAAATTTAATGGATGTAAAGACAGCTAAGGAGTTTTGGGAAAAGTTAAAAGTTGCCAATTGAGGAAACGAAAACGTTCAAAGAGTCAAACTGCAGGAGTTAAGGAGACAATTCGAGTTGGCAGAGATGAAGCCTGATGAAAGAGTCCAAGAATACATGGACAGGGTCAGATCCATCGTTAGTGAGATGAGAATCAACGGTGAGAAAATGACAGAAGAACAAATAGTGTCAAAAGTTCTCCGCAGTTTGACTTGGAAATTTCACAAAAAGAAGTTGGTTTTAGAAGTCACCAAGGATTTTTCTATGTTTGGTTACGACGACTTGGAATGTGAACTGGTGACTTATGAGATGTCTTTTACCAAAAAAATTGTAAATTACAAAAGAGAATGTTGGTCTAAACGTTTTCAAGACATAGAGGAGAATACCACTGTTGTTGATAATTGTTGTGATGTTCAAGCTGAAACCTTCGTGTTAATGGATGAGGAGTCTGTTGAAACATTGCTTGAAGTTGATGGTGAAAGCTTGGAGAATGGATATTCCAGCGACAATACAGAGAGCCAAAATATCATTGAGTAGGAATGTGTCGAGGAGGATGAAGACATTAAAAGTGTTGATTTGGTCAAAGAAGAAGAAGAAATTGTATGTGTCTCAGAACAAGAGGGGGATATTGAAATTGATGATCACATAGATAAAAGTGATCATGGGAGTGTTGAAAACTCTGTTGAACTGGAGCAGATCAACTGCAGTGAAGTCGACTCCTTATTTGGTGGAGAGTCCGATCAGGTAAAAAATGTGACAGTGGAGCCTTGGATTTGCAAGGACATTGTTATATCTAAAAGCATTGATGAGATTAGCAATATCGATGGAAAGCTTTGTTCTGAAGATGAATGGGTAGATATCAATGAGTTCTTTGACCAGACTGAGAAATTTGATAAGGCTTTTTCAGAATACAAGTTTGTGTCCACATCTTATTTAAAGGTGATATCTCGAGTTTGCGAGAATGTTTTTGGCATTTGCAAGGTTGATTACAAGATTGATGAGCAGATGAACTCGGGTGAAGAAGAATGGGTGGATATGAATAAGTTCTTCGCTAAAGAGGGGTTTCCACAGAAGATCCATGGAACATACAAATGTGTCTCTACGATGAGTTTGAAAGTAGAGATGAAAAACTACTGCAAATTGGTTTCGCATGTTGTCTACACTGCGAAACAAATGACGATGGAGATTCAAGCACGTAATGGTGATGGACCTGCTTTGATTCAAGTTTGGTTTAAAGTAGGCTATGTTGGAATTAATTAAACCAAACTTGTATTTACTAATTAGTTAATTATAATTGTAGTAGAATTTGTTATTTGTCTATTTCCTATTTGGTTTAGTGTTTGTTTTGGAAAACCTAGTTGTTTTAGGAAATAGTTCTGGATCAGATTTATGGTAGGATTCAGGGATAGTTAAGCCTATAAATAGAGGCATTGGGTGATCATTGTAATCACAAAGAGATACAGAGAATTACAGAGAGATACAGGAGAAACTGAATAGCCTTCGGGTTGTTTTTCGACTAAGCTTGGCTTAGGTGCGCCGCACAGATTGTGTGCGTGCGGGTTTGTTTATTGTTCGTTATTACAAAGAAGTTTTATTCCGCTGTGCGTTGATCTCTTTATAATATTTTGGATATATATTATTTTTATATCCTACAATAATAAGAATCATTATAAAAATAATATTGAATTTAATATGTTTAAACAAAGGACATGATATGACGTAATTTACACGTCAAGTGGAATGAGGACCAAAATGGAAGAGTTAAAAATTGGACTAACTTCTGTTCCATCAGCCTTGGTTGACGGGTTCCAGACACCGGCTCCTCCGTCAAATTTTTTATCTTTGTCATGTCTATTGAAGGAAAAATAATATTATGTTGTCACTTGAACAACAAGTGAGTATGAATGAGTGAAAATAATGTTAGCGCAAATAGTAAAATAGTTATTGCATTTAACAATTTCCTTATAAATTAAAGTGTGTTGTCGTTCATGCTATCGAACTGTCAGACTATCTCTTACTTTTGGTAATATATGTGTGATAATGTAAAGAAGGTAGAGCAGGATGTTAAGAATAAGGAAGAAAATGTGGTCGATTTATTGGATTCCTTCAGAACCCATACATCTAGGAAAGCCCTGTATGGAAGCACATCTTGAAAGGTGTTTTGAAATGTATTTTAAAAGATATTTTGAAATATTATTTAGAAGCACATCTTCAAATATATTTTGGAATGTGTTTTAAGATATATTTCAAGATATTGTATGGTATTGTAAAATTTTAATTTCTTCATCTTGGAATCTTTTTTCTATCAAATTATTACTAATACTTGTGAATAGTACCACATAATTACTGTTCACAAGTTTTTTTTATTTTTAAAAATTTTAAAAACACATCAAATATACTTTAAAATTACTTACATCATTGGGGATAATACGAACGTGATGTTTTTTCCTTCTATGTTTATTATTTATTTCTAAACTTGAATTGATTAATACCGATACTTATGAATAGTACCACATAACTACAATTTGCGAGTGTGTTTTTCTTTTAATAAATTTTTGGAAAGTAAGGATATGATCGAAAGAAATGTGTAAAATTACTTATTTTGTATATGGTACATTGCAACTTTAAAAAATTCTTATCACATTTTTGAAACTAAACCCTTCGAATGAAACATAAATGATACTCCATCCGTTTCATTAGAAGAAATCGCAAATTATGAGATAACCAAATATCCTTGGAGAAAAGGGAAGAAACAAGCTATATTAAACCCAATGGACCGGAAGTACCATTCCACGCCTCTTATGGTCCAAACTCCAAAGTCCAAACTCAAAGTAATGGAAGCTGTCCGCCTTAAGTTTTGATAGTGAGCAATTGAACATAGTTACTAGTCGTAGCCCAAATTTGAAATGAAAAGTGTGATCCACATAATTCTTCTTTTGAAACATTTATTAACCCAATAATTATTTCTTAGGTCCAAAATAGAGGAAGATACTTTACGAAACAATTTATTCACTTACCTATGATGTATTACTGGTATCATTGAATATGTCCTTATCTAGTTTCATACAATACTATTATCCCTATATATATATATATATGTTCCTTGTGTTGTGTTTGAAACTTGGTTTTGAAAAAATATTTTTATTATCAATTTTTATTATTTTCAATACAATCTTTTATTATTTAGTTATACTTTTTTACATTTTCAATACACTTTTTATATTATAAAATTATTTTTTCAAAATTAGTTTTCAAATATTGTTTTAAACACAGCATAAACAACATGCCCTAAATATTATAAATTAATACTAGGGTTTTGGAGTTGAAATCCAAGTAATATTACTATTGTATTTTAGATAATCATTCGCTTTTCGGTAGATAAGTTAAGTCTAAGTTGAAAAAAGAAATTATGTTTTTTTTTGTAAAAACGTCATTTATTTTTAATATTGTTATCTTTTCTAAAACATTTATTATTCTGGACGGAGGAAATAAGTGATAATTACTAGATAGTTTTGCTAAGCAAATTTAAGAGAGCTAGTCTTGTTAAAATGTGTTACCATGCAAGCCCCAAATAGAATGTACCTACTCAAGAATAAGCATTATACTTAGGGCATCTTCAACCCTTTCTCCATTTTGATGTGTACTATTCCACTATTTTAATGCAGCTACAGTAATTTCACTCCAACCCTCCCTCTATTCTTCCCACAAAAAAAGAATATTCTTTTTAGATTCTTTTTTATATTCATTCTTATTACTTATATACTATTACATTTTAGGGAAAATTCTTATTAAGGGCGCACTAGGATTTAATATTCCTTAAGAGGGAGTAAAACTTTTAAAATTCCTCTTAAGGGCATAAAATTATTTTAATGTCTTAAATAAATAGCTAATGACTAATTTACCCTTTAAATGATAAAGACAATATTAAAGTCTTCTCTTATGATTCCTTTATCAAGATTCAATAAAATAAATAAGGAACCATCTTCTGATGGGACTCAACGATTAATCAAACGTAATATTAGTAATTCTATCCGTGGAGTTTGAGGCTTGATAATCCATATATTATAGACCATTTGCAGTTGCAATTACAGTAATTCAAAATGACAAAATTTAACGATTGTGTCTCTTTGCAACTGTCATAGGCGCTAGCAAGTAGAGTAACTTTTACAGTTTCGAATAATATTATTTTGCAAGAATATACGAAGAAGACGATCGCAATCCAAATCTGGATACTTACCAGAAGCAAGAGTCCTTCACCTAGAGGATTCAAAAGAGAGCTATGGTGATGACAATGAAAAACTCACCATTTGCTTAACAATTTAAAAAACTCACCATCTGCAAATGGTTTCGCTCAAACGCATGATTTTTTAAGAAACAGACTAGAGTATTAAAGGCTTAATATCGCAAGATTTCCGCCACAGATTCTTTGTTAGTCTTCTTAATTGATTTTTGGAACTAGATAGGTTTTTTATTTGTTATTTTTTGGGTGAACTAGATAAGTTATAACCATGTGAGGAAAGGCTTTACGGATTGAAATAAATATTAAATATTACTTTAAAGGGTAAATTAGTCATTATTTATTTAAGACATTAAAATAATTTTATGCCCTTAAGAAGAATTTAAAAAGTTTTACGCCCTCTTAAGGAATTTTAAATCCTAGTGTTCCCTTAATAAGAATTTTCCCTACATTTTATTACAAAATAACCCCAAAGTTTCTTTAATGTTACGTATTAATCCAATATAGCGAACACAACAATTAATTAATTCCACGCAAAATATAATTAACATGATGAGATTGAGATGATGTGATATTTATATCAACGGATGAGAAGAGAGTGAAATCCATCGAACAGTTCATATGTGGATTGCAATCTTGAATTATATTTTCCCAACGGTTGAGATTTAGATAAAATTGACCCAATAGTTGGATTAAGGATGAAATCTAATCATCAATTGAGATCATTATATAAACCATCCAACGGTTGAGATGATGATAATGTTAAAGATAAGGTGCAATTACATCTAACGGTTGAGATGTATAGAAAATCCATCGTACGACTGAGATATCATAGTGGATAAACCAATTCCCTCTATATATACATTGGTCTATAGCTCACTTCAATCACCCAACTTCTATTTCTTCTCTACCATTCTACTTAAACCTAAATGTTCTTCAAAAAAATGGCAAAACGCGGGCCTAGTTTTAGGGACATGGATGATGTCTTTATATGTAGAATGTATATGGCAATATCATAAGATCCAATTGTCGAAATGAATCAGAAAGGAAAACCATTATGAGAGCGTGTGGAAAAGGCTTTCAACAACAAGATTGAAGATGTTACGAGACAGCGCTCATGGCGCTCCTTGGAAACCTGATACCTTCTCATATAGAAAAGTGTGGGGAAATTGAAGGCTTGAGTTCGCTCCATAGAGAATATGCATCCTAGTGGTTCCTCTGATGAGATGATATTGTGAGTATATTTTTCAAGATAATGTTTTCTATTAACTTATATATATTTTTGAGTTTTGCATTTTAATTTTACAAATTTGTTGCAGATGCGTAAAGCTCTTGCTTTATTTTAGCTAGATCAGAATTTCACGGATGGTTTCAACTTCAGCCACGTGTGGGACATACTCAAAGATTTTGAGAAATTTAACTTTGACCCCCTACCATCAAGGAGGCAAATGAGTTTTTCTTCTTCTCAACCAGTGTCATCGGAGTCAGAAAATCCCACTCCTGATTCTCTGATCTCGGACTTTCCTGGGTTGGAGACCTTTCCAATTAACCTAGATGATAGTTCTAGTGGTTCGGGATCTAAACGTCCCATAGGAGTGAAAAACTCCAAGAAGAAAAAAACAAAAAATTCCAGGTAGAATGTTCAACATAATCCAACTCAATGAGAGGTGGAATTTCTCCTCTTGTAAAAGTGTTGGAGGAAAACCAAACTCAAAGGCTAGCACTGTAACGCCCCAACCCGGCCCCCTATTCAGTACAGGAACCCGACCGGACGTTTGCCTAGTTTGCATCAGGACTCAGGAATAATGTCAGAATAATACACAATATCTACATTAAATGCTGAAAATGTAATTGCACGATTTACAATTACAACTAAGTGTCTCAGTATCGTAGCCTAACAATCTAATATTTAGATGAAACGCAAGCCATTTATTAATTCCTAATTCAAATTAAATAAAACTATTTATTAAAGTTCATGAAGATGTCCTGTCTAACTCAACTCACTATCTTGTGACCCATACTGCCATTGAGAACCTGGGGTAGGGTTAAAAACATACAACACCTATGAGCTTTTTAGCTCAGTGATATTCTCCGTTTAAAACATTTGAAGCCGTAAAATATGCAAAGCAAGTAATGCAACCAATTATATATAAATAATACAAGTAGGAAAGCAGTAAAGCAAGTCATGAAGGATACGTAGGTGATCGAAGGAGAGGTGTCAAGACACTTGTCCCCAACGACCGTTACACCCTCTTTTTGGTGCCTTTGTCAACAACACCCGTATTAAGTTTTAATGTAACGAGCTGGATGGTGGCCCGCCACTATTTTGGGTCTCTAGAGTTGCCCGAGGACCAATCACCACTTACCGAACGCCCATGCCCTAGCTGGCACGTTCGGTACCGTAGATCATGGTTTCATGGGATCCCATTATAATATTGTACATCATCACATTGAACCGAATACAACTCATATTTCACAGTCAATCGAGCAAGTACTTCACGTAAAGTCACAGTGTATTATTTCAATATCAATTCATTTAAACAAGACCAATTTAATATACATGAGTCGGTACGAAAAGTAGTCGACAGCTCAATTTCAAAAAATTTCTCTTCGTTCAAGAATTTTATGTAAAACAATTTCATTGAAATCGTAAGCATATATATATATATATATATGCACATAATACACATTGTCAATCACACACTATTCGAAAGTAGATTTTCAGTGAGAATACTCATCTTACGAGTCCAATTCGATCAATGATGAGTCTGCAATCAATATCCAAGAAATTTATATTAAATTCTTGTATTTTATAAAATTACAATTTAGTCCTTGTAAATATTAAGTTTGCTTTCAAGTTGGTGGATTGAATCCTTAAATGATTTTAACAATAAGCTTTGGTTTCATGATATCATTCATTTTGGTTACCTTAATTTATGAAATTATAATTAAGTCCCTTAACATTGTAGAATTTACATTTTAGTCCCTAGAGTACAAAAGATCACTTTTTGAGATGTTTCATATTATGATTAACATTTACTTTTCAATATTTGCATATATATATATATATATGTGTGTGTGTGTGTGTGTGTGTGTGTGTGTGCGCGCGCACATAATACACATTGTCAATCACACAATATTCGAAAGTAGGTTTTCAGTGAGAATACTCACCTTACGAATCCAATTCAATCAATGATGAGTCTGCAATCAATATCCAAGAAATTTATATTAAATTCTTGTATGTTATAAAATTACAATTTAGTCCTTGTAAATATTAAGCTTGCTTTCAAGTTGGTGGATTGAATCCTTATATGATTTTAACAATAAACTTTGGTTTCATGATATCATTCATTTTGGTTACCTTAATTTATGAAATTATAATTAAGTCCCTTAACATTGTAGAATTTACATTTTAGTCCCTAGAGTACAAAAGATCACTTTTTGAGATGTTTCATATTATGATTAACATTTATTTCATAAATTCAGTTGATAAAGTGTATTTTAGGTTTCACTTGTATATTTATAAATTTTGCATTTAAGTCCCTCAACGTTTAATATTTACATTTTGGTCCTTAAGTTTTAGGCGACCCCACTTTCATGTCTTCCATGTATTTAAGATTAAATAGGTATGTTTATGTCATTATCTAGGTATGTTTGATTTGAACTTAAATTGGGAAGTTTGTAAAAATTGCATATAAGTCCCTCAAGTTTTAATTATTTATAGTTTAGCTTTTAAATTTCCAAAGAATTACCAAAATTCTACGAAATTACAATTTCTATATAAATATTGTCCAGTATAATTTTGACAGCATTTTATTAAATTTTCATATATTTTTATCCTTGTTACAATAATTTAAATTTATAAATTACATATTCCTCTTTGTTGTGTTTTCTTTGTTCTTCACGCCTATGGACAGTTCTAAAGCTGTTCTTCCTATCAAGACCCCTTTAAAAATTAATCTAACACTTCAATAATACTCATCATAGTTTGTAGTACATCATATAAATTTTTCATAATTTTCTATAACTCTTTAATACCATTTCAGAATTAAAACAGTTGCTGCCCTGCAGTTTTCCAGATGCAGCAGTTTTCATTTTTAACCTCAAAAGTCACTTTAAACCAATCCAAGGAATTATTCAAAGCCTAAAGCATATTATATACATCAATTTCTATCTTAGGGTTATGAGTTTCAGATTCAAAAGCCTCCTAAAATACCTGTTTAGAGTCCTCAAAGATGAAGCTCCTAAAAATCCAGAATCTGGCACCTTTTGGTTTTTCATCTATAATTTCCTACAAAAAGTTCTAAAAATTATGAAACTAATTGGAAATGAAACTAGATTCCTAGAGGAGTTCATAGACATCTTACTCCTAATCAGATATGGTCGGATTTGGGAGTTATGAGCTAATCTTTTGGACTGTTCTGTTTCTGGAAGATGAAGGTTTAAGGCACTATCATGCCTTCGGTTTTCTGGGCATATCTCCCTACAGAAAAATCTAAAAATTATGAAACCAGTTGGAGATTAATCTAAACTCAAAGACGAATTCAGAGACATCTTAACCTTGATTGGAGATGATCGGTGTAGGGAGATCTATGCCATTTTTTGAGGCTGCTCTGTTTTTTCCATCTTTTCTTCTTCTTCCCCTGTTTTTCTCTTCTCTCACCCGAGACTTTCTTCTCCCTTTTCTCTCTTATCCTTCCTCTTTTCTTTCCTTTTCTTTTCTAGTCAATTCCGGTCCTTTCCCTTATTTTTATCCATATATATATATATATATAGATATATATTTACCCCTTTTAGTAGAGATAAGGGTTGACTCACTATTTGTGAGTCTCCCTTCTACTATTTGGGATATATATCATCTTTTACTATTTTTATCTATTATACATATATATTTATGATTTTTATTTATTTTCTTGTAAAATATTTTAATTTAATTCTTACATTTAATTATTTATAGTTATATACATGAAATCCATAAATTTCATGCTTCACACTTTTCAAAATAACTAACATAAATTTTTATATTTATTTTTATAACTACAATAATTAATAATTATGTATTCACTCAACTAATATACTAATTACAATCTGGTTTCGGGTCAAAAGGTCCGGGGCCTCACAAGCACAACTTGAACTACAGCATCAAAATTTTTTGCTCTAACAAAAAAAAGAGAAGACAAGTTGCTGATGCTGGACATGAGTACTATTACAGATCCAGGATCATATGCATCCATCAAAGCTGAGAGAGCTCACATTATTGCAAAAAGATCCACTACTACAAAACGGAGCTTTAACGGCTGCGAATTAACGGCGGAAAATAGAAAACCGCAGTAATAAAAGGAATGCGGACTTTCTACGGCGGTCTAAAAATGAACCGCCGTAGAACCGGACTTTCTACGGCGGTTCAAGGTTGAACCGCCGTAGAAACGGACTTTCTACGGCGGTTTGGACAAACCGCCGTGGAAAGGGAACTTTCCACGGCGGTTGGAGGGAAACCGCCGTGGAAAATGGACTTCCCACGGCGGTTGTAAGGTAACCGCCGTGGAAAGTATGGACTTTCCACGGCGGTTACCTTCAACCCGCCGTGGAAAGTCCATTTTCCACGGCGGTTTCCCTCCAACCGCCGTGGAAAGTTCCCTTTCCACGGCGGTTAATTTTTAAACCGCCGTAGTATTACCGTATATATATATATTAAAACCTAAATAACACCGTGTATTCCCATATCGCGCCCGAGAGTGTCTGTCTCCAAATTTCTACTACGGTTTTGCACTTTGAACCTAAGGAATCGTCATTTGGAGCTAAAATTTACCACCTAAAGGTTAGGAACTTGTAAAATTTTCCAGTAATTGCTTATGCTTGTACTTTAGATATGTCATCCTATAGCATTTATTTTTATTTATGGTAGCTGCATGGCTGAAAATTAAAGTTGCATATATTCCATGTATGTGGCGAACCTTAGTAGTGTGTGGAACCCTATTTAGTTATACTATGTAGTTTTCGGTGATGTAATTTGATTTATAGTGTTTGATTTTTAATGGATGATGTTCATATAATTAGCACTACTTAGAGTGTGTATTATTTTTTTATGCATTTTATGTGTTTGACGAAATGCATGAATGAAAAACTTAGAGTTTCTTCTTCATTCGATTATGTCTATTGCGCATGTGTTGTCATTGCATTATTTTTTTCATTGAGGTATTATAGTAGTTTTGCACATATATGACTAACATAAGTATTATGACATGTGCTAAGACAAGCATGCAACTTGATACTTTGTACATTGTTTGTTGAATTATTATTTGGTATTTTTAATTATTTCAAGGTCTTAGTTACACATGGATCGAAATATCTTGTTCTGTGGTGATCGGACCTCCGATTCTTATGCGAGAGAAGTTGAGAATTTCATTCAATTCGCTTATAAGAATACAAAGTACGTTCATTGTCCGTGCAAATCTTGTAAAAATGGGGCGCGGTTTGATAACTCAGATACAATAAGATTCCATTTATATCGGCACGGGTTTGATCCTTCTTATAAACTGTGGATTTGGCATGGTGAAAGTATTGATGGTTTACCTGAGCAAAGAAAATCTCATGCAAAAGGAGATGATGCGATTACTAGAGATCGATTAGATGCCATGATTGAGGATGTCGCCGAGGATTTTGCTGATAAACCGGAAGTTCTTGCTTCGATTTTGGGTGACAATGAGAAGCCTCTATACAAGGGTTGCAGTAAATATACACGATTGTCTAGTGTTTTGAAGTTGTTTAGTTTGAAAGCGGCAAATGGGTGGTCAGATACTAGTTTTACAGCCTTATTGAGGGTATTGAAAGATATGCTCCCAGAAGATAATGAACTTCCAGATCGAATTTACGAGGCGAAAAAAATGTTGTGTCCAATGGGTATGGAGTATAAGAAGATCCACGCTTGCCCAAATGATTGCGTCCTCTACAGGAATGAGTATAAGGATTTATTGCGGTGTCCTAAGTGTAACACTCCCCGATACAAAAACAAGCAGCTGTGTGATGCTGTTGAAGACAGTTCTGATGCGCAAAAGAAGGGGTCGCCGGCTAAGGTTCTGTGGTATCTTCCTATAATACCGAGATTTAAACGGTTGTTCGCTAATGAAAAAGATGCACAACTATTGACATGGCATTCAGATCGGTGTATTCCCAGTGATGATGACAAGGTGATAATGCATACATCAGACTCAGATCAGTGGAAAAAGATTGATTCAATGTATCCTTCTTTCGGGGGAGAAGCAAGAAATTTGAGGCTTGGTCTGTGTACTGATGGAATGAACCCGTTTGGCAGTCTGAGTAGCACACATAGCTCATGGCCGGTGATGTTGGTTATTTACAATTTGCCGCCTTACTTGTGTATGAAGCGCAAGTACATACTTATGTCTCTAATGATTTCAGGCCCACGGCAACCAGGAAATGACATCGATGTGTATCTTGCTCCTCTTATTGAAGACTTGAAAAAGTTATGGGATGAAGGCGCACCTGTGTTTGATGCCTACCGTGAAGAAATGTTCACATTACGTGCCATGTTGTTCTGTACCATTAATGATTTTCCTGCTTATGGAAACTTGTCTGGGTACTCTGTTAAAGGGCATAAAGCATGTCCAATATGTGAGGAGAGTACAGATTTTTGTCAGCTTGCACATGGGAGGAAGACAGTATACCTTGGGCATCGCAGATTTCTTCCCGAGACTCATCCGTATCGCCGTATGAAAAGAGCATTCAATGGATTCCAAGAGTTCAGAAAAGCTCCAGAACCCTTGAGCGGGCCAGAGGTGAAAGCTCGTGTGACGGACATTAATGTTGAGTTTGGTAAAACTTCGGAGTCCAGCAACAATGATACAGGTTGTTGGAAGAAAAAATCCATATTTTTTGAACTTCCATACTGGGAGAACTTGGATGTCAGACATTGTCTCGATGTTATGCATATTGAGAAAAATATTTGCGAAAGCCTCTTAGGTACGCTCTTGAACATCCCTGGTAAAACTAAGGATGGTTATAACGCGAGACTTGATATGGTTGATATGAACATAAGAGCAAATTTAGCACCGGTAGCTCGAGGACAACGCACATATCTACCCCCTGCCTGTCACACTTTGTCCAGAAAGGAGAAAAAACAACTGTGTTCAAGTTTGCGTAGCATCAAAGTTCCATCTGGATATTCTTCAAATGTAAGCAGACTTGTTTCCTTGAAAGATTTAAAACTGGTTGGTTTGAAGTCTCATGATTGCCATGCCTTAATGCAGCAATTGTTGCCTGTAGCTATTCGATCGATATTGCCCAAGCATGTTAAGTCCAGTATAACAAGACTTTGTTTCTTCTTCAATGCTATATGTAGCAAGGTTATCGCGCGCGAAAGACTTGATCAGCTACAAGATGAAATAATTGTTGTCCTCTGTCAATTAGAAATGTATTTTCCACCCGCCTTCTTTGATATTATGGTGCATTTGGTGATTCATTTGGTCAGAGAGATAAAAATCTGCGGGCCTGTTCATTTGCGATGGATGTACCCATTCGAGCGATATATGAAAGTATATAAGGGGTATGTGAAGAATCGTTGTCGTCCTGATGCTAGTATTGTTGAAGGTTACATAGCTGAGGAGGTAATTGAGTTTTGCACTGAGTACTTGGCCGGGACCGCATCCATTGGAATATCTAAGAATCGGCACGATGGGAGGATTACAGGTATGGGCAGAAGGGGAGGAAAAATTTTTTTGCCGTCTAATGTTGAATTAATGAAGGCGCATCTCTACATTCTGCGCAATTCTGAAGAAGTTGCGCCCTATGTGACAGACCACATACAGTCAATAAGAACATCTTATCCTGCTTGGACGGATCAACGTGTGCTCAATGAACATATTCGGACATTTGTCTATTGGTTTGGTAATGCTGTCCTGGGCAAAGACGTTTCGGAGACATTGAAATGGTTGGCATTTAGGCCCAGCCCTGCGGTACGAGCATTTTCATGCTATGACATAAATGGATATTCATTTGCTACTAAGAGACAAGATGAGAAGAGTACGGCACAAAACAGTGGTGTTACATTAATCTCAGAGGCTTTACATGTTTCTAGCAGGAAGGATAAAAATCCATTGTATGCAAGCATGGCTTATTACGGGGTGATCGAAGATATTTGGGAGATTGACTATGTTTGTTTCAAAGTAGTTGTATTTCGCTGCAAATGGGTTGATAACAATAGTGGGGTTCGAACTGATGATCCATTGGGTTTTACCTTGGTCAACCTAAATCGGGAGGGTTTCAAGGGGGAACCATTTATACTTGCATCGCAGGCGAAACAAGTTTTTTATATCGCCGATCCTTGCGACGAACATTGGTCTGTTGTTCTTCATGGTAAACAACATCACGGTGTGGAAGGGATAGATACAGAAGAAGGGCTTCATGAGGCTGGCCCTTTCTCTAGTGGGTTACCTGAACCGAGAGCAGATGAGGAAGATAGGGAACTTGATAAATACATACTTCGTGATGACCACAGCGAAGGATTATGGTTCGAGGATCAAGTGTCCCTTAAGAGAAAGAGAATAAGTTAAGAATCATTTTCAGGTATATTGTTTGTTTTTATTAAACTTCAATTCTCGTGGGTGTGTATGTGTGTTTGTGTATTTGTATATGTTTCTTTGATTTTAATGAAGAGAGGATTCAATAAATTTTTAACAACATTTATTTTTATCCTTCGTACTGTGGGATTGAAACAGGTCACACCTCGGATGAAGCCGCGCAATCAAGGGACAAAATTTCCAGGGGCTTCATATGCGGAACTGTTTGGAAATGAATATGTTATTTTTTGAAATTGTGTGAAACTTATGTGCTGATCTTAAATTGCACTTGTGTTTTGGTAAAAAACAAGCAGAGGAGATTCTGTCTGAAGTGATTTGAAACTGAATTCCGTATTATTCGAAATAGTTGGAATTTTAGTGAAGTATTGAAGTATATGTGCATCGAATTTACAGGGAGTACGTTACATTTATAGGGGAGACTTTGTCAAATTTTCCGGAAAATAGATTTCCTTGTTTTTCATTTATGAATAAATGTTTCTTGTATTATTATTATTATTTTCTTCCAATGAGTAGTACTTTGGTAAAATTTCCAGGGAAATCTATACGCAGTTCATTTTGTTTGTATTTTATATTTAAATCTTTATAAATTACTTGTTAGCTGGTTAGTGAAACAGGGGAAATGCAGGGGAAAAAATGGGATTGGAGAGGAAGAGAATGAGGGAGGAAGAGAATGAGTGAGGAAGAGAATGAGTGAGGAAAAGAAAGTTCAAAAATTTCGAACTTTAATTAACCGGGTCATCTATTCAACGGCGGTTCAACGTTCAACCGCCGTTGAAAGTTGTACTTCAACCGCGGTTCAACGTTGACCCGCCGTTGAAAGTGGTACTTCAACGGCGGTTCAAAGTTGAACCGCCGTTGAAAGTGGTACTTCAACGGCGGTTCAGTCTTGAACCGCGGTGGATTCTTTTTTCCAATATTAATTTGTTTTTTCCATTTTTCAAATAACTAATCTCACAAATTTGTAAGTATAATAATAACTAATCTCACAAATTTACAAACATATATATATACATATCTGTTTATACATACATATATATATATACATCTTTCGCTTTTCTCCTTTCCCCTCTTGATGCAATCATATATATCCAACTCTCTGATCCTATATGCTCTCGATATCTTGTAAATTTCCACTACATAAATAAAATATTTTCATCTGAATAATTGAATACTTTAAGACAACTTTTATAATTAATTCTTATATATATATATATATAATGATTTTGAATTTGGTACAAAAAATTAGAAAATCCATGCGTACGTAGGAATTGGCTCCAAAAAATGCTTTTCTACGGCGGTTCAACTGTGAACCGCCGTAGAAATCAAACTTTCTACGGCGGTTCAAACATGAACTGCCGTAGAAAATACTTTCTACGGCGGGTTCTCGGTTGAACCGCCGTAGAAACTTAGTTTTTGGAGCCAATTCCCACGCTATTCATGAATTGTTTATTTTCATATCATTTTCTAAACCCTAAACCCTAAACCCTAAACCCTAAACCCTAACCCCTAAACCCTACTATCTATTAAGTTTTTTTTCCCGATTTTCATAAATTACCCGCGGTGACTCTTAAGATGGAAATAGATATATAGTGAAGCGCCACCCTTTTCCTGGATTTTCGCTTTGACATTCAAAGGAATGAAACATTTCAAATCATGCATATGTGCAAAGTCAACCTATAGGTCAACGTTTTTCAAGCTTAATTATATTAAGCTTTGAATTTTGAAAGTTGCTAAATTCAAGTTTCTATCAAGCATTTTATATATCATCCAAGCACCTTCAAAGGCTCAATTAGTTATGCATAAAGATTCAAACAATCCAAAGCATTCATATTTTCAAAGTCAACTACTTGGTCAAGTTTTTTCAATTGAAGCTTGCCATTTTGAAGCATATATCCTTAATTTTCTCATGTGAGCAACTTCAAATTATCAATAAGTTAATTCTTAAACTCTCAAATAAGCTAAAGCATGTATATTTAAAAAGTCAACCACTTGGTCAACCATTTTTATGTAATGCAAACATGCTTAATTCTTGCTATCTTGAAATGAAAATTTTCAACCGTTTTAACATGTGCAAGAATTTCAAGATACCAAACATGACATAGATCCTAATGCATCATTTTAACTCTAAAACATGGCATTCTAGGATTATATCACTCAAAGACTCATCAATCAAATGCAAATTTCAAATTTTCTCAAATTTTTCTCTATTTTGCCTAACTCATCTTTTCTTGAGTATTTTAACTTCAAAATTGGTCTTAGTATATTTAAAATATCATTCTAATTTTATTTGACCAATTTTCATCTTCTAAGTATTTAAAAGTCTAAAAGTCAAACTTCTAGCTAATTTCAAATAATGCTCATAAAGTCCTAATGACATCAGCAAAAAAAATTTTCGGCCACTTAAATTTTATTAATTAATTTTTATATTACTATACGTACCTAATGCATTTCTGGATTTGATTTTTTTATCCCGTTCGCCAAGTCGAAAAAGTAGGAATTTTAGGGAACATAATGAATCTTATTACTTTAATTATGAAATGGTTAATAAAAGTCGAGATTGTGTACATAATTAATAAATATACAATATATGGGTATGTATTATTATATTTACCAAATTGTGGGAATAGTTTTTTGAAAATGGAAAATAAAAAAATTTAATATTAAAATATGACCGCGCGGGAATTGGCTCCAATTTTTTCTACTTAAACCGAGGAAAAGTGCGGACTTTCAACCGCGGTTCAATCTCGAACCGCAGTTGAAGGTACACTTTCAACGGCGGTTCAACATTGAACCGCAGTTGAAAGTGTACCTTCAACTGCGGTTCGCGGTTCATGGTTCAACCGCAGTTGAAAATGTACTTTCAACTGCGGTTCAACCTCGAACCGCCGTTGAAAGTACACTTTCAACGGCGGTTCAACCTCGAACCGCAGTTGAAAGTATACTTTCAACGGCGGTTCGAGGTTGAACCGCAGTTGAAAGTGTACTTTCAACTGCGGTTCGCGGTTGAACCGCCGTTGAACCGAGCCCGGTTATTAATTATAATTCAAATTTTCACCTTTTTCATTTCCTCCCTCATTCTCTTCCTTTCTTCTTCCTTATTTTCCCCTTCACTTCCCCTGTTTCCCGAATCTTCTTCCCGCGGCCGTTCGTCTTCTTCGCCGCTTCTCCCATCGCCGGCGACCTCCTCCACCTTCCGATCCTCCGTCCGTTGCCCAATCAATCACCGATTGTTCGGCTTCCCAAGTTTTCACCTTCGGTCGGCTCTCCATTTCCACCCTCCCATATAAACTTAAAGCTTGGATTTTTTTTTAGTTCATCCAAAAGGTTCCACCTTCTATGCTTTCATTTTAAACTTTTGTCTATTTAACTTTACATTTTGCAAATGCTTACCATTGCACTAGGATTTTGTTGGTTGATATTTATGGTAGATTTCGGTTTTAGCTCTTGTGATGAAAGCTTGGAAAGTTTTTGGATTTATTGATTGTTTGTAGCATTTGGTTTGGTTGTTGAATGGAGTGTTTTGTCCTACATAAGTTGAGAACCTAGGGTTTGATCAATGTTCCATTAGGTACCCTTTGAAATTCGGGTTTTTTTTTTGAAAATGAGAAACTCAAATGATTATTTCGGTTTTGCTTGCTTAATTTTAGAACATTGGTGTTTGATTTCGGTTTTTATTCGATTTAGTGTTCCTCCTTTAGTGATAATGAGGAAAATGCTTTGTTGTTGATTCCACTTTGTGAAATGTTATGCCTTTAGTAGAAATGAATGAATGTTCTCATTAGTTGTTGGTTGTGAAATGTGAAGTACTTTATCAATGGTACCCTTGAGAAGTCCACTTTTTTTTTGGCCCTCATTTGGTTTAATTTGGATAATGGTAATTGTGGATTTTAGGAGTGAATTTTGCGAATGTACATTGCCTTTTTTCCACATTAGTTGTTGGTTGTGAAATGTGAATTACTTTATCAATGGTCCCCTTTATAAACGGACTTTTTTTTGGCCCTCAATTGGTTTAATTTGGTTAATGGTAATTGTGTATTTCTAGGAGCGAATTTTGCGAATGTACCACTTTTTTTTCAACATTACAAGCATTCTTGTATTTGACATTAAAGCTTTTAATTTGTTGTCATTGCATATATGTTATATTGAATTCTCTTTCTATGTAAATGAAGTTTAAGGTACTTTCAATGGCCCGAAAAAGAAAAAGCAATACGGAGCATGGAGATGGTTCTTCTTCTAAATCTAGTAGAGTTAGAGGGCCCACAAATTGCAATGACCTATTGGAAATGCGAAAGAATGGGGAAACTCTGGACATTTCTTTCGATTCCGGGCTCGAGCCTAGAGTATATCATGTACAGTGGATTACCTTTGTGTCATATACGGCCCGGAGCAAAGTGGACTTAGTGGAATATGAATCATGGCCGAAAGTTCCCGCGGAGCTCAAGAAGAGAGTTTGGATGGAAATACGGGTATTTTCTTTAATTATAATGCACTATTTGATTCTTAATTCTTCCATACAATTTTACTCAAATTCCTCACTAAATTTTACTCCTAATTTTCACTGTAGGCATTATTTGTTTTCGAGTCCACCGAAGAACTCGAAGATAAGTGGATTAGTTATGCCGGTAAACGGTGGAAAGATTTCAAATCCTATCTAGGGAAATATGTACATGGTCCCATGAAGGGTAGGGACCCATGTTTGGAATATAAATTTATCCCTAGGGAGACATGGATTAAGTTCAAGGCTAGCCGCGAGACAGAAGAATGGCAGGTATATTTTTTTAAATTTGATTTCCTTCTTCTTTTTGGATATTTGAAATTGCTCAGTTTAGGGATAATAATTTTTCATTATATTTCTGTCTAGGCCATTCGAGGAAAAGCGCAAAAGAATGCCAATTTAAATGCTTTCTACCATAACTTATCTCGCGGTGGCTACCGACTGCTGAAGCAGCAGTTGCATGACGAGGAGGTCAGTGCATCTGGAAAGAAGCCTTCAGAGGAGGGTCAGTCCGAAGAAGAAGGCGAGGATTCTTATTCAGGGCCAGGCCGTCATGACCTTTGGATACATGCCCATACGAACAAAAAAGGGGAATACTTCACGCCAGAGGCTGAGCGTGTAGCGAAGGAAATTGTAAGTTTTGCACCATACATTTTCTTATGTTTCAATTATTTTAATATTTAAAGTCTATGTGTATAGAATTTTTATTATAACTGATTATTTATTACTAGATATCTATGATGAAATGCTAATTAATAATTTGGTTGTCATTAAATGTTTATATGAAATTATTATTATCTAGTTGTCACTGTAAAGTAGATAAATGACTAATTTGTATATATGTGCATGTATTTATATTTATAATTATGGTTATCAATTTTATATTTAATATTTATATACATAAATGAATAATCTCTGTATATGTGTATTTATTTATATTTAATTGATCTATTTACATTTACTATATTTGGCAAACTGTGTAGGAAAATCTATGTTCCCGCGAGTCCCAAGGGGAGACCGTTGCAGAGGGTAGGAATGACATTCTTGTCATTGCAACGGGCAAGCGCGATCACTCCGGTCGTTATCGCGGCCATTCTACGCGGGCACGTATCACAGAGGTTTTCCACAGAAAACAAAGCCGTCGCTGAAAGAGGAACTTGATTTAACTAAGCGACAGCTTCAGAAAACCACTGCCCAACTAGATGAATGTCAGACACATTTGAAGATGATGATGGGTTTTTTATGTGGTAAGATGGGAACCGATTATGATACAGTAAAAGCCACCGTCCTCAATAATGCCCCGGATGAGAGCTTGCACCCAGGGACCTCCGGAGCGGTCCCTGTATCCCCTGTGAGCCCTGTTTCTCCTCTGGTACCTACAAGGTTGCCCGATTTGGAGATGATAAATGTTGCACCTGTGGACCCGATCACAGCCTCTGACGGCAGTGCTTTAGGCGAATACAAGGTAAATAAAATTAGACGGCTTCTTTTAATACTTCAATTTTTTTTTTCATTATTACAGTGCTTTGTTAAGTTAGACTTACTAGTTGACTAATGTTCATTCGCTTGCCTATTATCTTAGGACGGGTGTGAATGCCATCTTTTCATCCTTGAGGATTCGCAAACGCGGCGTAAGCTTGTGGCAAAGGGCAATATTTATAAGCAAAGCAAGCACCACGGGCGCGCCGTTAGGAAAGGTTGCGCGAGGGTCACAATTAAAATTTCCTATGATGACTGTGCCCCGCTACCATTTCCTGAGGAAGAGGCTGCGACAGTGGGAATGGCCAAGTCCTTTTTCGTGGAATGGCCTAAAGAGTTGATTGAAATTATTCAGCCGACTCCGGTAACAAAGGTATATTCTTTCATTTTTAATTTGTGTATTACTTAATACCGTTTTGTATATTTAATGTTATTTCAAATGATGTTAGGTTGATAAAAGTGCCCAAAAGAAAAAAGGCCGGATGAGTGCTATGGATGACAAGACATCTCCTTCGGCGACGGTTCCGACTGAGGAGTCAACCTCATCGACATCTGATCCATTGCAAGAGTTACAGCTCCGATGGGATAATGAGTCGGGCTTCGATGGCTTCTACTTTCAAATGACAAAAGAAGTCATAGGTTTGGAGCAGCCTAATTTCATGGATCGAGGGGATGTCAAAGAGTTATTGATCAGAGAAAGCCAGGTCTCAAACAGTTTGATGCAGTTGTTCACCCAGTGAGTTTCCACTTACTTAAATAACCTATTTCTGATTATTTATGTTATATATTATGCATTCTATATGCATAGGCTAACCAATGAAGCCCTTCTTGTAAATTCTTTAGAGCTTTACATGAGTTAGCTGAAAGGAATGGGAGAAAGGGGATAGGTTTCCTTTCGGCTGATCATGTCACACCCAGACAAAATACGCTTGAAGATAGGGTGAACTACATTGCGCGAATCTTGAAGGATAGGAATAAAGAAATGTATATGGTGCCTTATCTTCAGGGGTAAGTGACACAGCTGTAAGCGGTTATCTAATATTTAAGAAACACTGCTATAAAGATCTGACGTACGCCATTAAATTTTTTGTTGGCAGTGAACATTGGATGCTAATGGCCATTAGACCAGTAGATAAGGTTGTATACTGGTTTGATTCTTTACAAAATCCACAGAAGGATGAGGCGATGGAGCTTATGGACGAGTGAGTTATCTATATTAACAACTGTTAGAATGCATATATATCCATATATTGCTAATTATTTTCGTGCCGATTTCATTTTTATAGGGTGATGTTTAACTATCAAGCTTTCTTGGGATTGCCCAAAAATGTGCATATGCCACCTTCGTGGATAGTAGTTAAGGTAAATGAAATTGGTTCTTATAATTTTTTTAATTACATCCGTGGCTCTAGTAGCCTAAGCAATTAGTAGTGTTAGTTGTTTCAATTAAATCCGTGAGTCTAGTAGCCTAATTAAGTTAGTATAGTGATAGTCAATTAATTTATTAGTTAGTCAAGTTATTTATTGAGGTATTATATTTGATTATGCATGCAATAATCTGTGAGTCCAGTACTGTAGGTTAGTTAATATAAGCATGCAAATTGCCTTTTCGATCAGTAGAAATTAGTGAGTCCTAGTTATTTAATTAATTAGATTAATACGAGTTTAGTTATGAATATTCGTAGAAATTTTTTACTCACAGTTGTGTTTGTATATATACAATTTATTGTATGATCTTCTAACTCGTATATATTAATTCATTAGCATAAAAAGCAAACGGATAATTGGGAGTGTGGGTACTATGTAATGCACTACATGTACCAAATAGCAATGAAATCATCCACATTTGCACTTGAAAAGGTAAATATATATTTCTCATTACTTACTTAATTGACTGTATTTCATTTTGCTTACTCGGGTAGTTTTTAATTTCAAAAAACTCTGTTGCAGCACTTCAAGATCGACCGCACTCCATTAAGCAATGTGGATATAGATGCAGTGCGAAAAATATGCGCTAGATATATTTTGGAGCATCTGTAGTAGTAGAAGGATACTAATTAAACTTGTTCATATTAGAGTTGTACAAATATTTTTTGGATATGCTGTGTTATAAAAGCGAATTCAATTTGTATATTGGTGATATTTGTAATAAATTTGTATATTGGTGATATTTGTAATATTTGTATATTCGTGATATTTGTAATAAAAAGTAGCCACTTTCCACGGCGGTTCAAACTTGAACCGCCGTGGAAACCTTACCCTTTCCACGGCGGTTCAAGGTTGAACCGCCGTGGAAACCTTACACTTTCCACGGCGGTGCAACTTTGAACCGCCGTGGAAACCTCACACTTTCCACGGCGGTTCAAGGTTGAACCGCCGTGGAAACCTTAAACTTTCCACGGCGGTTCAACCTTGAACCGCCGTGGAAACCTCACACTTTCCACGGCGGGTCAAACCCGCAGTAGAAAGTCCGCTAACTTACAACGGCTGCCAGATAGATGGCGGTTCAAAAATGCTAAACACCGCCGTTAAAAGCCCTTTATAACCGCCATTAAAGCTCCGTTTTGTAGTAGTGATCGCAGCAATTTGAACAAGGCCCATCGCAAAGCAGAAATGACGACTTTGGGGCACTATTCAACAACATTGGTGGATGTGGATCTAATTTCCCACCTTATTATTAACTTCCTTCATTTGCATGTTGGTTAATTTTAAGTGTTTGTTTTTATATTTTAAATAAGCTATTCCTGCAAGTGGTAGTGTGCGTGTTATTGTTTTTTTTTTTTTTTTTAACGATTGTATGTTTTTTTTAATTTTATTTAATGATGTATTCTTATGAATATTAATGCTTTTATAATATTATGTAATAAATATGAGAGTTTAATGATGTATCTGTTATAAATTACTATAATACTAGAACTATATAAGCATGTAATAAGAAATAACATAAAATACTAGAACAAGAACAAGAGAGAAAATAGATATAAGCTTTTCCTATCATTTCTTTTTCATCCTCTTTTTCTTCCACTTAAACCTCTATTTATAGATTTAAGTGTGATACATGAAATAAATACAAGACCATGCATAAAGTCATACAATGATTAATTATATGAGTTAATAAAAGGGGATATTGGGTAGTGGAAGAGATAGGTGACCTATGATAGGATAATAATGTAGATGGACATTCATCTTAAAATATTCATAACTCTCCCCCTTAATGTCCAGTGGGAAAAAACCTAGTGAAGGAAAAAGAGTACATTTTCTTAGTACAACACTGGCTCGTTAAAAAACCTTACCAGTCAAAATCCAGTGGGAAAAAAACTTGGTAAAGGAAAAAGAGTACAGTAGGTAACTCCCCATCTTGAGCACATCACTGGTTTGATCAAATATTATAAGGATCAGTAATCTAACATTTGCATAACTTGGAAGATCATACTTGTGTATTTCAAAAAATAAAGACCCTATATTTATTGTTCCTTCAAACTAAAGAAACATATGTGTTCATGACTTGCAAACATATTTCAAAACTTGTGTACGACTTGCAAGATACATTATTATTTCGATAGGTTTAAAATGTGGTACTTCTGGACCAAATGGTTCTTCATCATCCTTATGATGACAAAATGGATCTTTATGTATATCAAGTGATCTTACACTCATAACTGTGCTCAAAGTATGTATTTGATTCATATAAAAGTGTTTTAACACTTTAGCAGTATAAGAAGATTGATGCAAAGAGATGTCATTTTCTAAGTGCTCAATTTTGAAACCAAGATAAATGTTGTCTTTTCGAAATGTTTCATTTCAAACTTGTGTTTCAAACTAACAATATTTGAATCTCTTCAGGAGTTCCAATTCAACATTATACTTCAAATAATCAATAATGGTTTGATACTCTTCAGGATTTCTATACAAAATTATCAATATATATTGAAATCCGGATCTATCAATAAAACATAGATATAGAGCTCTACACAATTTAATATAGTAAATATCGCGATAAATTGTATCGTGCCTTCAGGGCAATTTAAATCTTTCAGAGATTTTCATTAGCCATTCTAATATGCTTGTCATAATATACATAAGATGCATTTTAAAATTTTCCCTTGCTGCCAGATAAAGCAAGTAACAATAATTATTATATCCATCACATGAGATTATGCCGCCCCATAATCAATACACTTTCTTCAAGAAAAAACTTGTGCGATAAATTGTGTCAATTCATTGTTTAATTTTTCTTTTCACAAATACTCATATATGACTCACAAGTTATACATCTTCAGGTGTGTGAATTATTCTCTCAAAAACTTCTCTTTGAAGCATTGAATTCAATTTTATTAGAATTGCGTCTTTTCATTTCTTTCATTTTTCTTGGGCAATAATTTCTATGTCGATATTTATTCAAAGGCCCAGATTGATGATCCTCGTTTTCATTCATAACAGCAAACTGTTGCAGCATAAACAATTTCATCGACGTCGATTGCTCATAGCTAAGTTCCATATTTAGTAGTTAAACATAACACAATTGAGATCTCATTATTATAAAAAAAACTTTCAGATACCTGAGCTTCTTCCAGAAGCTTATTATCTATCATGCTGAGAAAACTCTTCAAGAGCTTTTTAATCTTGAAAATTCTTTAGGAATATATAACACCTCTATTTGCCATCTTTATCACTTGCTCCTTTTTTTCGAGGATTTTTATTTTGGAACCTATTAGTCTACCACAGAATGACACACTTTGATGTTGCCTTTAATTATTTATTAGTGGTAGAAGGTCATTCGGGGACATCAATTTTAATTGGAGGACAAGTCGCCAATATGTGTCATTCAGTCACACTTTTTTTTAGGTCAGACAAAAACATCTGGCAAATGCAAATTATAAATGAATTATCTTTTGAACTTTAAGTTCATATCATTTTATACGATGATCATTGATAATTCACTCCAAATAATATTTTTGGCTACTTTCTCTTTTTCTTTTTTTTATTTCCCCTGATGTTAAGAAAACTGACCGGTCAAAATGACAAGCAGTAAAACGAGTAGTGTACAAATATATAATTTTAGTCTCAAGATATTTTATAGTGGAGATTCATGCCCAACATCTATTTCTATCCTCCTTTGAGGTATCATCTTTGTGCATTGTGGTGGAGCAATTATAATATAAGCCGCACATTCGGAAAATTATAAGATGAGAAATATTTTAGTTTCTGACCAAAATCATTTGTCGGGGAGATAAAATTTATTGGTCTGATGTGAACAAATATTGCAACATGCAATATAGCATGCCCCCAATATATATATTAGGAGTTCCATTCTCAAAAATAATGGTCATGTAAATAAGTTAATGCATATAATCAAACGATTCTACTAGACCGTTTCTTGTGTGAATACAAACAACAGGGTATTCCACACTTATCCCAAAGATATGAAATAGTTATTTAAATAGTAAGAAAACTCATAACCGAATTACCTCAGCAAGTAATTTTGCAAACTTCAGGCCGCAATTTTAATAATAAACATAATATGACAATTTGGTTGATGCATGAATCAAAATTATAAAATACTGAAATAGTCTATACGGTGGGTGAAAAAGCCCATAAATATTTCACCATATAAATATTCTATTAGTGCAGGTTTGGTACGAATTCTCACAGGAGGGAATGACTTTACAATCAGCTTGCCTTGAGAACAAGCATTGCACGAGAATTCATTGGATTGAAGAATCTTTCGGTCCTTCAATGAATTCTGTATTTTTATTTGCATCATTATAGAATTGGGATAACCTAACAGGTCATGTCATAATAAACACATTAGTAAACGTCTGGTTTATTGTTGCATAAATTTCAATTATAGTAATATATGTGTAGTACAACTTGGAGGAATAAGACAATAACTTTTTCAATAATAGTACATGTAATGTACAAGTATTTATTATTACCTTCATTTTTTATTTGCAAATATGATATCCATTTCGGTGAATATCATTGGAAAACTCTATAAATTTTATAGAAATTCTGAGAAAAATAATGCAACGTTAGGTGCAATATGTTGTTCCTCCACGTAAAATGATAGTTACTCTTCTGGAGTTTTCAGTCATTTGTACTACCAAATATAATACTAACAATGGTTTATGTCTTTTTAGATAAGAATATTGTTTCTTATCCGTATCTGCAATATGTTGTAGTACTGTCTTCTGGACATAATACTTTATGATTGACCATTGAAATGTTTATTTTCATCACAAAAAGAAGATTTCTAATATGTATATATTTCAATACAATATTATAATTCATAAGGAATATTAAAGCTATAAATTAACAACAAATATTATATTTGAAAATATCAAATTAAATTAAATTATAGCAAAATAAATAAAGCAAGAAATTTATTTATTTTGTATACATATATAATAAAATCACCTTCAGGGTGTAAGATTGACAAAGAATTCAACGATATTATTGTAGATAAAAGTTGGATTAATCTTTTATCTTCTCTTTTTTCTTCTATGAATCAGGATAGAGAATAGCAAAATATTTTAGTGTACAACAGGTACATGATCAATGACGTTTCATGCCACAATGATAATTTTTCCATTTTTTCTTTTAACTTTTTTCTTTCTTGCCACAACTCTTCCACTTCTGGTGATGTTATGATTTTGCACTTATGGTGTATGAGTATCATTATTCTTTTACTTCTAGTGATGAATTCAACACATTTGAATAATCTTGATTACAATAGTTATCATAAAATTCACACACTTGACTGCGATTTTGTGCATTATATGAATGCAAAACGATCGCATTTATTTCAAGAAATGAGATCTTTATATATTATAGGGGATTTATGATTACAGCATTTACTTTGGGAAATGGATTATTTCACGTGTAGTAGGGGTGCTAACACCCACATTTACTTCAGGAAATTGAGCAGCTTTATTGAACAAATCTCGTGAATTTCCAATAAAACTCATTAATTTGGTTCGTGACAGAAAGAAGGTAAATCAAATATATAATAATTTAAAATAATCGTTGATTAGCAATCTGTTTCTATTTTAAATTTGTCGACGGGATAAATTAATACTTTGTAATCAAATGATCATATATATCACTTTCAATTTTGTCAACAGAACAAATTGATATTTTTCACTCAAGTGATCATATATCACTTTTAAATTTGTCAACGGGACAAATTGATATTTGATATTAAAGTGCCCCCCAAATTTCAGCACTACTATTTCAATTGTATTTTTTAACTATGTGAAAAAATACATACATATGTAAAACATCAAAGTATGTATTACAAATAAATTTTTAGGATAATGAAACAAGCATATAAAATATCAAAACAATATATCCAATTACGGTTAGGGCTTTCACAAGTAAAATCATTGTAGTACGACGTATATGAGCAAGTTTTCAAAATTCATCATAATAATTTTGATTCACCAAATTAAATAGAAAATAATCAAAGACCTTCTGAAAACACATAAACTTTTATAACTCGTAGTCATGTGCATCATGTGGATATATATAATCAGAAATGCATACCTCAAAATTGCTTTGCAATCATTAGGAAAACCTCATACCGGATCATTTGCCTTCAGTGATTCCATATTGCTTCTCCTCGTTAATCAAACAATCTCAATTGGCTAGATTCTCGTGCTGATAACGTGTTATAAATTACTATAATACCAAAACTGTATAAGCATGTAATAAGAAATAGCATAAGATACTAGAACAAGAACAAGAGAGAAAATAGATATAAGCTTTTCCTATCATTTCTTTTTCATCATCTTTTTCTTCCACTTAAACCTCTATTTATAGATTTAAGTGTGATACATGAAATAAATACAAGACCATACATAAGGTCATACAATGATTAATTACATGAGATAATAAAAAGAGATATTGGGCAATGGATAAGAATGTAGATGGACATTCATCTTAAAATATTCATAACAGTATCCTTATTATTAATGCTTTTTTTAAATTTTATTTAATTTTTTTGAAGTGTTGTCATAAATATGAGAGTTTTAAGATTATATAATATTGTGTATTTTTTTTAATATGCATAATTTTTATGTTTATGTCATATTATTTAAGTATTTTCATAATGTTTTATAAAACATAATTATGAACTTTAATTAATATATAAATTTTATTTAATTTTACATAATAAATGGATTGTAAAGACAAAAATATAGGAATTAGATTAATAAAATGAAATAGAAATAATAATTGATGGGTAAAATAACAAACACTAAAATACAAAATTAAACTAAAAACAAAAAAAAGGACCAATGTGCAAATAAGAAAATTATTTTAAAATTAAAAAAAAAAAGGTTAAAGAGTTTGGCGTGTGGGCTGGAGACCGTTTTCACGCCAAACTGGCGTTTTACATTAATTTGGCGTCTCTAACTCTTTACAAGAGTTAAGAAATTTCATAGTATCAAAATGTGTTTTAAAATATATTTTAATATATACGGAGTATTAAAAATTACAAATGAGACTGTAATTTTTCCTTAAGCGGGAGGAATGGAGAGAAGAAGTTCAAAAATTCTACCAATCGTGTTTCTGCCCAAATTTTCATTATCTTTATTAACGTAATTCAAACTTTCAACAATAACATGGGGACAAAGGTCGGGGAATGAGTTTGATCCTGCAACTTCCTTCATAAGTTTCTTTTGCATTACGGCTGAATCACCAGATATTGCCGGACTTCTCCTATTTTGGACTTTAGTATTTATGCTGAAATTTCTGAGGAAGTGGGAGATGGGACTGCAATAACGACGACAAGTTTTAACACGGGACATTTTGTTTTTTTGCCTAAGGAAAATATCCCTTTTCTTATTATTTTGTGTGTGGAAGATGCATTCACTGTTTTGGTTTGGACCGACTAATCAAATAAATAAATATATCTCGCCAACAATGTTACAAAATATATATATTATGACCACCATTTATAATTTTTTAAAAAGTATGATGACTATCTCTTATTGTTTGCTTCTTTTTTCTTTTTTTGATTTGGTTTCTGGTCTAATTTTTTTTTTTTAATACCTATGGTCTAGACTGTTATTTAAGTTTTAGTTTTGGTTTCAACAGTAAATTTAAAATAGTATAATCAGTTTTTATCATTTCTAATATAATTTTTTACTATTCAGCTGTTCTTTTTTATATTTTCAATACATTTTTTACCGTATAAAACTATTTTTCCAAAACCAAAACTCAAACCTTCCTAAATGAACAGGTATTTACAAGGAAAATTGAAATTCAACTTCAATCTCATGTTTTTATTGAATTTGAGTAACTAAACTCAACTAATCTTCTCTAACCCAAATGGTAAAAAACTTTATGCATATAAATTTTAAACAAATTCTTATTAGGACTTGAGGATATACTCCCCTGTAGCAGTGTGTTGATTTGTGATGTTTAGCAGCTACTTCCCAACTGTGTTGTGTTGATTTGTGATGTGCAGGTCCTCGATAGTGCGATAAGAGTATATTGAGTATATATACAGCGCCCCATACAATTTTTATATAGGTACCCCAAAGTAGGTGAAAAAAATTATCAAGAGATTAACAAGTCAATCGTGACTGGACAAATCACAGTAATTAAAAACAAAAACAAAAAAAACTGAAAGAGAAAATTATATTTACCCCATTTGATATTCGTCCAAATTGTTATATGAACTTAATAGTTTCATAAAATTATGAATATCTGAACTTTAGAGAATGGAGAGATGACGAAAGCTAGATGAGAAATGGGCCTGCAAACTGCCACGTGTTTGTCGGCTCCGACCAAATAAACTAATCGAAATCTATACGTCATTTGAACTACTAATTAAATGGAAGAATTACTAATATCAAATATCAAGTCTCAAAAGAAAACAAAAATATAATAATTGCATATGGAATTCATATTTGGAAGGAATCTATTATTATTATTTTTATTATTATCATAGATTTGAATATTACAATTGCATATTTTCACTTTGTACCAAATTAATCTAGCACATAGTTAATTTTGATATTTGTAGTCAATTTGACACTTCAGTCCTAAATTAAATGAAGTAAACTATTCATGGTGCAAAACCATAGAGGTTTCACCACCCCAACCTTATTTTCTTCCGTTCCACGAATTCAAACCTGGTTTTTGTTTTGTACTGATTCGAAAAGAATGAAACACTCTCCCTCAACCCGACATGCTATTTTTTCCACGCTTGAGTTTAGTGGAGCAATTTTTCCACCTCATTTTTTTTTAAAAGAAATAAAATTAGTATTTAAATAATTATTCCACCAAAAATTAGAATAATTAGGTACAAAGTTAAGATTGACAAAATAAAATTTTAATTTTTTTTTTTGTATTTTGAAAGCTCATAATCTTTCCTAAATTTTATGTTCTCACACGTATAAATTTTTTTATTATGAGTTTGACAGTTTAAAGTCTTTAAAATATAAAAAAAATGTTTCATGTATCTTTCTAATTCTTTCTTGTCTAATTTTGTACTTTTATAGCATGATTGTCAATTAATATCGCTAAATAGTGATACATATTTTAGGAAAAAATTATAGTGTATAAAATTTGTGCTTAAATATTAGAGAGAAAAAAATATATAAGTTGTGCTTTTTTAAAAACTTTATTAATAATTAATTTTTGTTGACATTGTTAGTAAGGAGTTAGTATTACATTATTATATATGCGTATATATAATATTTTTGCCCAACATATTTTACCCTTCATGATCTGGACACCAGACTCCACCATACGAAAATATCTATAGAACATTTTCTCTTTGGTGTAGTGTATTCTTACAATGATAAATATGATAGTAAAATGCTAAGTTATTGAAATATTAAGGTCGTTTTCTCCAAAAAAAAAATAAAATAAAATAAAAAATTGGATGTCTAGGAAACAATTGGCAATTGCTTCTTAAATTAGAAAATGATAGTTATATCAACAAATTTATAATTATATAAACTTGTGTCTTACTTGTCAGACGATCGCTAACAATAATTACTTATTTATAATCAATTTTTTGTTGTAGTGTATAGTCTTTAATCTTTAATGTATTACGTGTTACATATAACGTTTCATTTATCAAACTTAGTTGTTATTAATTAATTTATTTTTTTAAAGGTGTGATTCAAATCATTTACTTCATTGTTTGTGCATAAGTGTTTTACCGTTTAAGTTAGGGATGATTCACAAACTTAACTATTGTTAACGTATCAAATTAAAGAAAAAAGATTGTAACCACATTCAACAACAACAAAAAAAAGTATCGAATTTAACGGTTGAAGTAAAGCCTATTCCTGAAGAAAAAAAATTTATTGATTTTTTAATGACTATGACCTTTTGTTCAAAAAAAAAAAAAAAAAAATTTATCAAAGGACTATCACTACTTTAATTAATTAACGGGATGTTTTATGAAGGAAATAGCACAATTATCACGTACACACACAACACGCAGTGACTAAAGCAATATTCTTCCTTCTTCTTCTCTTTCTTATTCTTCTTTGCCGATCGAAATTGGCGCCCCTCTCTCTTTCTCTTTCTCTCTCTCTTCTCCATTTTCGTTTCCATTATTTTTTGTTGCCTCGAGCTATGTCTCTGCGTAGACGAACCTTGCTCAGGTTATTGTCCTTGGCGATAGCGGGTTAGTTTTCATTTTCATTTTCATTTTTTTTCCTTCTTGTTGTTGAGGATTTCTTGATGTTCATCGTGTCTTTTTAATCCATGTTTGTTCACCCTCGGCATTAGTATTTAGCTGATGGATCTTGATTTTGTTTTTTTGATTCTCAGGGTTGGTAAAACTTCGTTAATGAATCAGTATCCTTTCAATAATTTGTACCTTGATCTAAGCTGTTTTACCTGCGTTTCCTTTCTTCTTGATTTCTTGTGACCTATTTTTTTGTTCTGTTGGTGGGGGTTATTTGGGTGGGAATCTAATTGAAAGGTATTTGTGCTGTCATTCGTCTCCAAAAATGTTGGAGAGACTTAAAAGGGAGAACTGTGGCCTTTCTACTAACTACATTGTAAAATTACTTTTTAATCTTTGGTGCTCTTAGTTATGGCTGTACTATTCTGCTGTTTGCTTACTTCAATTTGTTTCTTAAGTCAATTTCGGAGTTTTGTATTCTGGGATTATGCCTCTGTGGGCCTTAACGGCTGAACTGAACATATATGTACACAAGAGATTTAGTCAGCAGTATAAAGCTACCATTGGAGCTGATTTTGTGACCAAGGAACTCCAAATTGATGATAGGCTGGTGACTCTGCAAGTGGGTTCACTTACCTTTTCTGTTTCTTATATAAAAGTTACTGGCTCTCAATTTGTTAGGTTTGCCTTTGGCTCTTTATTAAGTTTGCATTTTGTATTTGGTAGATTTGGGATACTGCAGGTCAGGAGAGATTTCAGAGTCTTGGAGTTGCATTTTATCGAGGGGCAGATTGCTGCGTTTTAGTGTATGATGTTAATGTGATGAGATCCTTTGATACTCTTGACAATTGGCATGAGGAATTTCTCAGACAGGTCAGTGAACCTGTTTCTTTTGTTGAAGAATTCTGTTTGTTCTGTTTTCATTCTTAACTTTGCAGTGTCATTGGGACTTTAAGTAATGCAAACTTGGACAACTTTGTTGAGTATGCTGATAACAATAGACCATTGTCATGCTAATATGGATTGGCAAGAAACTAACAAATTAATCATTTAACTCTGTCCCATTTTCTTTCGATTAAAAATCCCAGAAAATAAAATAGAAAGGGCTAATTAATATGTTGAAAGGAAAGGAAATTGAACCGGTTTCCATGGGGTGTGTGGTGGGATTATGTTCCGTCTTCTCACAAGGGTTCCTGCTGGCGAGGTTGATACTCTGTAAAATCAATGGTTTTTTCAACAACGCTGACAGGGGTGGGCAAGCAAGAGATGAAGGCAGAGGTGGAAGATGATGAGAACATATTGCATATCAGCGGGGAAAGAACGAAGGAAGATGAGATAAGTGGCACAGCCGCACCGGGGGAAGTTTCTTCGGAGGTTCCGGCTGCCGGATAATGCTGACATCACATGGACAACATCAAGTGCGGGCTTGAAAACGGAGTACTGACTGCGGTTTTTTTCCTTCCATTCCAACCTTTTGCATGCTAAAAGCTTAGGAAGAATGCAACAGAGCAGTTTTGTATCCTTTTTTAGAGTTCTAAGATGAGAATTTGTGAGCTGTTTTTTTCTCCTTTCTTCTTTGTTCTTGTCCGGAACTTGAAGGATGGAATGTACAGAAAGAAAATTTGAGGATTATTCTCAGCAGAAAAAAAAATAATAATTTAAAAGTTTCTATTTGATGGAAAAATGCGGTGAACGTGGATCGAACACGTGACCTTCAGATCTTCAGTCTGACGCTCTCCCAACTGAGCTATCCCCGCTTTGATGAAATACATTTGGTTTAAGATAATTAATCACCATATCAGAAAGTACGACACTATGATATTTAAAAATAAGAAAAGAAAAGGTTTTTAAATTTTTCATTTTTATTTTTTTAATCAGTTTGACACTGAGGTGTTTTTAATTTCAATTGGCGCAAAACAATATCTCACACTAAAATAAATTGAAAATCCATGCCGTCACGACCATTTACAAATATATATATACGTGTAATTCATAAATGATTAGAAAAGTGAAAAAATTCGATAATTGATGTGGTATTATATGATTATAACTACTTGGCAGTTATAATTTTAAACATAATTAATATTCTTTCATGTTTTCTCACGTCAATCACTGTGAAAAATTCAATCTGAATTTTAACTGCAGTAGTAATTCTCAAAAAAAACTACATTGTTTTAAAAGTACTCTTTCCCTGAACGGAAAAAGTAATATTTTTCTCAGAAAAATTCTCCACTGTTGATCTATATAAATCCTCCCTCAGATTCAGAGATGAATAATAGTGCACACGTGTCACACCTCCCTCATCCTTCCGCCACGTGTCCACGACAAATCAAATTGAACACGTAATCTAATAACTAAACGGATAAATCCACAGAACAGACCACAAACTAAACATTCGCCGCAAAACCGTTACGGAAACAATGCTACTGCAACTACTTCTCCCGCCACCGCCGTCGCCGCACTCCGTCCGCCACCTCTGCCGGACGAATGTCGTCAGTTTTAGTTCCCGTCGCCTCCTGCTACTCCGGAAGCCGCCTCGCTCCTCTGTTTCTCATGCTCTTTCCTCTTCGCACGACGTCGCGGGGAACGTGGATACGTTTTCCAAGTACTCAGGGTACCTGTTCGAGCTGAGCACATCCGAAGCGGATTCTCTGACGGAGTACAACATCTCGAGAATCGCCGCCATTTGTCAGAAAAAGCCGCTCATTCTCCTCCGTCGCCTCTTCCAAATCGGCGCCACTCTTGGAAAATGGTTTGCCCTCCGGTACATCGATACTGCCGCTGACCGTGCCGATCAAATGTTCGAGGTTATGTTCTTTCAAGTTACCACATTTTAAGTTTTTCAGTTTTTCTTTTTAAAATATACCTTCACTTAACAGTTATTAGTATTGCTATTGTACAGGTTAGAGCTGAGGAATTGAGAAAATTTCTGGTAGAGCTTGGGCCGGTAAACTTCAGAATTTATACGTTGTTTTGTGTAATTCCTTTTTTCATTCTTATTAGTTTTTATTCAATATTTGATGATTTGACTGTTTGTGCCATGTTGTAGGCCTATATAAAAATAGCTCAGGCAATTTCGTCTAGGCCTGTAAGTCATCTTTTTGCTATTAGCTTACCTTCAGCTACAGTTTAATTTGCTTAATTCTAAGTCTAAGCATTCGGAATCATTAATTTATTGTTTTCTGCCATGAAATACTCTTTGTTCTGTCTCTTTCTTTTTAGTTCTTGAGAAGTTTTCAATAATTCCTTGGAACGTGCTTCCAGGATTTGATACCACCTTCGTATTTGGATGAGCTCTCATTGTTGCAAGATCGGATAGCACCTTTTTCCACTGAAGCTGCTTTTGATATGATAGAGAAAGAGCTCGATCAACCAATAGATGCTGTTTTCTCAGAAATCTCGCCTGAACCTGTTGCAGCAGCTTCTCTTGGGCAGGTCTATCCTGAATTATGTCAATTTGTTTCTCATTATTGACTCTCATTCTGAATATTTTGGAAGTTGTTGTAAGAGGAATGAAAAATGTTAGATTTTCTTTTCCCTTCATTTCTGATCTTTGAAAGGAAGCTTTATTGTTTTTTGTGGGAGTCAAAAGGTTTATAAAGCTAGGCTCCGTTCAACTGGACAACTTGTCGCTGTCAAAGTTCAGCGCCCAGGTGTTCAAGCAGCTATATCCCTGGACATATTAATTTTGCGTTATCTTGCTGGATTGATTAAGAGAGCTGGCAAGTTCAACACTGACCTTCAGGTATTTGTCACCAATAATCTGCTTCGTGAAGAAAAAGGTGGAAATACCATCCATCGCTGATCTTTAATCCATACCGGCATGTGCATCATTCGTGCCTGCATTGAGATATTTCACCTACTTCTGTTGTGACCAATCTACACACTAGACCAAATCGCATTAGTTATGGTTTGAAGCCCTCTGCAGAGTTTTGACCATCTAATCTTCATTTCTAGGCCGTTGTCGATGAGTGGGCATCCAGTCTTTTTCGGGTATGCTGGTCGTCCTTTTACTTTACCTGATGTAATAGAGAAGCAGTCCACTTCTGTTTTTGTTATTTCTTGTTTTTCATTCTCATATTGCCAGTATTGTTTCCACGTCTTAGGGCTTTGTATTGAATACAGGAAATCACATTGAATGCAGGAGATGGACTACAGGAGGGAAGCAAGCAATGGAGTTAAATTTAGGTACAGAATTAATTGGAACAATATAAAACCAATGACTAACATAATTGTTAAGATACATACATTCGTGTGTATGACATAAGGATTCTATTTGTTTGGTGCCTGTAAAAAAATTTCTTGATCTTATAATGAGAAGCCTAGTTTAGCTCCAGAATCCATCTTGAAACCGATTTTGAGTACATCAACTACTGGAAGGTTACATGTTTAGAAGAGTGATTTATGCACTATACGATACTAGCAATTGGTACTTATAAGCCCATCCCCTGCCATTCCCTCATGGGGAATAATTCCATACAGAGAACTCCTAGAGTCTCTTCAGATGATTCAAATGATTGTCTGGATGACCCTTTAGCAGTATGTCAAATGTAACAGAATAGAAACTGCGAGTTACTATTTACCAAGGGCTGATGTTCTTTTCATTGGCTATGTATTCTTATTTTCTCTTATATTCATGTTCTCTAGTAGGAGTCTCTTTTTTTTCCCATTAAATTTATGGTCCTCTTTGAGTTTTATTGTAACATAAAATTTTGGATTTTTGCCATGCATCTAACTTCTCTAATCAGATTAACTAGATCTTTTGTATCTAAAAAAATTCCAACATTACCCTATTTTGTGTTTTGGCAGAGAATTATATGGTGGCATAAAAGATGTGGCTGTTCCTCAAATGTTTATGGATCAAACAACTCGCAAGGTCCTTGTCATGCAATGGGTGGAGGTACAGTTGCACAATCATACTACAGTATTTTATAGATGATTTTGAATGAAAGTTGCTGCAACGTGTGCTAAGTTTTTCTGGGATCCTGCAGTACTGGAGCCATGTGCATCAGTTAGCCCGTCTAAAATGACTTCTGCTGGACCTTAAAATTACATTCCACTTGGTCTAAGTAATATTTTTGAGATTTATGTTGGCAATTTCAACCCGGTTCTCAAATGGATTGGGGTGATAAATTGGTATTATGCTAAAGAACTAAAGAATGGTTTTCTTGTGGAGCACTGTATTTTTAAACATGAAATGCTAGGTTATAAATCTTATTTCAGTCCTTCACAATGGACTTCTGAAACACTGCCAAACCACCAACATGTTCTCTCTTTGAAGTTATTGTTGTTTGACTTATACTTTGTTTAGTAACCAGAATTTTCTAGTTCAACTAAAATAAATATTTGTCCTTGCTTCTTCTGACTTGAAGAAGATCTTACTTCAACTTACAGAAAACTGATGTCTTTTTTCTTTTCTTTACTTTTTTTCTTCAACAGTCACTTTGATATGTTGGAGGCCACTCTTTTTGAAATCCATTTTGAACATTCTATCGCGATTCCTTTTTTCTATTTTTTAGCTCTTTCTTACTAATACCAAATATCTTGGTACTTTTGAGAGTGATGCCAAATTAATCGGTACTTCTAAGAGTGATGCCTTTCAATTTTAAAAAAAAAAATTGCTATGATCTGGATGAGTATCAGTAACTCTATAATTTGAATGAGAAATAATGTATCTTAATTCTGATAATCAATTGTTGATCAAACTTTTTCTCATATATTGTGAATTTGATGATGTTGTAGGGGCAAAAGCTATCTGAAGTTAAGGATCTTTACTTGGTTGAGGTTGACACATTAATTAATTTTCATGGTGTTTCCACTTTAAGAATTTGAGTTATCTTGAAATATGCTTTAGAACTGAGATCTTTTTTCTTAACACATATAGGTAGGAGTCTACTGTTCCTTCAATCAACTTCTAGAATGTGGATTCTACCATGCAGATCCGCATCCTGGCAACTTATTTCGCACTTATGATGGGAAACTGGCCTACTTAGGTATTCATCTTGAGCAAATATTTGACTGATATGATATGTATAATGGCTGGGTATACCTCTTCGTCTTTTAATCTTGATGATTCTGAAGATTGTTGAGTTTGGTAGCTGCAAACTAAAGTGAGATTTAGAATTGTTCCTGATGTTTTAGATATTGAGGCCAGTGCTCAATTCTTTGTAGAAATTCACAATCATGTAAAGAAATTCCTCTCACTAGTTATATATTCTGGAATGCATTTAGAGTTTGGTGTATGCTAAAGAATATCACAGTAAGTTACCTAAACTGATGATACAATCAAAACTGAAATGCATGTGAATCTCTTCGCAAAATGTTGAAGGGCTCTCATATCCTTTTCTGTTTCTTTGTTATTGTGCATGTTTTATTGCAAATTTTGTCACTTCACAGTTGCTTTTCTTTTCTTTTAGTTACCATGTCTTTGTGACTGTAACCACATTTAATCATTTTGTTGTGTTTCCATTCTAAACAATAAAATTAACGAAGTCTATTTTCCACCACAGATTTTGGTATGGTGGGTGAATTTAAGCAAGAATTCCGTGATGGCTTTATTGAAGCTTGTCTTCATCTTGTAAATCGTGATTATGATGCACTGGCAAAGGACTTTGTTACTCTGGGGTACAATCTAATTTTCCCATTCAATTTGGAGTTGCCAATACCATGAATTGCAATTTCTCAATGTTGTTTACTTACGCAGACTGCTCCCAGCTACAGCAGACAAGGGTGCTGTTACACTGGCGCTAACAGGTTAACTCTTAATCGGATAATGATGGGGTTTAGTGGTTTATCTTGTCAATCAGCAAGTCGCAAGAGTTCACTTCAATTTATCAGATCTTGCATTTCTTTATACAGTACTATCCTTCTGTAGGTGTTTTTCGAGATGCTCTTGCCAGAGGAATCCGCAATATAAGTTTTGGGGATCTTCTTGGAAATCTGGGAGTTACTATGTACATATTCTGAAATCTCTGCCTTGATTTTATTAGTTACATTTTCATTTTAGTACGAAAATAATTTTTGGTTTGCATATTTTGCAAAACATACTTTCTAACTTCTTGCTGAACTGGCTAATTGATTAGCATATTCATCGAATAAATATAATCTTCTACATCCCCCTGGATAAAAGTCTGAACTATGAGCTCTTGATCCACCATGCATCAAATGTTAGCTGAAACTGTTTCTTGGTGCTGACATCTGCTTTGTTTCTTGACTATTTTGTTGGTAGGTACAAGTTCAAATTCCAGATACCTTCATATTTCTCTCTAGTCATTCGGAGGTGCTCATTTTTTCATCTTTCCTCATTGTGAATACCTTGAACATGTCATCAGAAATCCAAAGAAATACCAAAACATGACTTAAAAGGATAGATGTCTTATGTAATTTTCGTAAATTGATTCTGTATACTTTTCAATGTTTTGCCCATATTGATTCGTTAGGTCTTTTTGATGCACATCTAGCCTGGCCGTTCTGGAGGGTATTGCTGTCAGTCTTGATCCAAATTACAAAGTTTTGGGTAGTACCTACCCATGGATTGCAAGAAAAGTGTTAACTGATAAGTCATCAAAGCTGCAATCGTCTCTTCAAGCTCTACTTTATAAGGTAACACTGCGATGCAGCTTTTCTCTCAGCTACATACAACAACCAACCAATTTGCATATTTTGTCTCATCTATCAGCGCAATTAGCCAATTAATTCTTTGTCATAGCCTGATTGAGTAATTCTCCAAACAGGATGGTGTGTTCCGGATAGACCGTTTGGAGTCTCTAGTGGCAGAGGTAAGATGGTTCCAAAAGTGTACTTGGTTTCTTGGTTTTAGAGCCTTCATTTTTATTTTTTTCAGCTCAATAATTGAGTTATTTGTGCACAATATAACCATTCATCTCCCATCTTCTTCATTATTTCTCAAAGAGAGTGGCCATAATTCTGCTGTTTAGACTCATTTCGATAAATGCATTCTTTGTGCACAATATAACTATTGGTCTCCCATCACCTTCATTATTTAGTGCTCCTGCCAAATATGAACATTAAATTTTCTAAGGTGTTGTCTTTGTGGAATTCCTTGTACTAAACTCAGCATTTTCCAGAAAGTGGGGGAAAACAGAAACCGAAATGGGAAGTGTAGTCATCATCCTTCTACAAGGATTGAGGCTACTGATGCTTTCATTAGTCTAATACCTGCACTCATTCTAGTATAGGCGTGTCCCCAACATTTTTTTTTTTTTCTCCTCCATGGTTTCAGTCTTTCAAAGTGCATATCAGTTGTTAGATATATTCTTCATCTGCTGACCAAACTGAGTGTTAAACATAGGAAATATTAAATGAAGCTTTTCTGTCTACTATATCATTTTATGTGTATGCATGTAACCATGTAAGAAACATCAGTATATCATGTGGAAGAATAAAAATCTTCCCAAATCAGTGTTTGGTTGTTTGATGGCATTTTTCTTTTTCCCATTTTGGTATGTCATTCCGGTTTCTCTCATTTCGTACTTGATATCTCTTTCTATCGCAATTGTGTTGCATCTCTCATTTTGTACTTGATTTCTCTTTCTATCTCAATTGTGTTGCAGTCTCTCCGTGCCAGGACAGAGAGATCAATCAAAAAGCAGATTGAAGATGGAGATTCCAAGATAATTGTCAAGGAAGTCCTTTCCTTTACTCTAAATGAGAGGGTACTGCTTGCAAACAAAAATGTGATATTGCCACCATTTGTACTAGAGTTACAAAGATCACCAGAGAAAGTAAATTTAAATTTTGTTGAACTTTTCAGGGTGCATTTGTACGAGAAATACTTCTTGACGAGTTTGCTAAGGTACAATGAATTAGATATCTGTTGCTGTTGAAACATGGAACACTTTCTCCTCTCCCTCAACCACCCCCCCACACCCCCATCCCATATATTCCGTTTTTCTTGCCTGCACTATATGACCTTGATAATTTGACAATTATTTGAGCAATTTCTCTATATAATGTTCCTAACTTTACTTTCAGGTTATTTAAACATTTTCTGCTGTTTGTGTTTCTTCTTATTCATTGTGTTTTTAACCTTTAATAGGGTTTGGATGCACTTGGACTTGTAGTTCTTGAATCAGCGGCCTCGTCGGTGACTTCAAACATACCATTCTCTGGTTCCCAATCATTTTCATTACTGAGTGATGAAGACATCTCGAACCTAAGAACTTTCAGACGCCTTTGTTATTGTTATCCGGGCTAGGGAGTGGCAGGACAGCACTGGTAAAATCTTTAATCCACTAGATTAAGTGGTAGCTTGGTATCTGAAAGTAAACCTGCCATAGTGCTCATCAAATCATGCTGTTCTTTAGAGAATTATCTTGATAAAAATATGATTGCATGACTGCATCTAGGGCAACCTATAGTATAGGCTTCCGCGTAGATGTTGAACTCTATGAATCTTGGTATGTTCTTAACACATGCATCCATGTACACATAATGAGTTGATCCAACACTTTGCAATCTTGGAATGCTATGACCATAAGCTGTCATAAAGCTGATAAATGATTCTGTAGGCGATCATCTTTATTACGCGAGGTTTTTATTTACAGATATTGCATTGCCAACTTATTGCAGGGGGTTAAAGAAGTTGGTTCAAATATTAGCCAGAGAATGTCTTCAAATAGATATTCTAGTGTTAGTTATCAATTGGTATCGATGCAGGAAATACAACCACTTCTTGCTGCCATCCCAGAGGTATTATTGAAATGCTTTTTTGTCTTTTGAAAAAAAGAAAGGGGGCAGTTATTTTGATTCTCTTATCATCAGCATTGATCCTTGGAGTGAAATATTGATGTCTGCATTGGTTAGCTTCCTTTTTTTGACGAGTCGGGGTTAAATCTGATCACAAGATTGAAAGCCTTTTCCTCATATGCTTCCTTATCATAGCTTTATCATGGTTATGATCACTAGATTATCTTGGAGTAAATCAACAGATTAGCGTCGTTGATTTTTACTAAGCATTCGCTATATATATGATGCTAAGAAGGGAAGTTATCGTGTATAAGTGATTATGTTCTATCCTTTCTGCAGCTCCCTCCAGATCTGCTGCAGCAGTTACTTCAACTGCCAACTAACCTAGCCGCGAAGTTGGTCTCTCGTATCGTCGCAAGAACAATGAGGAGGATTTTCCTGTAAGATTTGTCAATTCTGTTTCGATTCTTCCTTGGAAAAACAACAAAAATGTATATATTCACAGGGACAAGTTTTCCGCATTGTTCCCATGAAAATTTGTCACTTTCTAAGAAAAAGAAAACATATTATATATAATCACATATTTTTTACATTAAGCCCATGGCTTTAAGCATAGCATTACAACCATTTTAGTAGTCAAATGAAACTGCATTCATTTTCCAAAGATAGCTTGTAAACAAATATATAGGCAAATCAAATGGGTCACTTCATAAGCGACAATTCAACGTTGGTGTTCTTGCACAGTTCACTGGTTGACTGCTTCCAAGGAGAAAATTGATGGTCCACTTGAAAAGCCCTCCTAAGTAATATATATTACGAGGAAATGAGCAAAATATATTAGGACAAACGAACGCCATCGGAAGATTACAGGATAGCAACTCTTTTCTGTTGGCGTTTTCTTATAAAAAGTGAGGATAAGATTTAGACTAGAAGGATCACAGTACGACACGCAAACAAGCTTCCACGTTCTTTTACTATAATGTGAACGAGTTTGGTAAGTCCACTTAAGTGAGTCTTATTTTGATTTTATAATAGTTTTTCGTCATTCTCAATAAATATTTTTACATTTTTAATAAATTTTTTTACATTTTTAATAATATTTTTACATTTTCAATGTAATTTTAATATTATAAAATCAAAATAAAACTTAAATTATGGTTTGAGTCTACTTACCAAACATGGCTCTATCAAAGAGGATATGAATTGGAAACTTTTGTACGAAGCTTTCACACTTTTTGCCACTTTTATTCAAGTCATTTTAAAAATGTCATTTTTGGATGTATGATGTTACACTTTTAATCATTTTAACATGTTATCAACAGTCAACGGTATTCACAACATGAAAAACTTCTTAAGGCTGAATATGAATCTCAGAATTTTATCTCAAACATACGTAGTCTCTACAAAGTTTTTTATTTTGTAGGAAGAATTCAACATTAACCGTTAAGAACAAGTAATAACAAGTTAAAATGGCTAACATACAAAAATAACTTTTTGAAACAATTTAAATAAAAACGGCCTAAAGTGTAATGACTTCGAACAAAAGTTGTCAAAAATGCGATTTTCACTTCAAGTTCAAACCCAAACTAGTCCTAGAATTTATGTCACCAATCAACCGCCAAACTAAATATAGAAACGACAAAAGAGGCAAATGACCGCATTCAAAGAAACACAATTGACCTCCTGAAGGGAGGCAAGGTTGTACTTTTCTCTATGGGTTTTGGTCTAATGGCAATGCTAATAGTCAACTGCGAGCACAAGTATATTTCACACTTTGCATTTGCAAGAAAGTTACGGAATAATCTCTGGAATAGTAGATGTAAAGACAAACTACTTGTTAAACCCTTCTGAAAAAGATTTCATGCCAAACGAAGCTTACCGAGTGACCTGAGCTTCCTCTGCTCTTTCTTACATAGCCAGATCTAGATGACAAAGATTAAGACACCAAAAGTTAGAAAAATAAAACCCACTTAAACTGACCTAATTGAACTGAACTGAAGTGAAGTGTTTAATTTTTACAACTATACGAGGACATATCAGAACTACTGTCTACCAAAAGCAACAAAAATCCCCCTCGTAACATCGATTTAATCAAGATCCGGGTCAAATTCAATCACTTAGTTCAGCGGTTGCATGTGAATTACCTTGTGTATACAGGATCCAAATCTATGGGACAGTAGAAATTCTAAGTTGTATGGGCAAGTCCCGAGGTGAGGCCCAAACTCAAAAAAAAAAAAACAGAAAAAAGAAGATCCGGGTCAAATCGTCCCACTTTCACAGGAACCAGAGAATGGCATGAACTGGCACAATCGTTCGATGAATCCCAGAAGCAACAAGACCAACCTTTCCACATTCCCAGCACCAAACTTTAAGTGGACTAAACTAATACCCTAAAGTAAACTCAAAACACATAATTACATAAGATCTATGGGCAAACAAAACACTTTCTGTTTAGTACCATCTTGGTACCTTAACAGCTAACAGACCCTTAAACCACTAAAAACAGAAAAGGCCTTCTTAACATAATAATCAGGCTATATACACATAGATTGAGAAAAAATTGACCTGCCATGGGTCTAAATCTCTTTTTTTTTTTTTCCCTTTTTTCGTTTTATTATCATGAAACTGCAAGATATCATGCAGTAGATGATGATTACAGTTAACTATGTTCTACTTCTAGTGATTCTACAGCCACACTGAGCAAAACCAACAAAATTTCCATCTACACAATAATTACGACAATATGTATCATCCCGGGACTTCTACAGATGTTCCTATCAACATCCATAAGATTGCACACATTACACCAAGTAATGAAAAACAGAAAAACCCACTCTTACATTTGCCATAGCTTCTTGATGTTGCTAAGGTATCCCCTGCAACAACATTCCTGTTCATGCTATTTATTGTTACCCTACCAAAGCTAGACACGCGCTCAAAAGCCCGATTCATCACTAAAGCACTTTCAGAAGCTGAAGCAGGAGTGGTTGGTATAGACTCCACAAAAGCCCAGATAGCAGAAGAGATCCAAGAGTTTGTACCATCATCCTGCTGTCTGCCACTCTGGTTTCTATCAGCTCCAGAACCATGATTCGAAAAGTTACCATCATAAACCACACCTAAACATATGCCACAACTAGTCAATATTAGCAATTAAATTTTTACACCACAGTAGTATAAGCACAAGAGCTCTTGAAGCTTGGCTCAAACTCTCCCATTTCCACTTGGGCAGTAGAGTTTTCGCCATGTTGAAGATGACATGGTCTTCCCATACCATCCATCTGACCAAGAGCTCTATAAGATTAGTGATCGAATAGAAATAGCGTGTTTTTACAAAAATGAAAAATACAAAGCTAAAGGCTACAGATACTGTAGAGAACCGAACATTCCAATGACGAAGATGCTCGCAGTACCTGAAATCGCTGGAGGAATGATTCCCTGATGTGATTCTGTGGAGGTATAGACACTGCTACTTTGATCATGTGACCACTGCTGGGAACTTGCATTCTGTGCATTGCTCAAATTCGTCTGCTCGTAGTTGATTCGTTCTGACTCAGTATTGTTAAAATAGAAATTTGAAACCGGGTTTATGACTGTACTCTCCAGATCATTTATGTAAGGCATAGCAATCTGTCCTAGTTGACCTGCTTCAAACCCAGTAAATCCCAGAGGTGCATCGCTGTACAAATCAAGCTCAGTCAAACCATCAAACTCTTCAAACTGCAGATTCTCCTGGGCTACAGTTGACTTTTCAGAGTTTTGAAGACTGGGCTGTGGACCAAGAAGGTCATTCATCTCTAGAAAATCTTCAATGTCGAAGAGATCCTCTTCAGCCACATGAGAGGATGGTGCATGACTCTTTGGAGCAGACGTTACCTCAGATGCCTCATGCAATTGCAATTGAGAGGTACCAGTGTGTGTCAAATCAAAGCTAGCTTGCACATATTGCCCATGGGCTTCATGAAGATCTCTACCTGGCTGGTGTAAATTTGCTTCCCTTGAGCCCTGATCAACTAAATTACTCTGAGCTTCCTCTTCATAACCAAACTCCTCCACTGTGAAGCCATAGTCAGCAACTGACAGCGGTGGAGTAAGTAAAGACTCATCAGCGATTCCCTTCACATACTCCTCAAGATCGTCCAATGGCTGCAGCTGGCAATTTACTCTCTCCACACCAACAGGAGCAGCTTTACCAACCGGTTCCACAGAAATCTCCTTGTCAACAAGTGCATTGTTTTCAAGTTCTTCTTCATCCCATTCCTCTTCCCTGAAAGGAGCACCATACTGCTCACCATTTTTTGGACCAGGTCCACTCTTTTTGAACACCTTGTAAAGTGCATAATAATCCTTTGCAGACACACATCTTTTCAGCTCATCTTCATCCAAAGTGTACTCATGCATAACCCAGTCTGTGCGTTCACCGGTAGGTGCACGACCTTTGTAGAAAACCAGAGTTTTCTTCACTCCAACATCACGAGACTTGTACACAATAATGCGATCTTTACCAGTTGCCTTCCAGTACCCATGCCTGGTTGCCCTATTTGACCTTCCTCCATTGGGGTACTTCCTGTCTCTAGGACTATAGAAGAACCATTGCCTATCCCCAGTTTTCAATTTTGACAATCCTGCAAGACAGATTTGCAAAAGGAAGGTCAGTGCAACGTACAAACAGTAAATAAAAAATGACCCGCAAACTCAACAACAAATTTGGTGAAGATATATCTCATACAAGTATTCTCCAGATATAATCTCAAGAAGAAGGGGAAAAAAAAAAGGCAAAGCAGCTAACACCTTTTAAAATATTTAGTATCACTTTTCCTGGGAAATCAAAAGGCTCAGTTCAATAACTAAACCACATAAAACCAAGCATTTTCCATCTTAAGTAGCAAAACAAATCAACCAGAAAAAAATAGCGAGTCATATAGCTCCATGATTGGATTCGGGTATCTAAGATCAAGGCAGGATACATCACGTCCACAGCAAGACGAACTCATTTCATAACCTAATCCTGGTTTCACTTCTCTCCCCCCATTTCTACAAGTCAAAAGGCTGTTACAGAATTGTAGCCTACCAAAACTGGTGCGATCCCCCCAATTTAAATCTAAAAGAAAATCGACCAACCAAATACTTGGATAAACCATGTACAATGACGCCGATTTATAACAAGCAGATTCACAATCAACATCAAACGATATAACACAACAAACGAATCCAACAGCCAGCAATCGTTCAGTCTATGTTTTTCGGACCACAAGTGAACTTACAATAATCTCATGACATTCCAAATACAAATAATCCATAACCTAAATCAACAGTTTACAGACAATTAAAGCAAACCCATAAATTCAAACAACGAAATCAAACACAAAAAAGGAAGTCAAACCCATAACCACGACCAAACAATAATCATAAACCCAAAAAAACACACATCTACACAGCAAACCAGGAACATACAACGATGTAAATGAAACCAATTCTTCAAAAGGACAACCCAGGATGCTACGATCAAGTCAACGCTCAAAACCCTTGGAAGACGAACTAAACCAAGATTGAAACTTTAATCGCAAAGTAGAATTAAACAGTAGCCACATACCAGGAAGCTCTTCTGGGTCCCACTTGTAGACGTCAGTCTCGCCGATGACGTCCATCAAAGGCCGCTGGCAGCAGATCTTCCTCTTTAGATAGTACAGAACGAGCTCTTCATCGGTGGGGTGGAATCGGAACCCCGGCGGGAAGGATTTTCTGGAGCCGAAGCAAGATGAAATCTCGTCTTCAATCAACATCGTCGACAATTTAAGAAATCAAATTACTAAAAACTATACGGTTAGATTATGAACAAATAAACCAAAAAACAAAGAATTTTGAATCTTTTGATAGTTGAATTGGGGGAAATAAATTGGATTTGGGATGAACGGAGAAACCCTAGAGGGGGTGGAGACCCAAAAGGGTTGGGGGAAGACTTTGGGAGAAGAGGAGTGATGAACTAAGAAACGGAGAGTGGCGAATGACAGTCAAAAGTAATCACTTCTTGGAAAAAATAAGGAAGGCAGTAATGGGAATTGGGGGTATGATGGTAATTTCACGGGAAGGTTCTCGGAATGCAATGGGATTAAGGAAGTATGGACGAGGTTGGTTGGACTGAAAATAATAAATTGCTTTTTTATTTATTTATTATAGTCGGGGTGGCAATTTGTGTCGTGTTCGGCCTATTGGGTTCGGGTGGTGGGTCCGTGACACGTTTCAATTCTAATCTTACATATTTAATTATTTGTGTTTTGCATTAATTCATTTAACTCGCAAACATTTTGGGTTCAGGTTAACATGTCAATATTCTCGACCTTAACCTTACCGTTTAATTATTTGTGTTAATCGGGTTTAAAGGAAAAGAAAATGAATATGTTTGACATAGTCACATAATTGAATTGGTATATTGTTAGCGGATTTGTCAAAATGATGCTAATCATCGTTAATCTCAATTATAATAATAATTAAACATGTGCTTCAAAACATATAGTATTTCTCCGTCCCATTGGAAGAGTCGCGTTTCGAGAATATACAAACTTTTATGAGTTTGGAATTATTACACTTTAAAGAAAAAAAAATAAAAAATTTAACTCTTGCATACCAATGTTCGGACTATGATCTCGGAGTTATAAAGTCTTGCCATTATCTACCAATCAAACCCTCCCCGATACGTGTTACACTTAAAATAACCAATTTGTCATTATTTTTTAGATTACGTAGTAACTTTTAAAGTATGAGGTTAATAATAAACATTTGAAAGTGAGGACATTGAACAAGGCTATTCTAATGGGACGGAAGAAGTATTTACAATAGTTTTTTATTTAACTTTTGTTCAAAATTTATGATCCAAAGAGAAAGGAAAACATGTTTTTTCATATAAAAGAAAAATGGACTTATAATTTTGGATATGTAGAAAAGCATTGAAAAAATGTGAAAAAAAAAATTAAAATAGAGTATATATTGTATAAATTATCCAATGAAACAATTATTTATATCCAATGAATGAAATGGGGCTCACATACTTAGTCAAAAGTGAAGGTTGAGGACTGAGGTTGGCAATTGGAATCTTGCTTCCTTATGGCTGTTTTTAAGGTTCTGTTTAATTTAATTATGTTGAGTAAATGATAGAAATAGTTATTTATTTTATATTCTATTCCATCCATTAAAAACAAATATTAGAAAGGAAAAAAAAAAAACTTATTTTTGAACTTTTTTTATTAAATTTTTTTTTTATCCTCTTTTACATTATATATCTTTATTAATGTACCTCCTCCGTCCCACTCAAAGAGTTCATTTTCAAAAAAAAAAAATTTTGTCTCATTTAAAGAGCCCACTTTTAATTTATTTACATTACATACCCATATTAATATAACAATGTGTTATTCACAATTAACCCTTACTTTTAAAGTAAGGATATAAGTGAAAAATATGGTGGTAAATTACTTATTTTAGATGTCGTACCTCACAACCTATAATAAGTTGTACATATTTTAAAGTGGACTATTTGAGTGGGACGGAAGGAATAATTATTTATGATTCATAATTAGTTATAAAGCCTTTCGTCGTCTTGTACAAAAAAAAAAATGGGTCATGATAACATAGTCCTGTTTTTATATATTTATTAATATAATAAGGTGTAGTCTACAATTAATTCTTACTTAAAATGTAAGAATATAAATATAAATTATAGTGTCAAATTACTTATGATATATGTTGTACCCGACCATTTATAATAATTTGTATATTTTTAAAATTTGACTCTTTTAGTGAAACAGTATAGAGAATAAATAATCAGTTTTATGTATTATAACTAGCAACTTATAATACTATTTCATTTAGTCGTATATTTATATACCGCACATTTGGCTCTTATTTAGTTTCACTGACACAAGTTTGTTTCTTTTTTCTCGTTATAGTTTCATTATTCAAGAATATTATTTTACACAATATATCATAAAAATCCCACAACAGAATATATACCGAAGAGGGGGTAGAATAGGAAGGGGGTTCAAACCCCTGCCCTTTAACTAGCGAAGAACTTCCCGGCCAACAAGTTTATAACCTGTTGATTTTGTTTCTAACACTCACTTTAAACATTATTTCGAACCCATGACATGAATGCATCTTATTCAATCATAGAATTGTAGCATTGGACAACTTGGGTCCGATGTATTTTAAGATTTAAAAAATCATTTCTAAAATACATTTTCAAAATAGATTTTCATACCATAGTCCCTATTCATTTGTTAATGGAGGCTCTTGCATTTTTTGGTTTATCAAAGTGTATTTAATTAGTGAGACATAATATATAGGTTATACAACATATTACACACAAAAATCATAATCTTAAGAAGAAGAAAAGTTTTGAAAAATAAAAAGTACTCAAAAGTTTGGGACAATAAATGAAGCTATTTGATTTTTGTACATAATTAGTTGATTGAGATAGAGAGATTCTTATCATTTGATTAAGTGGTTTGAATATTTTCAAAGGTAAAGATAGTGATAGCTACATACATAATTTCACAATTTGATATGGACAATAAGAGTCAAGTGACTATAGAATTAGAAGTGCTCTAAATTAATTTCACATTCTTTCTTCCCCAAAGTCTTCAACTCAACTATGTTGTTTTAAAACAAAATTGTTTAAATTATTTATATTACACGGAATGTCTATGGAGAAGAGATACTATATACTAACATTCATCGGAAGTTACAAAAATTTGATCTCAGGACATCAGACATATGTGACTTCATATGAATTAAGTCTATTGTAAAAAAGAAAGAAATTAAGAAACAAAAAAAAGTCAAATATATTTGAGCCAATCCAAAATATTTGAATTTTAAATTATACTCGTATTATTTCAAAAATTAACATCACCATTACAGTTTTTTCTTCTCTTTCTCGCACAATTTTCCAAAAAATATTTTCCTCTCCAACCCTATTTAAATGACAATTCAAACATAACCTTATTTTCAAAATTTCCTTTATGATCAGCCGAGAAATATAGTCTGAAAATCAGCGCAATAAATTTACCTATTTCTTGAAGTGTTTTTTGTTTTTTTCCTTTTTTTTTTTTTTTGAGGCATGAAGTGAGTTATCAGTTGGCTTTTTAATTTCTTAAAATGACTAATGGTCCTCTAAATGGCCAAACTTTGGCAATCATCCCGTCGGGAGTCTCATTCCGCATTGCGTAAAACATGTCAATTGTGGTTGAACGAATTTTAACACATTTTTTAAAAATGGCCAAACTTTGGCTAGGTAATGAAAGATTTCCATAGGGCCTCAAGTATTTTCAAATGATTGGAACTTATTAATAATAAGATCAAACAAAGAGATAAATATATACTCCCTTCGTTCCACTATAAGAGTCTATTTTAACAATGTACAATTTATTATTGTGAATTATAAGCTACAAAACTTAAAATAGTTAATTTATCACAACTTATTTTATTAGTGTCCTTATTTTTTAAATATGAGTTAATTATGACCACGCATTATTATATTAAGAGTAATAAAGGTATGAAGACTTAAAAAAAATTAAAATTACACTATTTTAATGAAAAACAAAATTAATTTTTAAGAGTTTACTCTTCGAATGAAACAGAGAAAGTATATTTTTTGAAAGTTACAATGAGTAAAAATTATTGATAACTGCAAAATATATATGGAATGCGATTTGCCTTCAAAAGTTGAAACTTGAAGCACCATTCTCAGCCTCTCACTCATCTTTTTCTGTCTAATGGATATTATATTTTTTTTTGGAAGGAAAGTCTAATGGATATTTGATAGTTTAGAATTTTGTGTATATGGTATCTTCTCTCTAATTTTTGCATATGGTAGTTTATCATATACATAATAATTCCTAACCCGATAGGAAAACACAATACGAATTCAACACGATATAAATATATTAGAGCCGGTACGAATTATTAAACAGGTAAAGTTAAGGTTAATACTGTCGTCAAGAATTACTCCCTCCATTTAATTAGAAGAATTAATTTTAAAGTTGTATTTTGTGAGTTATAAATAATTGTATTACTCAACTTTTTCTAATAAAATAGAGAGTATTAACACATGTAAAGTTATGATTAAAGAAGTTTTAAGACCGAAATAACGTTAATTCGGATACGATACAAATTTTCAGCCCAATATTATATAAAAACCTGGAACATTGGGATCCTTTCTTGTTCTCCAAGCTCAAACTTTGCCAGAGCATTGAGAATGACATTTCAATAATATTTGTAATTGTTTTAGTCAACGGGCAATGTTGACTAAACATTATATATATATTGGGGCCCACTTGTCCCAAACCTTATAACCATTAATCCCAAGTTTGATATTAAAATTTAAAGTAACTGTATTGTTATTAATTGGCATAATTGTTCGCTTAAAGTGTCCACTCATGTTAAGTACTATGTTGTAAATCCATATATGTCGTATTAAAATTTGCTACTGGTTTCGCTTCAATATTGTCTAAACAGCTAAAAGAAATTCTCCATAACAGCTTTGATTTAAAAAATTATTATTCCTATGTTACATTAAAATAATTTAATTTGAAATTATAACTCATAACTCATAAATAGTTATGTCACTAATGTAATCTATTATTATAGAATGACTAATAATAATATCATGTGTGAACCTCATGGATGTTTTTGAGAGTACCAACTTTAGCAAATTACACTGATTTTTTTAAAGGAAAATATTATCTAATATATATATATATATATATATATAGAGTTGATGCAAGTTATAGGGAGACGCTACGGTCTAGCTAATTTTGACTGGATGTTCAGTCAAATAAATTTGAATCATTAATGGTTTAGAGTAAATAAGGTGTAAATATAATGTAATGTTTATTAGACGTAGAGAATAACAACTCACATGAATGGTAATCGGTTACTTGATATTAATTTATTTGGGAAGTAAGCGTATACGACAAAAAAAATATATATATATATAATAAAAAAGTCATAACATATGAGATAAATATAAATTTTGCGTTGTTATGACCCACTTGAATGACCGCCTTAAATACTTTATGAACACTAAAACTTATAAATCTAGATGTAAAACTTATACTCCCTCCGTTCCAATAGAAAAATTCAGTTTGAAAAATATTTTTTGTTTTAGTAGAAGAGTTCACTTTCAAATTTTTTTACTCCTCCTACTCTTATTAATATAAAGATATGTGGTCTACAATTAACCCATATTTAATAAGTAAAGATATAAATGGATAAATGATGTCAAATTAGCTATTTTAGGTGTTGTACATTGATATTCATAATAAGTTGTACATTGATCAAAGTAGACCCTTTTAATTGAAGGGATGGAGTAGTATCTTCTGGTAAGAATTATAAATCAAGACATATCAACATTCTTTTCTTCTTTTTTTTTTCCTTTGGTTATCAACATTCATTTATGAGTAAATGGAAGAGTTTTGATTATAAATTTTCATTTGTCCCATATCGAAGTTTTGCTTTCGTGTTTTTTATTTTTTATTTTTTATCTATTATACTAATACTAATATAATTATGTGAAATTTGCAATAAGTTCACATTAAAAAGCAGAGTTATTTGCAAAAAAACATCTTAAGCTTTTCTTTGATTGTAAATTGTTCGCTAAACATTTAATTCTTACGAGATCCACCCCCTAACTATCAATTTGTTGTAATATAAACAAATGATTATCTTAATTTGAGAAATTATTTATAAAAAGACATAATTACTCACATAATATTTCAACACAATTACAAAATTTATATACTCTCTCTATTCCACTAGAAAAGTTCACTTTCAAAAATATTTTATGTTCCAATAAATAGTTTGTTTTCAAATTTTTTACTCCTCGTACCTTTATTAATACAATCATGTTCGGTTAACACTTAACCCGTACTTAAAAGCAATGACATAAATGAAATAAACGTTGTTAAATTAGTTATTATGTGTTATACCTTGACATCTATAAAAAATTGTATATCTGCTCTTCCGGTGGAATATAGGGAGTATTATTACTGTTATTAAGTGGGTAATTAGGTATTTTTGTGAAGAGATATTAAAATTAAGACTATTATTTTCCTTCATTGCAACACATAATGATAGTTTAGGGGTTAGTTACAAAAATTAAAAGTTTGAGTAAAATTTTCAATCCAAGTAAGTTTGAAGTGATTTTTGTAATTAACTCAATAAAATAAGTAAATAAGTGAAAATACAGTGACAATTCACTTATTTTAATTTTTATACTTTATCACTCATAAAATTTTACATTTTCAAAACAAAATACTTCTATTTAAAGGACAGAATACTGTAGTTGACTATTATAATATTTAATTAGTTTTTTTTTTTTTATAACTGAAACGTTTGACTTGATTGTTTTAATAACTTTAAAATGATTATTGCCAAGTATAACATCTTTGCTAGGAAAAGTCAACACATTTAATCGATTTTATATTAATTTTAATTGCTCTTAGGACAATAAATGTTAATGTGAAAAATTACATAAAAATATAGTAAGTTAAATATTTTATTGTTATGAGTTGACTTATCAAATTGGTTTTGTTTTTTTACAAAAAATGTTAAAGATTAAAAAAAAAATAACTAATAACAATAAATAGGGGGACCAAAAATGGAATTTTGTCAAAGCCTATAAACCATTAATTTGTAATCATTTATGAATTGTACCACACAACTTCAATAATCATACAAAATAGAACCAAATTTCAAACAAAGATTTGAAAATCTAAAACCGGGAATTTCTCACAATTGCAACCAAACTAACCCTAAAAATATAATTTTAATTTTTTTTTTGCCTTAAAATTAAATTAAAAAAAATCCAAGAAAAAGAAGAACACCTGGTTATTTTTTGCCCACAGTTCCCCACTTCCTCTCCACTCTTTTCTTCACCCTTTCAAATTTCAATTTTTTCAACCCTTTTCCCTTTTCTCCAACGAATCTTCTCATTATATTTTCTTGTCGAATCTCACACAACTGTCACCCACACTGCCACCTCCTGCATTCTCCACACACACTAACACACACAAATTACACAAGCCCAGATCTGTTTTTTCTGGAATTTTAATCACTCCACATGCTCAATCATCCTCTGTGTAAGTCTGCAAACTATAAAGTTTGGATTTTTACATTATCCTTTTGAAGGTTCTAACGTTTTTTGTCGATTTTTTTTCAGGGTTATGGTGATGGTGTGTGTTTGCCCGTAGGCGTAGATCTTGAGCTAAAAATTCTTGAATTTTGGTGCATTGTAACCGAACCCAAGCAAGGAAAAGTACTAAAAAGAAGGATTTTTAAAGGATGGTGTTCTGGGAGGGGTATGTGAGTGATGAAACAATGGGGACATTTGCTCCCATTGTGGTGTATTGGATATATGCTGGGTTTTATCAGCTGCTACCTCCACTAGAAAATTATAGGCTGCACACTAGAAAAGAGGAAAGTGTGAAGAATTTGGTCCCGTTGTCTTCAGTTATTAAAGGTGTTCTTTTGCAACAGATTGCACAGGCTACTGTTGCTGAATTGCTCTTTTTGGTGAGAATTTTACCATACTTAAATGCCTACGTAGATTTTAGTTACTGTGCTGAATTGCATAATTTGTTTTTCTTGTTGTAGTTGTATTCAAGGGTTAAATAATTTGAATGGATTGAAATGAAAAGCAGTCTTTGCTGCCATGACAAAGTAACAAGTGCCTGTCTGGGATGTTACAACAAGTTTTCAGTGTTTATTGTAAAAATTTACTGTATGTTACGTCTGAATGTTATAGTTTAAGAAATTTCTTTGCTCTAAAATCAATGAAATGCTGCTTCTTGGGGAACTCTTTGGTTGGATTGCTGTGTTGTGTCCTTAGATATGCTCGATTCGCATATTTCTCGTTACTTCAGCTAAGTCGCATAAATGTTTTGCGTAAAAAAAAATTAGAAAAGGAGCAATTGCACTGACTTAACTTAGTTTCGCTGACATTGGCATTGCTATCAAATTTACTTATTTTACAATTAACTGGTCCAAATCTTTATGGCAGATAAAATGTGTTCTTTAATTTGGTCAATACTTGCAGTTTCATTTGAATTCTCGAAACCCCTTTGGACTTTTTATTTTGTTTTTCTCGCTTTGGCTGGATACCTTTCATTTGCTTAAAAGCCATGTTCTTTAATATTTCATGTACTTAGGAACTGAAGTTTATCAATTTTCAACATATATAAGGCTGCAGGTCGGAATTGACCTGGCAACCTGTAACAATATTTTGGAGTCAGTAGGGGCAAAATGAGTAACAAGTCTCCTGATGTGATAAGCATTTTTGGATATGCTTATCATACTGAATGTATTGAATGTTTTATTGAATCAGCAAAAAGTCTTGGATAGTTTAGGATTTGGATAATTTCTCCATTTAAGAAAATGAATGATCTTTTACTTAACGGTGATGAAATGTATTCATCTGGTTGCTGTTGATTTGTTGGTAATGTTGATTTAAATCTTGTTTGACCTAACAAGTTGATCTACTGACTGGAGACATTTGAACTTCTTTTGAATATTTTTACTGTTGAGGTTATGGTTGCTTAAGTTTTAATGGAAATGCTAGAATAAGTAATGTGAAATCACTAAGTTGATGAAGAAGAGTGGCAGTTAATGGATGGTGTATGGAGTTTCACGTGCTAATAATTTTGTTCCTTTCCTAAGTAGTACATTTCAGAGGGAAACAAATTTATTTATCCTGGTTCCTATCATGTTAACTAATTAGCCACACATGAAATTAACAAAATTTGGATATGCTTTTCCTTAATAAAAATGTTTAGTGACAATTTACGAGTCATTAGTAATCCGTTATGCACAATGACAGACACTGAGGCTAAAGTTGGGTTGAGGATGCAGAACCCCTGCAAGATGTCACAGTTTGCTCTAGGGTTATAAATGACAAGTTTAGATGGTTGTCTTTGTGAGGTACACACTGCCCTTCCTAATAAGTAATCGAAAAATGAAAAAGAAAAAGAAAAGAGAAAAACTTTTATGATGTATGTTTTGTACATCTTGATGCCTCAACTCTCAGAATCCTTTTTACACATATTAATCATTCTCTGTAACCTTTTGAATGAGTAATAGAAGAATTTCATGGTCCTAAAAATACTGCATTTGCTTGCTCAGAATAAATTTTGCCTACAAAGGGTTTGGTTGTTGGCTTCAAACGATCAGCCACTCTTTGCAACTTCTTTGTTTCTTTTAGGACTCAAGGATAAGCTAAGTGTCTAGTTGCAGTAGACGTCCTTTGGCTAATGTTATTAGTGTCTACTGTTTGTGTAGTCGTATCATATGCTTTAATTGCAGAAGTTTTGAAGGAGTTTTTGCAGTAGTGGAGAGTTTATATTAAAGATTTTATAAGAATTATTTCTTTATAATTCATCTCCCCAGTATTCTGCACTGAAAATTGGTTATATGTCTGACTCATGATAATATTTGTAAATTACATCCTTAACAATGGATTAAATTAACGATAAATTTCTGCACATTTTCTGGGAGATGAAGATACCTTGATTTTGGACGGAGACTGTTGTAGTTCTTTAGCCTTTCTATCTTCTTTTAACTTCCAGTCTCATTGTGTAATTTTCCTCTTAATAGGAGTAGAATTTTGTTCATGATACTGAGCTGAAATTGAATCTTCACATCATTCTAGATACTAAGAATGTTCTGTAGAGGAAAAGTTCCTGTGGGTATGCAGTACATTGTTCATTCGTTCATTCATTCATTCATCCATCTTTCTTTTTTGTTGGCACATGAGTTAAACTATTATGGTCCGGTCAGGTATAGTTTAGGATGAACATACAACAACAAAATAAACTTATATTCGTCTGTCTGGGGTTAGATATAGGATCATATCTTGTCATCTTATACAGTTGAAATACATTGTTTCATTTATATTTAAATTTAACACCGTTAATTTTCAATTCGTTTCAGGTTTGCTCCTTCCCCTTGTATATTAATTGATTGCCACATTTTAGGATAAGCAACTTTACATTTTTTTTTTTTTTTTTTTTTTTGTTTGCAGTTGACCTCGAGTTTGAATACATCTGGAGTCGTAGTTCAGCCATCAATAACAATCCAAATTATTCAAATAATCATTGCAATGGTGGTTATGGACACCTGGCAGTACTTTGTCCACCGTTACATGCACCAGAACAAATTTCTATACCGGCATGTCCATTCCCAACATCATAGGTTGGTCGTACCCTATGCAATAGGTGCCCTGTATAATCACCCACTCGAAGGTCTTTTATTAGACACATTTGGTGGTGCTATTTCTTTCCTAATCTCAGGAATGACTGCAAGAACTGCTGTGTTCTTCTTCTGCTTTGCTGTAGTCAAAACCGTGGATGATCATTGTGGACTTTGGCTTCCTGGGAATGTCTTCCATATGCTTTTCGAGAATAATTCTGCATACCATGACGTCCATCATCAACTCCCAGGGACAAAGTTCAACTATTCTCAGCCATTCTTTCCCATCTGGGACAAGCTTCTTGGAACATATGCCCCTTACAGACTGCTGAAGCGACCTGAAGGAGGTTACGAGGCCAGGATGATTAAAGACTGATGGCATTATCACCGGTAGAGGCTGTGTATTGAATTGATTCCGTTTGCCATGGTAAAAAAGATCTCTTGGTGACTCACGCAAAGGCAGCCCCAGACCATCACCGAAACAACATCTTACGGCATAAGATGGAAGTTGTCTGATCATAAACTGCTGAGAAAAGTTGAAATTGTTTATTCCTTTCCCACTGCCCGGATTACTTTGTTTCTGCAGAGAGTTTGATGTCGATTTCACTAACCTACTCATTAAGTTGTAACTCCATCCCTGAGCTATATATTGTGCAGCATTAGAAATTATTCCATTATGTTCTGACAATACTGAATTGTGGTTTGGAATGATGCATGGAAAGAGTAAGAGGAAAGTTTGATGATCCTCTGTTTTGCTATCAAATGTAACTGTCCTGTGTTGGCTACTTTTGTTTGTGTCTGTGAATTCCTATACTTTTTTGGGAAATAGATTCTGGACTAATTTGGTCTAGAACCGAGGGTCCCAGTTTTTTACTTTTACATTTTTGACCCCTTCTTTTGTAGTTTCTCTTTCTTCTTTCTCCTGTCATCTTTTTTCTCAGAGGTTTCTTTTCTCTCTTTCTTCTTTCACATCCTTGATTCTCTATCTCTTCCTCTTTATTTATTTATTTTTTTCCTATTCTCCTATTTTATCATTCTTTTAGTAGATGATTTTATTTTTTTTCTTCTTTTTTTGGTCCAGATTTTTGGAAAACAATAGAGTAAAAATATGGGATTTAAATATATGAGAATTAATTTTTATTTTTCGTCTAATTTTTTGGGACAATTAATTTACATTATGATTACTACGTACTGTTTTTCAATAAAGAATGTACTGCTTTTTATATTATACTATACTGTTTTACAAATATGACTAATCTATACTGTTTTACAATAAAAGAGTATATTGTTTCTATTGATTTTTGTTTTACAATAAAGACTTTATTTTTTTTTCTATGTATTGTTTTACAATAAAGACTGTATTGATTTTAAAATTACGATGTACTGTTTTACGATAAAGATTGTATTATTTGAAAAGAAATCAACACAGTAAAAATAAAAAAAAACTCAATTATTTCAGAAATCAGTTACGGGTATTTTCATCATTTAAATAGAAATGCTGACGTGGAATTCCACCCACGCGCATCGATCTTGGACCGAATCGGAACAAATAATGGCTCGCTACTTTTTTTTTTCTACTTGAAAGTTGAAGGCCCAAAAGTGTTCCAATCAATGTTTTCTCTTTTCCTGCCTAAGAAAAGCATACAAGAACAATATCTTTGGGCGGTTTCAAAATTTGTTTTAGTTCGAATAAAAGAGTACGGTCGGTCGTTATATGAATATGAGTAAAAAATAAAATATAGTACCAAAATTCATCTTATTTTAAGTTTTGCACATTTCTACCCATAATAAATTATTCATTTTTTAAACTGGGCTATATTTTAGTGGGCCGATGAATTAAGTTTTAAAATTACACTTTTTCTGTTGATAACACCTTTCTCAATCATAATAAAAGAAATTTCTATTTTAGGAATAAAAAACGCATATATGAAAACCCTAAAAAAAAAAAAAAAAAAGAAGATAATCTAATAAGTATATTGATTTATAATTTTTTTTGGAAGTGTTTTATACTTTAAAATTCAAATAATTCCCTCTCGGAACGACGCCGCTTAGAGAGGTTTGCAGTAGAGCAGTAGAAGAAGTAGTGAAGCCAGTAGTATTAGTACAGATATCAAAAGCGTAGAGGCGCCCAAGGAAAGGAAGAAGCATCTTCTGGACTTTTCCAGTTTACGACACCCTTTCTTCTCCTCTCCATTTCCTTATATATCTATAATCTACTCTATATATTTACACCCACAAATTGCTAAAATCCTTCCATTGCAGTTCACGTTCTCGTTTTTTTCACGGTTTGAAACGAACCCACCAAGATGAGGTATGATTTTTCTGTTCATGCATTTCCAATTCTCTTGTTTTCCTAATTCTTTTGTTCCTGTTACTCGCCCAGTGTTTTTGGAAATTTTCCCTTTTACTCTTTGGCTTCTGGTGGGTTTTTTGAGTTCGGATTACAGTTTTTTTTAATTTTTTTTTAATTGTTTCAAAGTTTTTCCCTTCTTGTTGATTTTCTTGCAACTGGCTGTAACTGTGGGGGTTTAGCGTTGCTAAAGTTTGAAGTTTAGTGCTTTTTTTTTCTATTTATTATAATTTTTTTTTTTTTTTGGGTTTGGCTCTTTTACTTTTGTGGATCTTTACTATTTTCCATGAATGTCGAACTTCACGAAGCGAACTGTGGTGCTGAATAGTTGAGTTTCCATGTGATTGAAGTGGGTCATGGTGAGCAGGGAGCGACTTGGTTAAAGTTTGCTTCTTTTTTTACTGCTGCTGGTTTTACTGGAGAAATTGATTAGGCTGTGGATAAAGAATATTTTGGTAAATTGCTACTCTGCAAATTCAGAGCATGAGGGAAAAACAAATAATGTAAAATTTTGAAATGGAATGCTTGTTCATGATTCATGTGAGTGGATGTTCAAATCTGATGGATCAGTGATTACCCTAAATTCTTGACTGGAAGAGTAACCTGTTCGAAATTAGTAGCTTCTTGTGCACTACAACGGTTTTAGGTCTCTGTGTTGTTTGAGGAACTGTGCAATCTACATATTAGTTTTCCTTTCATTCAATAGTTCTTACTGGATGTTTTGTACCCCTTTTGCTGTCAGAGTCAAGTGAAGTGTACGAGAATCAGTTTGAAAGGATTAATGTATGTTTATTTGTTTTGGAACTCTTTCCAAGACACGGTGACATGGCCTTTATGTCTGCCTGATTCAAACAGTTGCAGAGTATTAATAAATCTTGGTAAATGATCAAATTGTTATAATGAAAAGTTAATAACTGAGTTGTTTATTCTATTTTCAGCCGACATCCTACTGTATTATGGGCTCAAAGGTCTGATTATCTCTATATTACTGTTGAGTTACCGGATGCCAAGAATGTCAAACTGAAGCTGGAGCCAGAAGGAAAGTTTTTCTTTTCTGCTACGACGGGAGCTGATGACACACCATATGAAGTTGATCTTGATCTCTTTGACAAGGTTGATGTAAATGTAAGTGTTGTCTGGTCTAGATCTCTCTTGAATGAACTCGGGACTTGAGAAAAAGTATGATTGTATCCGAATTTTAACTATTTCAGGGGAGCAAAGCCAGCATCACTTCTAGAAATATCTTCTACCTTGTGAAGAAGGCTGAAAGTAAATGGTGGGATAGACTTCTGAAGCAGGGGGGAAAGCCTCCAATATTCGTGAAAGTTGATTGGGATAAGTGGGTGGATGAAGATGAGCAGGATGTGAAAGAGGATAAGGGTGAGTTCTGAATCCTGGCAATGCATTTGTTATCTTTATGTGGCTTTATCGTATGCTTACTGTGGTTTTCCCCTCTTCTTAGTTGCATCTGAGATGGATTTTGGCGACTTTGATTTATCGGTAAGTCACAACCAATTATAACAAGTGTATAGTTGTAGATTCTTGTGTCTTGATATTTGATGTTAACCTTTAGTCATCTTTCAGAAACTAAACATGGGCCGAGGTGGCGACCTTGATGCTGATAATCTTGATGAAATCGATGAAGGCAAGTGTCTGACTTTGACAGATAAACTCGGTTTTCTGTAGTGGAAGATGATTTTCATTCTGATTTTTTTGTCTTGGATGTGCAGAAGACGATGACAGTGACACCGAGGATGAGATTGAGAATGAGAATGAGATTAAGGGAGGAGCAGCATCTTCTGCAAGTGGTGAGCATACAGGACCTGCTAGTGGTGAATCAGAAACTAAAGCTTGAAAGGTGAATGGATACATTGTTGTTTTGTCTTTTGTTGAGTACAAATATTAGGTAGAGGAAGAAGGCCTTAAGATTGAGTTTCTGGTTGTGTTTTGGATTATATTTTAGGGATTACTCACAAATTGCTCATTTGCTAATATCATGTAAGTTGTGGTGAATGGTGCTTGGTAGTTTATTAAAGCTCTGCACTATTTGAATACTATACTCTCAGTTACTAATCTTTTCCATCTCTACTCCTTCCATCTTATACAAGGAGTCGTAATGTTCTGTTCACAGTTAACCATTATTTAGAATGTAAGAATATAAGCCGGCGAATATAGAGTCAACTTCCTCAAATTCAAGGGCAGATTGAATACGCCAGGATTACAAGCCCTACCAGAATACAGTACGTTCAACTAAATCTCATTACTGTAAACAAGAAACTAAGCATCTTCACCAGTAATCTCCACAAGAACAAAAGCCATCCTTAAATTCGTGAAACCTAGTTCTGTCGCGCACGATAATATCGCGCTTATAGATCTTCGAAATCAGCTTAATCACTAGATGGCAGTCGCCACATATTCTAAGGTTCTTGTTTACACTGATAGGTACACCAGCACCAGTACTAATCAAACCAAAAGCCACAGCCAACTTCTCACTGTGATGACACAAAACATTATCTTTCTCTTCCTGCCCTATATCATGCAGCACGTAATCGGTCTCTGCTACGTATCCATGTTCGCTAACCCTAAACCTAATCTCCTCTAGCTTCTGATAAATGTCCCTCCAGTTGGGATGGCTCTGATCACCATTAATGAATTTATAGATCACACCGCCAACTTCGGTGTAACTGAATCCGGGAATTTTTTTCACAGACCTATTTTTCATAGCTTCCCTTACTTTCCCCACATCCTTCCACCTTCCTTGTGCAGCATAAAGATTTGATAACAACACAAAATCGCCACAACTTTGAGATCCCATTTCCACAAGCTTTCTGGATACTTTCTCAGCCAACTCTGCATTTCCATAAGTTTTGCTAGCCCCAAGCAAAGTTTGCCAAAGCACAACATCTGGAAGTGTAGGCATTGATTCTACAATCTTATACGCCTGCTCCAACAGCCCCGCTCTCCCCAGCAAGTCAACAACACTACCATAATGCTTCACATTTTTCTCCACTCCAAGTTCCTCCATAGACTCAAACAACCTCAACCCTTCATCGACCATGCCTGCGTGGTTACACGCACACAATGCCGATAAATAACTCACACTATCTGGGACCAAACCGTCTTCTCCTATCATATTGAACAGCTCTATAGCTTTGGCTCCATCTCCATGCATCGCGTACGCCATAACCATTGTATTCCATGTAATAAGAGACTTGCTACACTGCATGCTCCTAAACACTTCATATGCCTTCTTCACTAATCCACATTTCGCAAACATGTCAATAACTGCATTGCACACATTGGCATTCTTATCCAAAGTTTCACCTATAATATAATCATAAATTTTTTCGCCCTCCTTAAAAGCTCCGAGCTGAGAACAAGCCAATAGTGCTCCTAAAACAGTAACCTCATTCGGGCACATCCCACTCTCTCTCATCTGGTTAAATAGCTTCAAAGCTTCATCGGGTCGATTCCCCTGAGCCATGCCAGCAATCATAGCATTCCAACTAGCAACATCTCTCATAGGCATTTCGTCGAACAGAACCGACGCACCACTCAAATCCCCACACTTTGCATATGCATCAAGCAACGTCGTCTGCAGCAAAACATCCGCATTAACCCCAATTCTGATTACGTCGGAATGGATTTGAAGGGTTTCAATCCGGGCCAGAGTACGAGCGCAAGCCTTGAGGGTAAAGGAACAAGTGAGGGCGTCAGGTTTGCAACACGAACGACGCATGGAGACATAAAAAGAGACGGCATTGATGGGTTGCTGGGTTCCGGCGAGGCCCCGGATGATGGCGTTCCAATCATTGGCGGCAGGGCGGGTGATGCGGTTGAAAACAGAGGTGGCGTAACGGAGGTCGCCAACGGACGAGGTTGCGCAGAAGTCAAGGAGCTTTGAGCGGGAGAAGTAGGACTTGAAGAGGCCGGTGGTTATGAGGTGGGCTTGAAGTTGTTTGATGTTTTGAAGGGAATTGCATCTACGTAGTAGCGTGTCGACATAGGCCATGCCATGAAACAAACAAAGATTTATGGCTGAAGAACATGAATATTTTCTTGGCGGTTGGCGGGTTTTGTAACTACCAAAGGAGAAAATCGAAATGTTTTTTTCTGTGACGATATTTAAACTCTTAAATTTGATAAGCTTATTTAATATAATTGTTATATATTAGTAGCTAAATTCGATACCTTAGATGCTATTCGTGATCCGCGATAGTCTAACATCTAAAGTCAAAACCTCGACACATTAGCAGTTCAACTCATAATCGTGATACATTCACAATACATTAGATACTAAATTCGATACGCAATACATTCATCAGCAACTAAAGTCATAACCACTATACATTCGCAATACATCAGAGGATAAACTCGATACACGATATATAAGAGACTAAACTCGATACGCATTGTAGAATATAACTACGATATATCTATGATCAAACTCAATAGGCGAGTCGTTGGACCATCAGATCGTTATCTTTATTGCAATTTTGCAATAGATGACAGAAATTTGGAGTGCACATTTGACACGGAAGAGTGTAGAAAAGAGAGACAAAACTAGAAAGCTGAAAATCTGAGCTCTGAAGAGTTTCGACAAGCCTTCGATGTTGAAGGTTTGTATAACTTCGACAGGCTTTCGACAAAAAGTGCAAAACCAGCTTGCAACTCTCAGTTGTTTTGCCGTCGAAAATGTCGAAAACTGAAGGCTGGAAAAAGTGCAAAAACTTGCAACTCTCAGTTGTTTTGGCACGGGAGTTCGATATCAAAAGGGCACTTTCTACGTCGAAACTAAAGTCGTATCAAAATCTTTACATACTATTTGGAAGAGTTATAACACATGAAATGTACCTATTGAAGGTCTATAAATAGATCCCATTGAAGCTGAAGTCTGAATTCCTCCTACACACGAAAGTGTTAAAAAGGCTTTCTTTCCCTTTCTTCTCTTGTTTCTTGGTTGTTATCGTTGTTGAATATACACAAAAATCTCAACTGAGACACAATCCCTTGGAATGAATGTTTAGTTGTTTTTGAATACTCTCCTACGAAGGTTCGGGTGGAACAGTAAAAATGTCATACATAAAATCCCACATTGTTTCATTTCATTTTCAGGAGATGAATTGTCGGATGCTAACCAGAAAGAGTGAAGTAGGATTTTCCAATAAATAAAGGAGTAAATATATAAGCTACAGAAAGGAACATTGTCAAACGCAAGTTGTTTCAGACTGAAATAAACTCCTATTGCTCTGGAAAGGGAAACTGCGCATTTACACAATTTGATCTAAGGCAACAGTGTACAAGGTTTCCTGAACTGGAAGAGTAAGGGGCCACATTCTACTGGACTCGGTGAAAATTATAGTAAGATTATAAGGTTCCCCTCAAAATATGCATACAAGAGAAGGTGAATAGAAAGAGCATCTGCCATATGAAAAAAAACCGTTCAACAAGATCAATTTCGTCTCTCAGGAAGCTTCGTCTGCACCAGTTCAACCGGGGGCCGTAAAGTACAAACCATTTCCTTTGTCTTCCCAAAATAAACCTGCAAATTTGCGAAGATTTAGTGTAGTGCTAGAGTTACCAAAACAGTGCTTTTGCATTTCATCATCTCATTCATTGTTACCAAAAGAAAAATGATCACTTATGGTCATGAAATAGTACTGGTGTGTACCTGATCCAGGGAGTTTCTCAATTTACCCTCCATTTCTTCTATCATCCTTCCCATGTTACACAAATGACCTTCTGACACTGCACAGTCCGCATTCATCTGTTGCAAAGAAAGACAATTGTAATCAGGAAATTTAGGGATCTGTGTTGTTAGTGTATCAAAAAGAGAGAGAGAGAATAGGGATATGCATTGTCTTTGAGAATGCAAACTTGAGGTGAAAATATATGAAAAAGGACAAATCAAACAATAGGGTAGGCTGGACTTAATACAGCCATACATAAGATGCAACATTCTGAGAGGAAAACCTAAAGGGACGTTAGCTAGATGCTGTTCATCAGCTATAATAGGAAAAGAGAAAACAGTCTTAAGAGCCACAATTATGGCAAACTCTTTTTCCTTTTGATCCTGAAAGAGGGAAAACAATAGAGTAGGCTACAGAATGCAATGGCTTAAGACTCGTACATGAATGGAGAACAGGAGAAAATCATTGAATATTGTACTTAAAAAGGATTTGTACGAGAATGAGGCGTTCAAAATGAACAATGGCAAACTGACAAGAAGGGATAGAGTTGAAAGCCAGATTTATATAAACAATGGATTACCTGTCTTCTAATTGATCCAGACAAATTAAACGAGCCAGATGATGCATCAGTTGTGGTCATTGATAACATAACTGTACTCGTCAAACAATAGCGTGACCTTCCTTCTTCCTCGGGACCCACCTAATTCATATAGATAAATTCCTGAGTCAAACGGACTAAAGAAGAAAAGGAATTGATATTCACTTCTTTCAGTTATTGATTGATGGAATCAGGACAGAATTACCTCAATAACATGTATAGCCTCCCATGCCCCTTCCTGTAGGTAACCTCTTCTACCATGTGCAGTCTTTGAGCCATCTTCAGGAATTGTTCAAGTTAGTTAACACAAAGTGCATTTCCCTTGCCTATATATTATGAATTTTCTTTTCTTAAAACAAAAAAAATGATTAACTAAACAAAAGAAAATAAGTACCTTTCTTTATTAAGAAACAAGCGACAAACCCATCATTTTCATCTTCATAAAGATACACAGATGAAATACCACCTTCATAGTACCTAAAAACATTGTGATCAACAAAGATGCAATCATATAAACAAGATATTAATAGTCCCATTATTTATAGTGAATAGAAAGCAACCAAAGCAAAGCTCTGCATTAGAAAACAAAAAATCTCGTGGATATATTTCTGAATCTAATTTAATTTTTGTGGGTAAGCACTAATGAATATGACATTTCTATTATAAGCTAACAGGCATCAGAAAAAGGAAAACCGAGGTAAGTAAAGGACCTCACTGGTCACGATAGACGGCAAAGACTTCGTTTGCTTCAAGCTCAAGTTTTCTCAATGCTGGAGATGGATAAGGTCCATCTTCTAGTGGTGGATGATATTTGTTTGACCAGGGAGACCTACAGTAGAAACAGAGCATAATACAATTTCTTAGAACAAGAGTTTTACTTATCAAAGCTCAGAAACATAACTAACTGAGATTTTAGCTGAGGGCTTCATGAAATCACGTTCTCATTCCCTTCTAAGCTCAAAACGATTGAAAAATATAGTCATTTAACAATAGGATAGGCAACCATGAATGGCAAAGAAAACTGATACGAAAAGCAAGATAAAAACTTGAAACAAATCTGTGAAACATATCATTCAGATCACGTACTAATCCCTCTTCATTTTGTTGTTCTCAGTAAAAGAACTGGCTAAGCATACATTTTGAGGATAAAAACTTCTTTGTTTTTTCCAAGTCTTCCTTTTGTGCAGAAGAACTCAACTTTAAGTGAACGATAAGCCACAAAATATAAACACTATTTACACCCCCCCCCCCCCCCCCCCCCCCCCCCCCCCCCAAAAAAAAAAAAAAAAAAAAAAAAAGAAAACAGCGGAAGCATTTTACCTATATGAGTCAGCATCTCTATTGTATTCGCACAATATGAAGTCTTTCCCACAGTCAACATCACATAAAACCTGCATTTTCATCAAATGATTAGCATCTTTCCAAACATAATTATAAAACCCATAAATTAAAGATGCACCAATCACCTAATTTAGGAATTCTCACACATAACAATCCATAAGAATTGTGTCCATTCAAAGTCAGCAGTAAATTAAATCAAAGCAATCAATTAATGTACATCCGTACATGAGAATGCAGACTATAATAGTGTCAAAACCACCATCCACGAATTTTCAGCGCATAACTTCCACCGTAAAAAGCATATGTCCTTGACACTTTATATTGAACACATTGAACAGAACGACGCTTTAATTCATTTTAGTTTAATCATTCACAAGATCCAAATTTTCAACCTTTGAATTGAAATTGAACTAAAGAACCAAATGCCATAAAATAAAACCATAATCAAAAGCCAAAACAGCAACCAGTTCCGCGAGGCAAAACTCAAAATTCAAACCCTAGCAAAATTAAGAGCTCAAAAGGAGCCATTTCAACCGAATTGCTCGAATAAAGCTAATCAACCTATCTCGGTCGTGAAAAGCAAAATTAACAGCAATCGGGTTAAGAATACACATAAACGGAATCGATTAATCCTGTTTCCTCAGCGCATTCACAAAAGAAAAAGAAAAAAACAATAATAAAGGCCGAACGAGTCGATGAATGAAGATTCAAAAAAGAAGTAAAATCACCTGAAGAGGCTGATCGACTTGAGAAAGGAGATCGGAGGAATGGTGAGGCAAGAGGCTTAACAGAGCAGAGAGCGACGTCTCTGAATGCTTGGGCGGCATTCTTCTCATCAAACCCATTGCCGCTTCCATTTTTTTTTCAAACGCCTATCCTTCTTTCTCTCTCTGTTGATCCTTATATATGGACCGCTGCCTGGATGTATCTGTACAGCGAGAAAATCTTTTCCGAAAAACCGAAAAAAAAAAAAACAAAAAAGAAAAAAGGTTTTAGAGAGAGGAAAAAAAAAAAAAAAAAAAAACTAAAAATCTATGAGGATGGAAGTTCCGTTGTTTGACCTGAGTTTTCCTCGCGGGAACTTATTCACGGAGAAATTTCTATGGTTTTTTAAATTCTGTTTATATTCCAACTATTTAATCATTATTGCTCTAAATAAAAAAAACTAGATAATCATTTTTCATAATATAAATTGTATAATGGGTGCATTTTAATAACAAATTTCATGGTTTCAAATATATTTTTAAAAAAATTCTTTGACCGGGCTTATGACCAAAAAATTCGTATGAAAATGCACTCAAGTTTTGAACAGAAATGCTCCCGAAGAAGAGCATTTTGAATACTTCATTAAAATTATGATGGATTTCGGTGGTGACGTTGAAACAATGATATTCATTTTGATGTTTGTTCAAATCTTGCGTGGTTGGATGATGCCTCCACCAGGAGTATACAAGTTGAATGTGAATGAATTTTCAAGGGGTAACTCTGGATTTCGAAAGTTTTGGCGATTTTATGCGATTGTAATAATCGAAAAATTTTCGCGACGAGTATTTCCTAGTGAATGTTACAAGTTTCCTCTTGCATTATTATATGATTTGCATGCTTGTGAAGAAAATAATTTTCAGACTCTTCAATTGAAACAGATTTCAGTAGTTTTATCAGCTCACTCAAAATAAGCAATGCACCATGGAAAACGGTTCTTAGCACTCTAGAGAAGATAGCTTCTTCAATAGCTTGGTGATCGATTCTCTACAACACATACAGAGAAGAAAAGACGATATTTTGACTCGATCACTTTCAAGAAAGTACGAGAACTAGTTGTTTTAGATGCACGAAACTTCCCCTAGCTATCTTATGGATTGCTGTAAGTTTTTAAATAGATTCAGGATTATATGTAAAATCTTACTATTACATATGTATTACTTTTTGTAGAGTGAGATAAGTTTCATTACGTCATTCTCAATATATCTTTTTCAATTTTAATAAAGGTTCATCACTCTAACCACTTAATATGTTGCTGAAAAAAGGAAAAAAACCTAGTGTAGTTTTGAAATTCACTATAATATAACATATATTTTCACCCCTAACAATTCAAAAAATCTACATGTTATTGTAAAAGATTGATTTTTATGTTTAATGGTGTATCTAACATATATTACTACTAAAAAGCGATATCGTATCAATTCAAAATGAAATGATGTTGTTATACTAAACAAAACGACATTATTTTGATAATGAGACATGGTAAATATACCATTATAAGCACAAATATTAGACGATCCATTTCAAGACACAATATGGTGAGCCAACCATGTACCTAAGCTGAGGGTAAAAAATTTCATTATTGAGACACCATGTTTCAATATAGAGGATCTGTACCCCTCCAAGTCTCCAAAACCTCTCTAGATTTTCTTGTGATAATGTATGATTGTTTTTTTTTATATATATATATATATATATAAAATGAAAAATAGATTACAAAGAAAAAAAAAAAAAAGGGAAAAATTTGTGTGGCAGCCAACTAAAGTAAGGAATAAGGATGATGATTAGCACATCCAGTTGGGTTGGGGGGTAACATGCTAGTTCGTAATTGGTCAAGGGGCAATCATTTCTTTTCTCAGAAAAAGAAAGGAAAAATGGCATTTTCACTCCCTTTTGTTTGGGGCAATGGCAATTTTCGTCCCTTTTGTTTCACCGTGGCAGAAATGGTCCCTTTTGTTTGCATTTGTGGCATTTTCAGTCCTTTTTACCTGTGAAAACCGGTCATCACTAGTCAACTTTACAGTCAACGGTTTTTAGGATCGTTTTGAAATGAAAAAATAAAATTGGGGCTTTCTCGCGATTTTCTTAAATTCCAATGGCCCAAACAATAAATATTTCCTTTTTTTTTAAGGAGAAGAACCCAGTTCCCGTCTTCCTCCCCTCCCTCCTCCTCCACCGTCCGCCTCCCCTCCCCCTCCTCCTCCACCGTTCGCCTCCTTCCTTCTCTGAGTTCTTCCTCCCCCTTCCTTCTCTGAGTTCTTCCTCCCCTTTCCTTTAATTAAATAGAAATTGGCAAATTTCTGTTTCTGTTGAGTGCCACTTTCCTTCTCTTGAGTTCTTCCTCCCCCTTCCTTCTCTGAGTTTTTCCAAATTTCCAGTTTCCACGGCGATGTTCATTTATCAAAGGAAGAAGAAGCAAAGATTGAGGAGTCGACCCGAGATTACTTCGACGGCGTAGCTCCGAAGCGCCACACCATGGCCTTAAAGAGAAGATGAAATCATTGACCTTTTTTTATGAACAGCAAAAACAAGCCTCCAATGCTCTCAAGAACCCCACTTTGAGGCATGAAGAGCCAAGATTTTCATCGCATCCCTCTTCTCAGTTCCAAGAAGAAAGATGAAAAAGAGCAGGAGTGATCGAATAGTTGTTTTTTTTAGTATTTTCTTCTGGGTTTTTGATGAATTTATTGTGTTTGTGTGTGGGGGTGTAGAAACTTGTGTATGCTAATGATTCGATTCGTTTTTGTGTTCTTGTTTTGTTGATGATGAAAAATTGCAGACGGGAACTGGGTTCCCTATGTACAAATTTTTGCAATATTTGTGAGGCAATAACTTAACTAAAATTTGGATTTTATGCATATGATAGCATTCCAAGATAAGTGCAACTTTGACAGTAGTCTTATTCTTTTGTTTTGATGCCCTCAGTCTGCACTTGGAGTACTCCCTGAAGCTAGGCGTACGCCGGAAAGTGGTGTGGAGAAAGTGAAGAAGGTGGCGGTTGGGTGATGAAGGAGAAGAAGAGTCTAAGGGAAAAAAATTAAAAAAAAGGAAATATTTATTGTTTGGGCCATTGGAATTTAAGAAAATCGCGAGAAAGCCCCAATTTTATTTTTTCATTTCAAAACGATCCTAAAAACCGTTGACTGTAAAGTTGACTAGTGATGACCGGTTTTCACAGGTAAAAAGGACTGAAAATGACACAAATGCAAACAAAAGGGACCATTTCTGCCACGGTGAAACAAAAGGGACGAAAATTGCCATTGCCCCAAACAAAAGAGACTGGAAATGCCATTTTTCCGAAAAAGAAATGACCTTCATCATTTCAATCAAAGCTATCTATGGCTGACAATGATTTTAAGCACCCCTTCTGTACTTGTGTGAGAAGCCATATAAATTCCTGCTTAATCTTGCCCGATATTTCAAGTGATAGATTCATTTCTTCGTGCCAGAATTCTTTTTCCATTTTTATCCGTCTTATTTTGTTCACGGAGAGCAAACTAATATTACTTTATCATTCATTCATAGTCACTTGTTCAACTATGAATGAGTGGCAAAGTAAGGATATGACAGGACAAGACAAGACAGAAAAAATAGACGGAGAATCCGAACTTCATTTCCTCAACTAAGAGAGAACATTAGAAAAGTGAAGGAGCAAAATCTTCAGAATCCTACAATTCTAGTGAAACCCTTCTTCCAAATGGCCATATGTTTCTAAACTAGGAAAGTCAGACGAGCTTTTGAATTAAATCAATGTTACAACAACAGGAGAAATGGACAATACAGAATGACAAAAATGATCAACACTTCAAGAAATACTTGCAGCCTACCCTGGAGAGAGCGCATTTCCTCCAATCCAATCTTTCTATTTTTGTGCTTTGACACAAGTACCTAGTTTAGCTCGACGCTCTTCGTAAGAAGCTGTAAAGTTTTCACCATTAGAAAACACACCAATAATATCATCAAGCACAGGGTACGCAACACAACTACCAGAGTGCAAAACAAAGATAATGGAGTCAAATCGCAAAAACACACTTGAGTCCAACAAGAGAGGAAAAAGAACAACTCACGTTCGGTGGGCTTAGACATGATTGGAACATAGACTGGTGTCTTCTTCAGTTTTGTATTGTTCACCACGGTATCATCTGAAAAAGGGAAGTTATCTTAGCAAAATTGCTCAAAGCTGGAGTTTGGGTTTAGCTGGGGGGAGGGGGGAAAGAAGTAGGGAGGGTGACTATAAAGTATTCAAAATATTACCACTTTCCACAGCAGAACAGTTTTGCAAAGCCTCACAACAGATTGCAGCTTGAAGCTTATAATTGAGGCATTCCTTCTTCAAGTGCTCATGCAATGCTTGTTTAGCACCTAAGCGAGCCCAAAGAACCATTAGAGATAATCCAACTAAATAAGTATCGTTTAGGGATGGATTTCCAGAGTACCTTCAAATAACCTAAATAGGAAGTGTTTTTTAGGTTTTGTACTCTCAATGCCACATTATGAATTAATTGGCAAAAGCACCAAGGTGTAATTACGAAGGATGTCATTACATACTCTTAAGTAAGAAAGTAGCAATAACCCACTGACACCAAAGATTTCATAAATTGAATGGCAGTCAGAATAGAGAAATCCAGCTATGGCTGCATAAGCTGTGTTTCATACCTGATGGGCAAATGAATCTAACACCTTCAAATTCACAAGATTGAAGAACTAGTGGTACTTCCGAAGCCATTAGATATTGAGGTTTCCTTGGTGTCTCCTCAATATCGAGTAATACATCTATAACCTACAAATTAAAACCTTGTCTGAGTTCCTTTGACATGGAAAATTAAAGCAGCTTTCATGCCTTCTCACGTTTGGAGCTTATTATCAGAACTGAAATCCAATCATTCTTCTGCTAACCTCTATTAGATGTTAATTGAGAAAGAATTTTAAGGCAAAAACTAATCATATGCATTTTTCTCAACAACAAAAGGTGAATGCCATTAGCATTGATACTGAATAAGAAAATACTAATGATAGAAAATTGACACACAAAACCACAGGTAAAAAAAAATAAAAAATGCTGACTTACAGAATTGAATATTGATATTCTAGTACATGTTTTCTCACCTAAAAGACCCTGGATAACAATTGACAAGCCAATAAAAAATTGCTGAAAAGATCGCAAAATGAGGGGTACATAATTCCACTTTTTATTTTTCATACCGTTTTTCTGTCAATAAGTCTAAAACATATGAACAGCACCGGAAGCATATCAGTTGCTTTGACCTGATCCTAGTATTATTTATTTTTTCGATAAATCCAACAGTCATCTTGCATATTTTCTGTAACTAGATGAATGAACTTTCAATCATCATGCTAAGAGAGCAAGTTAAATAATGAAACAAGAATACCACCATATAATTAGTAAATTTTCTGCAAAAGCCACAGCCAAATCATAGCATCACTATGCAGCTTTACACACCTCTGGGGATTCAAGACCTTGTCCAATCAAAAACAGTACTGCTGCCATGCAACGGATTTGATGCCACAGGAAAGCACTGCCTATAATATTCATCACCCAGAGTTCATTGCCCCCAAAACTGCAAGTTGCAGGGAAACATGTCAAGGCAATCGAATCAAACAATTGCAGTCTGGATCTGAATAGGCATCAAAAAACAAAACATTACAATTGCCAACTCCACCCTACCAAATAAATTCTAATGAAGAATATAAAGCCTATCAAACATTAATGTCTTCCTTAAGTTTGCCAATGGGGCTAGGGAAAGTGTGGGGAGAGTGATAAAGATAGATCAATAAAGAGCATTTGTTGAACATAAAAATATAGTAAAGCTTAGGGTAATTAGAATTCGAACATCCAAAATATTGCAAGTGACCTGAGCCCAAAAAACATAGCAAGCCATACTATGATTCTACGAACACATAAGCCTGGATGGTAGGAGGGTTCCAGACAAAGTTTCAAACCCATTTTACATTTTATGATAATTTTTCATCATTCCCAATATACCTCTTTATATTTCTAATACTCATTTTTTACATTTTCAATACACTTCTAATATTTTTTAAAATCAGTCTAAATCAAAGTTTGAAACTAAACTGTAACACCATACAGGTCCATAAGCTGCTACTGTAAATAAGAAATTCACTTTTTTCATAGGACCTCTTCCTTCCACTACAGAACAAATTAGTTCTGATGTTTCTCAAACTAACTCAAGTATCTAAGACTACTGATAGTTGGCAAGACCTCAGCATGGCACTGGCTAATTAATCACCCAACCTAGATCTATTTATCTCTGAAAAATCTTACAGCTTAAAAACTGACTGTATGTTTAAAAAGTCATAGGTTTCAAGGAAAGATAACCTTTCACCAAAGGGAAACATCTTGAATTCTATGATATGTCGTTTAAAATTGTGCACGTTGGTAGCATCCATCTTGCAAAAATTACGGAAGTCATGTTCACCAACAAATTTCTTCCCAGCAGTCTCCATTTCCTTGAGAATTTCAGTATTGGGGAAAAAAAATTAGAATCTTAACTGCGGATTTCTAGCTGGAGTTAGAAAAAACTCAGAATAGTTGTGTCAAGGTAAAAACATAGGATTACCATCATATTAAGATTCTCCCTCCAAAAGAAGTATTTATATTCTCTTCTTAAACAACTGAACCTGCAGGAAAACAGTACCAAATAGACTTATTTAAGATTTGAATACAGGATAATCATTTCCGCGACCAAATGAAGGAAATTGGTGAACAATTAAACAAGTGCTACCTCTGTTTTCTTTCTTTCTATCATGCTTGTTCATATGCAGACATAAAAAGAAAAATAAGATTTATAGTTGCCTATTCCATGAGTTTCCTTCATTTTATTATGGCACAAAAAAGAACATTTACAAGGAGAATAAAGCATAAAAACAAGTGCCCACTACTTTAATCCTCCAATGAAATTTGACAAAAGATGAATTACAGACCTCGCACTGAAATCAACAGGAGCAGGAGACCACCCCATAACTCGAATATCATTTGGAAGCACTTTATTGATCATGCCAACGTAGTCTATCTCTCCTGTGTGGAAGAAATAAAATATCATATCAAATAGGAAACAAGTCAACTAATTTTTTTATGTCAAGACTAAAAAATAAGCACATAGACACTTGAGTCAATTATTTTTTCAGCAAGTTCCACAAGACATCAAGCAATAATTGAATATACGAATGAAAGCTATTAACCAAATCCCTGTAAAAAATAACAGGAAATAACTGCCTCATCTGTATTATGGTAGATTTACAGTTTTGGGAGAATGAAAATGTTATATTCAAAAGATATGAACTTTTGAGATTGCCATGTGCAGTTAATCATTTATATACATGAGAAAATGATGGCTCACCACATGATTCTTTCTGTGAAGTTTCTCCCGCATGTTCATTACTTCCTCCTGTCTGTTTCAAGTTTGACCGTAAAAATAAGGCAATTACCTGCATGGCTGCACCAATTTTATTTCAAGCTTTTAATGAAAGATTGAGTACATATTAACTGCTTATTAATACCATATAAAAAGACAAAGACTTGTTAAAAGGAGGATTGGAAAAAAGATTATTGTTACACAGCAAGGGTACATGAAAACTATAACATTTAGCATTCTAGTAATTTTCAAGGTCAGTGTAATTTGTAGACAGCGCCATACAAGAAAGGACATTTGCATGTTAGAAAATCTCAATCACGCAGGAAAGAAAAGGTAGAAAAAGTATATAGTAACAACATACTTGCCCCACAGAAGATACGCCTTTGTCTGTTCTACCACATCTTGAGTAATGCAGTTCCTTCTTGTCTACTCTATCTATCAGTCTTGCCTTCTTAAGAGCATTAAATATTTCAGACTGCAGTAAAAAATTGAAAGGAACACATGTCACACACAGAAATTACATCCATGAGTTCTTTCCTTTTCACTAGCATTTCATAAATGTGAAAGAAAAGTAACAAGACAATGGGGATGTAATAAGAGGAAACAACTTCTTTATGAGAAATTCAACTGTACTTCAAATCCTAAATGAATGCAGCCTATCGGTAGTTAAGAAACTCCTCAGTGTTTTCATCTATAAGAACTGCTAACTGAAGCAATTTGAGAAGAATTAGAAAAGAATGAGTAACCAGATTAATTGAAGGTTGTAAAGTAATGCCTGAATTCTTCCAAATTAGAAGATGCTAGAGTCTGTAACATAGGTTATCAAGGCAAACTGGGGAATAGTGTACGACACAACAATTGATATTGAAATGACAGGATAAAGCCATTCAAACTGATGGTTTTAGCCACTAAGCAGAAAATTTGCTTCATGCGTCCAAAACAAAAGCAGACTTAATTTGCAAACTCATAGTGGTTATCTAGACATTGTATTTAAAAAGCTTGTTGTATTATGAAAGGTTTCAATCAGGGCGACTGCTTAAGCAGATGTATCCAATATCAATATTACACATTGCTATTCAATTCTGTTTATGCAAAAGAATTAGTTGATAAATTTCATCTGAGGCCTGGATCACAGCCAATGCATATACCTAGAACTTTGCCAACCTCCAAAGAAAATCAATGGGCCACAACAAGACTAATAGAAGAAATAAAGAATAAAGAGAATATGATAAGGAAGAAAGAAAAAAATAGGAGACACGTTTAATAACTGCAACTACTGTTCCAGAAACATGTTTCATCAATTACTGTAAAGAATATGAGAACAAAAAGAAAGCTGATGAACACACCTCTACAGTTGGATCCATGTGTGCTTCTGAAGCGAAACCATAAAACCTATAGAGTAACATGTAAAATAGACGTCAATAATGATAAAAACTGGACTGAGCGATATTATTCAGCATAACTATGTGTACTTATGTATGTCAAAATCTGTGGAGAAACTTGTTTGCAATCTCATAAACGAACAACTGATTCTGTAAGGTTTTCAAATTCAAAATTGCTTCAGAGAATCATATGACACCAGCTTAGAGTTTAGACTACATTATCACAGTCACTGAGCTAACGTAACCTCAAATTAAGTAGACCAAGTTCATATCTTTCATTCACTTGCAATATGCCAAAAGGTATTGTTTGAACTTTCCCAATGATTATGTGATTAAAATGAACATTGCACATGACACAAGTATTTTCAGCTCCTATATGCATATACAACTTCAAACCAAAATAAGAGCTAGATATAAATATGTTGAAATGCACTTCTTCACCATTTAATGTGATGTTAGAAGAGCTTGGAACATGAACAATATTTACAACTTTTCACAAGACGTATCTTGCCTCAACATTTATATTTATTCAACCTCTTTTTCTTTCAAACTAGCTCCAATAGTTTTAGGTTCAAATCAAACTAAGCCTGAATATTAGAATCAAACATTTTAGAATGCTACATACCCAATTTGAGTTGCAAGGATCTCTATTTGTCCATCTCTTACAAGAAACAACACAGGCATGGTAACATGCAAATTCAATGAAACAACAACACCATAGAAAGTTACAGTTTGCCATTTTGCATTTGTATTAACAGATGACAAACAAACTGCCATGCAATTCAAATCGTTAAATACAGAAGGAAGCTAGCTCTATATTTAAAAGAATAAAAATCTACTCAATTTAAATTACATGAATTTCTCCAGGACAGATACCTCTGACCGAAGTACAATACTTTCAAAGCAACATATCTCTTAGAGAATCGATGTGCCACTCTTGTCTCAAACCCTGCAACTAAAAGCTAAAACCATTGAAACAAATCTTGCATGCAAAAACCTAAAGTAATACTACCAAATGATAAACGCAAGCCACTTGGAGTTACATCACATAAACATGTAAAAACAGCCAATGCTAAATACTTCTTCAGGTAGAATACAAAATAACAGTGAAAAGCCACAAATTGGCTAATTAACAATGCAAATTATCATTATCTGCATTTAAAATCCTATTAATTAAACAACGTACTCAAAGTTCCGATCATAACCTTCCCGCGCAAACAGTAAGCTCTCAAAACAGTCCATTCATGGTATTGTTTTAATAGAAAAGCATTGAACTTTACCATCATAATATCATATATGATAAAAAAATAAAATAAATAAATGAGAGCCACCTGCAAGTCTCTCCTTTGATTCCCCACCTACGTAGGCAGCATTGACCTCCTCTTTCTTCTGCATTGAGCATTAAAACAAGCAAATCATTCCACTTAACGGAAGGAAATTATTGAAGCAAGAAAAAAGTACTTAAAAGAGAAACTGAAAACTTACCTTTTGGCAGTTGCAATTTGAAAGAACAGCTGATAATCTCGCATTTTCTGACTCTAAATCCTGAGTTTTCAGGTCACAAAGAAAACATCAATCGCCACATACTTGGGAAACAAAAAAATCAAGAAAAAATTCATACTAAGTTTGAACTAATGTAGAGTACTTTGACACGATTCTGGAGATACTGGAGCTGTGAGAATAGAGAGGCGAAGTCATCAACATCTGATTCGGCGCCCCCAGGATTCGCCATAGCTTACAAGCTGCCGCAGCATTAACACGTAGTTCAAGTGTTCGATTATTTGTCTCGGCGGACTCCGGTGAAGCGAATGTTTTTCCTTTACCCTTTTATACCTGAAGTAGAGGTCACATGGAAGCGTGTTCTCGGCACCTTTATATATATATATCGCGCCTTGAAGATGCATCTGCAAATTCGGTTACAAATTTAAAGTATCGTTTTAGGATCAAAATTATATATATATATATATATATATATAATAGTTTTTAATATTTTAAGATTTTAAAAAAAATATTCTTCCAAATTTACCCTATCTTTTTATCTTTCAAATTAAAGTTTTATTACACATTTTCAATGCAACTGCTCATGCGAATATGTTAGTTAAAAGTAGTTTTTGAATTTTATTTTCACGCACTATAAGAAATTTATAGTCCCTCAAATTCTCTTTTATGAATGAAACTAAGTATTAAGATATACTGAATTCTACTAAATGTCTACTGATGTGACGTAAAAATGTCCGGCGTATGGATGCTTCGACTGGATCTGATACACTTCAGGATGATGCTTCTAGCAGCCCAATAAAAACTTCACGAACAGCAAAAAGACCCAATTCGGACAAAGCTTCACTGCAAATAATATGGAACTAGCTGGGACTGATTAAGGTAGCTCTGATCCGCAAAGATAGTGAAGAGGGTTGATTTACACTGTTTTGGTAACAAACGATAGATAATCAGAAAAAGGAGCGGGGCTTTCCCCCCTGTATAGGCTCCGACGGTCAAGTTAGCAATATGTAAGCAGAAAATGGTATTGACCAAGAGTTTAAGAGAAATTGTATCAAGAATGGCTTACTTGAAATGAGTATGGTGACTGAGATTTATAGGCTCACCTTGATATTTCCGTTGGAGTCATGATGACCTGTACTTCCACTTATTCTCCTTTTTATGATGACTTTAGCCGTTCCTGAAATACCGGATCTAATTTGGCTCCTTTGTCATTATGGCTCCTGCATATATTAAATTCATGGCCCTACCATGATGTCTAACTGTCATGATAATGTCACCTTTATCCCAACCCGACCTAAGTTTTACCGACCTAAGCTCTGCCTGACTTAAGCTTTACCGATCTAAGCTTTACTGGTCTGAGATTTACCGGTCTGAGCTTTACTACTGTTGATCAATCTAACTTCTCTTAAGCTTTTACCGACCTGGGCTTCTCCAGTAGAATTGTACTTTTTCTGACTGAATCTTGACCGATCTGAGATGATAAGTTTTACCGATCTAAGATTCCCAAGTTGGTTTATAATGTTTTCGACCTAAACCTTCATGAGTTTATTAAGTCTTTTAGGACCGAGCTGAGCCTTTATATCCGATCTAAAGTTATAGCAGAGACTTGGTTTGTATGATCTTTCCGACCTAAACATGGATCCGGGCTTCTTTTATCCTTTACTGTTCCTTTGTATTAATTCATTGGGCTAGGCCCAATGGGAATGTTAATTTTATGCACATCAACAAGCCCCCCCAGTATTAGGTTTTACCGATCTAAAACTTAATACTCTTTGGGTTTTCCGAGCTAAGACCTGGCGTAAAAGACATCATAAGTTTCTAGATATTAATCCGAGCTAATTTTTCTGAGTTAAGCAACATACCGTATTTTACTAAGCCGAATTTGTGACTAAAGGTATTTTTCCAGTATTTATCCGACCTATAATTCATAAATTCCTGACTGATAAAAACGAGAATTATGACAATGATAACCGACCTATAGGTTATAGTGTCATCCGATGCATAGGTAATAATTGAAGTACCGATCTAAAGAATTTAAACAGTTTTTCGGATAAATAAATGCAACCATAAAGGCGTACCTTTGCGTTATACGAAATCTGATTGTTCGAGAAGTCGGGATGTGATGGGCATGCCTTTTAAGTTTATCGAGATGGCCGGCTCAACTTTCCATATTCATCATTTTCGAGACGATATTAATGCCCACACCTATTTGGTTTATCCACGTCTCTTTGAACCATCCGATGCTCCATTATAAAACCGTGAGGGCAACGAATATTTGACATCATCTGCTACTTCGTCTTTCTGAAAGAAACCAGAGCTATCACGCTTTGCCGGAGTTTTAAGGAGTTGTCTTCCCCATCCGTCAATCCTGTCCGTGTCTGCTACTTTGTTGTCATTGCCGTTCTATCGCCGTATTTATTTCTTCCATATAACCGATTGCCATGGCTTCCGAAAAGAGTTCCGGCACCGGCGTGTCTCGTCAGAATCCGAGCTCAGGTTAGTGCGTTCTTCCCCTTTCTCATTTTTCTGATTTATTTTAAAGCATGCAACTTTCATATAAAATGTTTATCTAGATTTGTGCTTGATTTTGGCACCTGCTTTATGTAGATTCGGCCGCTCCTTATGAATTTAAACCCGAGGGAATAATTTCCGAGCTCACTATGGTAGATTTAAAATCCCTAAAATCGGACCATTATATAGACCCAAACGTCCAGATCCGTTTACCGACACCCATAGAAAGGATAAATAACACTTCTGAGGGTTGGGTTGGTATTTATGAATATCAGCTAAAATTCGGGCTAAGGTTCCCGGTCCCGAATTTTATAAATGAGATGATTGATTTCTTGTACATCGGGCTGAGCCAGTTAGTACCTAATGCCCTTAGATTTTTGATAGGATTTATGTGTGTTTGTGTTGGGGCTGAAATCCGACCCTCAATAGATTTGTTCTTTCAATTTTACACTGTCCGCCAATATCCTTATGGCCAGGGGTGGGTAACATTCCAAAAACGTAGAAACAGCCCCATCCTTATGACCGACTCCCCTGACACTAACAAAAATTGGAGGTCTAGATATGTTATGGTGAAAGCTAATGAAGCAAACCTACCCAGACGTTGGTCACAAGTTATAATCCCTGCCGATCAAACCCGAAATACGTCTGACCCTATAGTGCAGTCGGACTATAAAGTTCTAAGAAATTATACCTGTACGGTTAAGTATTCGGCTAAGTCCCCTTCAGAGGGTCTTCTGGTATGGGCCGAGCTGAGCCATGCCCCCGGCGTAGAAGGAGAAAGTAAATACCTGTCCCTTAATCTTTTATTTCTCGTATCCTTTCTTTTTATAGATCGGTAATTTTGATTTTTGCATGTTGCTTGTTTTCAGGTAGTCTCGGCGGGTTCGGAAGGAAGAAAAAAGTCAACAAGCCTGCTGCAGCTTCGGGATCCTCCAAAAGATCAGCTGAGATCGATCTCACGGAAGAGGTTGAGGTGGCCGATCCTCCCAGATCGGAATTGGTGACCCGGGTCGCGAAAAAGAGCAGGCCGACCCCGGAAGAAGTCCAGGCAGCTAAGGCTGCCAAAGCTCCACAATTGTTGACGGGCCCCACGCGTGATCCCGAGCTGCCGAAGCCTGATGACCTTTGGGGACCGTGGACCCCTCAACAAAAGAAAGAGTTCTTCTGCTGAAAGATAAAAAAATAGGCCGATCTCCCTAGCTCGGCCCATACTTCAAGTGCATTTGCCTGAACCTTTGCCTGAGGACGTAAGGCCTTACCAAGAGTTGGAGGCTGAAACTGAAAGATCTTTTGAGGAGATGGTACAGGTGGGCAACCAGCTCCGGCAAAATATGGAGCTGATGATGAAGCAGGAGGCCTTTCTCGCTTCGCACGTAAAAAGGGTGAGCATCGATACTAAATTAATTTATCTGAAAATAATGATTACCTCGTATGACACTCTTGGATCGGTTTTTTGCAGGTAGCTTACAATTATGCCGCTACGTCAAAAAGGGCAACAGCTTTGGACATCTTGGCCCAAAGTTACGAGCTGGAAAGGTCGAAAAAACCGTCCGAGGCCGTTGAGGATTTGCAGTTTCAGCTGGGACTCGAACGCAGCAAAAATTCGAAGCTTGAGGCTGAAAAAACCGGGCTAATGAAGCAAAACCAGGATCTGTGCACGAAGTCCAGCCAACTGGTGACCAAGATCCAGGGCTTGGAAGCCAATGTGGAGACCCTAAAGGAAGAAAAAGCTTCCTGGGTGAAGGAAAAAACCGACTTGGAGAAAGCCGCGAAGGAGGCGGCAGAAAAGGCTGCCGGTCTGGTCAGTCCGGCGGAGGTCGAAGCGGCTCGCCAGGCTGAGCTGAAATCTTTTAAGGAGGGGACCCTGCTGGAGCTGATGAATAAGCGCTTTTTTGAGTTAATCCAGTGCGGGTATACTCTCTGCTGGGACGAACTAAAAGCTTCCAGATCGGTAGAGGATGTCCCTGAAGATTCCATAGCTCCAAACACTTTGCTTCCTCAAGGTCGCGATCCGTTTGATCTGGTTGAGGGGATCAAACAGGAGTGCCGAGCCATCGGTGTTCCTATTCCGGAAAAGAATGACGAACCGGAAACTGATCCCCAGGAAACAGCGGACGAAGCGACTTCCCAAGCACCTCCTTCTTGATGTCGAGCAAGAAACTTTTTGTAATTTCCCAGATCGGATTTGTACTTTTGGATTTTTATGGAATAGAAACTCCCTTTTTCTTCCTTTCGTTGTCTTTAATCTTTTTCCCGACTTTTGACTTTTACCGATAAGGCCCTTCCCAATAATAACTTGCCCTGTTCTTGTGTTTTGCTGATAGCCTGGTTTCGTAGAACTAAATCTCCTGTAACAAAAGCTCAATGTTTGACCCAAGCAGCTTAGTGTAACTAAATTTTCTTTATAATTTAGTTGATGTAACATGGGCAGTGTTCCAAACTTCTTCTATCAAGCTGAGCTCCAAGTTTTTATGGTTTTGATCCCTTTCGAAGTGCATAACTCGCGGGGCTCCACTTTGTATTTCTGGAGGATGAACTACCGATGCGAAACGCTGGGTGATGCCAAGTCTTGAACACAAGGCTGGGTACTCCTTAGATTCGAACTGAGTTCCATTGTCTGAAATAGCCGAGGCCAATAAAACCTAGCCCCAAATATTTTCTTGGCCAAATCCCGAGCCCCAATGTGAGACCCGCAATCCTCTTGATGTACTTTAACATGACCTCTGCTTCTTCCGATCCCAGGCATTCTAGTGAGGGCATCAAGAAACCCCTTTTTATACAGATCCTCTCCAATTATCTGATGGTGTGCGGCCTTCCTTTGTGAATTGTAGAGCATAATTGTGAATTTCTCCTTCTAGGCTGATGGGGATGATCCCCGCACCCGATCCGGACTGGCTTGAGGCACCATCCACGTTGATAGTCATGCGCCGTCACCTTCTGTTTAAAAGCAAATCGGTTTCTTCTGACGGGCTGAATATGTTCTCTTGGTTGTTTGATACTCCTTCAGCTATGAAATCTGCCAACACCTGTACTTTGACTGCTGTGATGCAAAGGTGATGCCATATTCCCCTAATTCGATGGCCCTTTTGGTAAGTCGACCTGAGACTCCTGCCTTTTGTAAGATGGCTTTAAGGAATGTATCGGTATAAACGGTAACTCCATGAGAATTGGCATAAGGTCGGAGACGCCGGGTAGTTTGAACTAAAGCCAAGACCAGCTTTTCTAAGCTAGAATAGTTCTTTTCAGCTGCCTGCAAAACTTTGCTAACAAAATAGATGGGTCTTTGAACCCGGTTATCTCCTCTAAATAAAATCGAGCTAATTACAGATGTAGTAGTGGCTATGTATATGTATAATTGTTTTCCATAAATAGGTATGGTCAAAGATGGCAAAGAATCGTTCAAGAGCAATTTGTTCAGCCGACCGAGCTAAAAACCGATCTAAAACTGTTATTCTTCCCGTTAACTGTGGTACTTAACGAATTTACTTAGGCGGATGTATTTGTAATTAACCGAGATGTATTTGTAATTAACCGAGATACCCCCTTTGAAACCACGTAACCTTAGAATTTTCCCGAAGTAGCCCCAAAAACATATTTTTTCGAATCTATCCTTAATTGGTATTGAACAAGATCTTCTAGTGTTTTCGCGTAAGTCAAGCAAACAGGCAGTGTCATTTTTACTTTTAACAAGCAATTAATCAATATAGGCTTTCATGTTCCGTCCTAACTGATTTTTGGAGATCCTACCAAATGCTGAAATGTAATTAAGCATAGTAATAAAGCAATAAGTACCTTTTATCCGCGATGAAAGATGTTTTCTCCTCGTCCTTTTTAGCCATGAAGATCTAATGATAGCCTTTGTAAGCATCTTAATAAATTTTTGTATGACCTTGACTCTGGTGAGTTATCCGGTCAAATGCTATCCCTTCCTGTGTCTCAGCCAACTGCTTTCTTATGATTTGTCTCGGCCATATACACAATCCTGCCTACGTTTGTCTCAGCTAACATATTGACGTTGCCCCTGGTTTGCCCTGATCAACGTATTGATCCTGTACATGGTTTGTTCCGTCCAATGTATTGACCCTGTTCCTGGCTTGCCTGGTCAACGTATTGATCCTGTACATGGTTTGTTCCGTCCAATGTATTGTACTTGCCTATGTACCATTGCCTTGCCTGTTTAATGTTAACAAATAGGAGCCATCCCATTCATTATAAACAAAACATATGCAAAATTGAAGCCATGGCTTAAGAACGGTTTGAGCCTTGGAAGGTATACATGGTAAGGTGATCACATGATTCCTGTGAGTAGTAGCTGGCCAGCTATCATGGTTACTGGTATAATACTCAACCGTCCTGTGAGTATAACATGGTGATTGCCGAAGCCAATCAATGGTGTCCGAACTGGACTTAGCTGTGCCTTGTGTAATTGACAACCAGCCAGTGCCTTGGTTGTAATTATATTGTTAGAACTACCCGTGTCTAACAATGTCCCACGTTCTTTGAAAGCGGTTCCAAACCGTGTCTTTCAGTAATAATGAAAATCATGATGTGAAAGCGGTTCCAAACCGTGTCTTTCAGTAATAATGAAAATCATGATGTGAAAGCGGTTCCCAACCGTGTCTTTCGCAATACATACTGAATAATGAACATAGTAACTTGAGCATCTAAGATATTTTATCGTCCTATAGACCGTACCTGATGGCCTCCATGTCCTACTCAGAGTGTCTAACCTGACTTCATGATTTGAATGCGTGTCCCGGGGTCGTCCCTTAGATCGTCAACTGATGGGGGATTTATCCTCCAGGTCGTCCACTGATGGGGTTGTCTACTAATCCAGGTCGTCCACTAGTGGGTTTTGCCTCTTGGGGTCATCCACCGCTGGGGTCTACCCTCTAGGTCGTCTTCTGCTGGGTCGGCTTCTACGGTCATCCTTTGCTGGATCGATCTCCAAGGTCATCTTCTGCTGGATCGGTCTTTGAAGTCATCCTCTGCTAGATCGGTCTTTGAATTCATCCTCTAGAATGTCTTTCTGATTGCCATTCTTTCATTTCTCGATATTCATGCGCAACACAGAACAAGAAATGCAACAAGAGTTATAGTATACAACCAATAAACAAGAGACACATGGTATACAGTTTCAGGACATATTTTTAATTTTTTCAGAAGATGCCCTCTGAAGCGTGCTCGTTCTAAAATGTTAACAACCAGATAGATGCACATGGTATGCTGCTTGGAAGCGGTTCAAAAACCAGGCCTTCCCAGATGTACATGGTATGCTGCTTGGAAGCGGTTCAAAAACCAGGCCTTCCCAGATGTATATGATATGATATCGATTCATTGATGCTAACCAAATTTATATTTCTATGTGTCAGTTAAGAAATTAATTGTCCCAAAAAACTGTACCTAATTGGAGAATTATTTCCTTAGTGCAAACTGTTATTCTGAAAGAAGAAGCATCCGTTCCCGAACTTCTTGCGTCATGACTTCAACAAATTTCTTTGATTGTGAAGAAAATTTGATGAAGAAAATCGATCAAATCGTCCCCACAGACGGCGCCAGTTGATGTGACGTAAAAATGTCCGGCGTATGGATGCTTCGACTGGATCTGATACACTTCAGGATGATGCTTCTAGCAACCCAATAAAAACTTCACGAACAGCAAAAAGACCCAATTCGGACAAAGCTTCACTGCAAATAATATGGAACTAGCTGGGACTGATTAAGGTAGCTCTGATCCGCAAAGATAGTGAAGAGGGTTGATTTACACTGTTTTGGTGACAAACGATAGATAATCAGAAAAAGGAGCGGGGCTTTCCCCCCTGTATAGGCTCCGACGGTCAAGTTAGCAATATGTAAGCAGAAAATGGTATTGACCAAGAGTTTAAGAGAAATTGTATCAAGAATGGCTTACTTGAAATGAGTCTGGTGACTGAGATTTATAGGCTCACCTTGATATTTCCGTTGGAGTCATGATGACCTGTACTTCCACTTATTCTCCTTTTTATGATGACTTTAGCCGTTCCTGAAATACCGGATCTAATTTGGCTCCTTTGTCATTATGGCTCCTGCATATATTAAATTCATGGCCCTACCATGATGTCTAACTGTCATGATAATGTAACCTTTATCCCAACCCGACCTAAGTTTTACCGACCTAAGCTCTGCCTGACTTAAGCTTTACCGATCTAAGCTTTACTGGTCTGAGATTTACCGGTCTGAGCTTTACTACTGTTGATCAATCTAACTTCTCTTAAGCTTTTAACGACCTGGGCTTCTCCAGTAGAATTGTACTTTTTCTGACTGAATCTTGACCGATCTGAGATGATAAGTTTTACCGATCTAAGATTCCCAAGTTGGTTTATAATGTTTTCCGACCTAAACCTTCATGAGTTTATTAAGTCTTTTAGGACCGAGCTGAGCCTTTATATCCGATCTAAAGTTATAGCAGAGACTTGGTTTGTATGATCTTTCGCCAGTTGATGTGACGTAAAAATGTCCGGCGTATGGATGCTTCGACTGGATCTGATACACTTCAGGATGATGCTTCTAGCAGCCCAATAAAAACTTCACGAACAGCAAAAAGACCCAATTCGGACAAAGCTTCACTGCAAATAATATGGAACTAGCTGGGACTGATTAAGGTAGCTCTGATCCGCAAAGATAGTGAAGAGGGTTGATTTACACTGTTTTGGTGACAAACGATAGATAATCAGAAAAAGGAGCGGGGCTTTCCCCCCTGTATAGGTTCCGACGGTCAAGTTAGCAATATGTAAGCAGAAAATGGTATTGACCAAGAGTTTAAGAGAAATTGTATCAAGAATGGCTTACTTGAAATGAGTCTGGTGACTGAGATTTATAGGCTCACCTTGATATTTCCGTTGGAGTCATGATGACCTGTACTTCCACTTATTCTCCTTTTTATGATGACTTTAGCCGTTCCTGAAATACCGGATCTAATTTGGCTCCTTTGTCATTATGGCTCCTGCATATATTAAATTCATGGCCCTACCATGATGTCTAACTGTCATGATAATGTCACCTTTATCCCAACCCGACCTAAGTTTTACCGACCTAAGCTCTGCCTGACTTAAGCTTTACCGATCTAAGCTTTACTGGTCTGAGATTTACCGGTCTGAGCTTTACTACTGTTGATCAATCTAACTTCTCTTAAGCTTTTACCGACCTGGGCTTCTCCAGTAGAATTGTACTTTTTCTGACTGAATCTTGACCGATCTGAGATGATAAGTTTTACCGATCTAAGATTCCCAAGTTGGTTTATAATGTTTTCCGACCTAAACCTTCATGAGTTTATTAAGTCTTTTAGGACCGAGCTGAGCCTTTATATCCGATCTAAAGTTATAGCAGAGACTTGGTTTGTATGATCTTTCCGACCTAAACATGGATCCGGGCTTCTTTTATCCTTTACTGTTCCTTTGTATTAATTCATTGGGCTAGGCCCAATGGGAATGTTAATTTTATGCACATCATCTACCAACAATGTACTACAATTTAAAAATACTTTTATTTTGCCGCCAAATTTTTTTTCTTTTAATTCCTACATTTTTTGAAAGTTGTAATCCACTGTTAGCGCGGTGATTTAATATAAGTATGGTGGTAATAATAGAAATCGGGACTTTGGATCGGAGCAATCCAAAATCAAGTACAGTATTGTAGCATAATAGTGAATCTATGGTACTTGGATTTAACTCAGTTGATACACCTTCCTTGCTTTATGCAAGGGGACCAGGTGATCTTGTGATTAAATTCTAAAATTACAATTGGAATCCCACAAGAGTAGGCCTACAACAGCCACAGGGAGAGTAGAGTACAAGGAGACTTTTCAGCGAAATTATCCCCCTCTACAGATACCTCGTGATTCGTAAACCTTCGCATACAAGTCAAAATTCACAAAAACTCGTATAATATAATAGTTTGATTCAAAATAAAACTGTGAATCCTACAAACCCTTGCGTACAAGTCAAAATCCCTACAAAGAATTCGGTTTATCAAATACAGGATCCAATATGAATCAAAACTCAGGAGTAGATGCCTAAGAAGAAATCCAATTTTATGGGATTTCAGTCGTAGATTAAAAAAAAAAAAAAACCAAGTAAAAAAAATAATAAATTATTTATTTAAAATTTGTCCGTTCATAAGAAATTATATATTTAAAAACAAAAATGCTCTTTAAGGGGGAAGAAAAACTACGTTTTAAATATTTTTAAAATTAAAATTCAAATCAAAATCTCCATTACAAGTCTAATAACATATAGGCCAAAATTTTTATTTACATTGACATTAGCATTTCTCAATAATGAACACTTCTAAACTATAGATATATTTATAATAAATGAAGTACTATTTACAACGAATTCACCAACTCGATTGGCACCAGATTTTATTTAAAGGGAGTCTCCCGACTAACCATGTAACAGTTCGACGTGTGGAATTTCATCAACTAAACTCGCTAGACGTCAATAGTCAATAGTCATATTTTAATATAATCACGATACATTACATGTTAATTAAACTCAATATAACAAAGGGTAAACTCAATACTTGCTACATCACAAACTAAACTCAATACGACATTATTCAACAATTAAACTCGACGCAATACATCAGAGTTAAACTCGATACAACTTTTTGCATTTGATTTATTATCATATTTCATAAACTAAACTGAATACGATGTAATTTAACAATTAAACTCATAACCCGTAATACATCGGAGCTAAACTCGATACAAGTTATTGTTATTTTTTTGGCTTAAAATATTAAAATATATATATATAGCAGCCAAGTGTTAAAGCACATTTACCGCTTCAGTTACCCAAGCCACACCGGTTTTCCTGCGCATAACTTTTCAAAGCTCATTCCCAAACTCCACTCTCGTCCGTCCGATTTGACACACCCTTCGCCATCTCCGTTGATCATCCAACCGATTCCAACGACCGTTACGCAACTTCTCCACCTCCTTCACTCTCCAAAGCCTCACTCTGAAGCTCTAGAATTAAATCCATCAAAAAAGAAATAATCTTTGGTGCACTGGCGATATCCGGAACTGAAAATCACTGTCCAAAATCTAAATTCGGTATGTTTATTATCTTCTTTTTGTTAAAATTCATCTGGGATCTCATGAAAATGATTGTCCAGATGGTTTTTCTGAACGATTCATGTTGAACATTAGGTGTTTGTGTTTTTGAATTTGTATAAATTGTTGCTCAAAAAGTGTATAATTTTGCTCGAGTTATGAACATGCATGCATGCATGCCTGCATTTGGGATGTTGTTAATAGTTTTCATTTTTCGTGTTTCAGGGAATCCCGGTTGTAGATTAGGCCTGCCACCATTGCTGTATCACATTTTTTTTTTTTCAAGTAAGAATTTGGTAGAGAAGAATCGATCAATTTGTGAATCTTGGAGAATTATGTTAAACAGTTCGTAGGCTGCACTTCCTTTTGCTGAAACTTTCCTTGATTTGAAGATTGTATTGAATGATCTGAATTTAAGCAAACTAGATTTATGCTGCGAGCCATTTTTGTGTTCTCAAGTTGTTAGGACAGTCAGATTTGATCTAGATGGACTATTCTGGTGGATATATGTCCAGTGAGCACCAGGAACAGGTTCGGCTAGCTTCAGAGAGTGCAGATCCTTTATCTGTGTCTGCCCTGAATATTTCTACCTCCCCCAGGGGGATTTCTGTGCCGCGATCGCCCCGATCTCCAAGCTCACCGCGATCACCGGGCTCTTCGCCTAAGTCCCCCAAAAGTGGTTTTCATGGTAAGCAAGGATCAAGCAAGGGAAATAGTCCACTCAAGAATCAAAGACATTCACATTCTCCAAGAGATGGGCGTCCAAAGAAAGGTGAGAAATCGCATTCTCCGTCCTTAATTGGAGTTGAAAAATCAAGGAGGACAGTAGGGATTTCTGTTTCTTCATTGTGTTTTTTATTACTCCCTCCGTCCCACTCAAAGAGTCCATTTTGAAATGTGTACAACTTATTATGAGTTGTGAGGTACAACACCTAAAATAAATAATTTACCACCATATTTTTCACTTATACCCTTAATTGTGAACCATACATTGTAATATTAGTAAGAGTATGTAATGTAAAAAGATTAAAAGTGGACTCTTTAAATGGGACAAAAAAATTTTTGAAAGTGGACTCTTTGAGTGGGATGGAGGGAGTACTTATTAGTTCAATGATGAATGAATTTGTGCAGCTTTTAGAATAAGGTATGTATTAGAGAAAACTATGGAATGAAGTTATCTTCTGGTTTACCTTTGTGTTTTCTGATTGCATATTGCACAGGGGGTTGTGGAGGAAAAGGAACATGGGGAGGGCTTCTTGACATAGACGATGGACATATTCTTGACCGGAATGATCCAAATTACAGTAGCAATGAGGTAATGGATTGAGCATGGCATCTAAATTTTAGGTATTTTTCTGTTGCAGGCGTTTTACTTAATCAGATTTGTGGTGGTTTCAGGAAAATGAGCTTACAATTTCTGGTTCTGCAACAACAACTGTATTTGATCAGTACAAAAAGAAGGTTACAATGATAATTGAGGAATACTTTGCCACAGATGATATAACCTCTACTGCAAATGAATTAAGGGAACTTGGAATGCAGAACTATGATTTTTATTTTGTCAAAAAGCTTATCTCTGTGGCTATGGATAGGCGTGATAAAGAGAAAGAAATGGCTGCAATTCTCTTATCTGCACTTTATGCTGATGTTATTGATCCTCCACAAGTGTACAAAGGCTTCATTAGGCTATTGATGTCCACAGATGACTTGATTGTGGATATACCCGACACGGTTGATGTTCTTGCATTGTTTCTAGCTCGGGCTGTGGTAGATGAAATACTTCCTCCGGCTTTCTTGACAAAAGCATTAGCCTTTTTGCCGAGTGGATCAAAAGGATTTGATGTCATCAAAAGGGCTGACAAGGGGTACTTGGAACCACCTTTGCATACCGATATAATAGAAAGGCGTTGGGCTGGATGCAAGAACAATACGGTTGAGGATGTGAAAGTAAGGATAAACAATTTGTTGAAAGAATATGTATCCAGTGGTGACAAGAAAGAAGCTTACAGATGCATCAAGGAGCTGAATGTACCCTTTTTCCACCACGAAATAGTGAAAAGAGCCATTGTATTAGCCATGGAGAAGCAACAAGCTGAAAACTGTCTTTTGGATTTGCTGAAAAGAACTGCTGAAGAAGGCCTAATCAATTCAAGCCAGATTTCGAAAGGATTCAATCGGATTATTGACAACATTGATGACTTGTCGCTTGACATCCCGAATGCGAAAAGGATATTGCAGTCCTTAATCTCCAGGGCAGCATCAGATGGTTGGTTATCTGCATCTTCACTGTCTGCCCTCTCATTACAACCCGCGCAGCAAGCAATTGGAGATCGCGCTACAAAAGAGTTCAAGATGAAGGCTCAGTCAATAATTCAAGAATACTTCCTTTCAGGTGACATTGAAGAAGTAAATCTCTGTCTGGAATCAGCCAACAGCTCCTCTGCCTCAGAACTGAATGCAATATTTGTCAAGAAGTTGATCACTTTATCCATGGATCGGAAAAACAGAGAGAAAGAAATGGCTTCTGTTCTACTATCATCCTTGTGTTTTCCAGCTGAGGATGTTGTGAATGGATTCATAATGTTGATAGAATCTGCAGACGACACAGCTCTCGATCATCCAGTTGTTGTGGAAGATCTAGCAATGTTCTTAGCGAGGGCCGAAGTGGATGAAGTTTTGGCACCAAGACACTTAGAAGAGATTGAAAACCAATTCTCAGGGACAGATTCAGTAGGAAACAATGTCACTCAAATGGCGAAGTCACTGCTGAAAGCCGGCTGGCCGGGGAGCGAATCTTAAGGTGCTGGGGAGGCGGGGGGAGATGCGGGAATGGATGGGCGATCGAAGATGTGAAAGACAAGATCGGAAAGTTGTTGGAGGAATACGAGGCGGGAGGAGACACGAGAGAAGCCTGCAGGTGCATAAAGGAGCTAAGCATGCCATTTTTCCACCATGAAGTTGTGAAGAAAGCAATGGTGATCATCATTGAGAAGAAGAATGACAGGCTATGGCATCTTCTCAAGCAATGTTTCGGCATGGGATTAATCACAATGAACCAGATGATGAAGGGTTTCGTTAGAGTGAGCGAATCGCTCGATGATTTGGCGTTGGACGTCCCGGATGCGAAGAAGCAGTTCAAACATTATGTTGCAAGAGCTATGGCAGAAGGATGGCTTGAATCCTCGTCTGGCTTGTGTACATCAGAACAACAAGGCTTAGAGAATGGATTTTGTTAGTGCTTTTTTAGTGTTCCAGTACTATTTATGATCTTCTCTGTCCATCATTGTAACTTGGAATTCGCAAACTCTGGTTTCTGCTGAAAATTTGAAGCCATAAGACTTAAAAGTTTTGATGTGTGTTTGCTGTGTTTCAACTTTTAATTCTAACGTTTGGATGCATTTTCTTATCACTATATCTAGAGTCCGAGAAGATCTATTGAAGTCAGTGGCGGAGCCGCACATCAGTTTGGTGGGGTCAATTTTCCTCACCAA